>OY821519.1:53309219-53909219 GCA_963682025.1 Cordilura impudica
AAATTATTTTAGAGTTTTGTGGAAGTTTCCTCTTTAGAACCCAGATAATCTGAAATGTACATATACCAACTCGTATATGGTTTGCATAAATATTTTATTTAATAAAACCACTAAAAAAATATTTTAGGCGAAAAAGATGTTGAGTCAAAAAAATGTTTTGTTACCTCATAAGCTTTTGGTGAAGTTAATACTGTTGTCTTTAATTAACGTGTCAAACATTTTTGTTGTCAATGATTAATCTTATTTTAATCATGTGACCAAAAGTGCTGAATAGGCTAATTAATTATACGTATTTATAAAAATTTAAAAACAGATAACAGATATAACAGACAAATTTTTAACCTTAAACGGGCACAAAAAATAATTGATGTGTTTCGGTCAACTGAAAAAGTTTCTAGTATTTGGTAAGATTGTTGTGTATAATGAAATTAATTTATTTGCAGATTGATTTGCTGCTACGGTTTCGGAAATATAGCGCGTTAAAAATTAAAAATAAAAATCATCCAAAATTGACTAAATACATCTTATGTAATTATCGTTATCTTTTAAAGTATTTGACATTTTTGATATAACAGACAAACCACGAAATTTATTTCAAAAGTCAAAAATTTTAGTTCAGATGCTAATATCTTAGAAGTCAGTATTTTTAATTTTTTTTAAAAAAATGACAAATTTCAAAAAGGAAGTATTATTGTATGTATTATAGAGTGTATGTAGGGCTTTTTTGGTAAATTTTATTAAATGTAAAATAAAAATTCTTTATTTCATTATTTCCCGACGTTTCGTTGAGTTTTTGTCAACATCTTCAGGGGCATTTTATTTTGAATATGAATTTTTAACTTATAACATTAATAAAAAAATTATTGGTGTATTTTGACATCACAAATTGATTGGTTTTAAAACACAGTATATATAAATAAACAAATAAGTAAACTATTGAAAAACTAAAACATTTATATCGCAGAATTTAACTTTAGTATCACAGTGCAAAATTATTGAGCCCAAAGTTATCTATAACATATAATAAAATTATAGTCAGTCCTGACCGATGATACGATACCCTATACCATAAGTTCAAAGAAACTGGCTTAGGTTCAACTAAATGGATATAGAAAAAAGCATAAACCAAATTGGAGTGGCATTGCTATTAATTTGTTGAAAAAGCCCATATCGGATGCTTTTTTATATGGGACCTATGCCGAAAAAAGGACCGATCATGACCATATTTAGTAAAGTTAAAAAAACATATATAAACAAAATTTGAGAAAAATTTTAGCAACTTTATATGGGGGCTATGCCTAAGAACTGTCCTACAGGGTTCATTTTTGGACTACTTATTAATAGATGTAAATAACGTTCACAAACCCAATTTGACCGATATCTATATGTTAATTTGGATCTAATGGCAATTTAAGTCGATCTCACAGGGTTCATTTGTACTAGGTCTGAACATCAAATTCAGTAACATTCGTTCTAGGGCCAATAGAAGCCGATAAATTTCACCAAAATGTGTACATGACCTGTAGTTTGGTTACAAGGTTTACATGGACACACAGACGGATGGACGGACGGACGGCAATCGCTAAATCGCCTCAGAAAGTGATGTTGAGTCGATCGGTATAATAGAAAATGAGCCTAGGTCAAATGTTTTTGGTAGTTGCAAACATCAACACAAACTCATAACTGGACCACATACTATAGTATAGAGTATAAAAATGTCGATCGTAGGATTGTGCCTTCGATTTTTTTTATCAAATTAAATGTTCAAAGATATACTCTTAATTAATTTAATTTAATTGTATTTTTTTTTAACATACGTATTCCTTAATTAACAGTCTCATTACGATTATTAAATTTAGAATTACGACCTTCCTTAAAACTGTTTCTAAGCATACACACAAACAGAGAATTAGTTGGAATTAGGTTAGCACTAGAACAATATGCTTAGTAAATACAATTTTTTAATATTTAAAAATGCGAAAATGTGTCTTTGCTATCAGCTTTATTATCTCAATTCTTATAAAATTAAAATAATGACAAAAGCAAATTTAGATCCGTTTAGCAATCAAAGTATTTATAAATACAATTTATTAAACTAACTCAATTAAGGCAACTATATTAAAAGCAGTATAAATTGCTACAATCATAAATTTTGGGGATTGCAACCATTAATTATATTATAACAAGATATTTTAAACATAAAATGTATAAACAGATATTGTTATTAATTGTTGGTTAATATGATAAAATCAAATATGTTTTTAGACTTAATTATCGGCTTCAACGAAAGGAAATCAAATTTCTAACCTGTTTTGATAATTATAACCGAATTGATGAGTTGAATTCTATTGTAAATACCAAAACAATATATTGAAATGATTAACTCAACCAAAATTATAATTTGTTTGTATGCACAGAAAAAATATTCGCCAACCGAATTGCTCTAAAGTGGAACAACCGTAGTTTCGATTGTATCAACAGAAATTTAATAGTATCTGCAAATTTTCTATTATGATAGAATATTTACTGTTAAGGCAATAGAACTGTAATCATAGAGAACCCGAAATTCGTTTATTAGCATTATCGCAATTCGGTTGGCAATAAATTCGGTAGCCACAATGAATCTATTTCCTGTGTGTAATTTTTGGGGAAAAGTTTTTAATTTCCGGAAAATAAAATAAAAATAAAAGGTTAAAATATGTTTTTCTTAAGTTTTTTAATTTAATTTGATTTAATTTCTTATTATAAAATTAATAAATATTAAATAAATGCTTTTTAGTGTTTTTATAAATGCAACCAATAAATAAAATCTAGATTCCATAGTGTCAATTTAACTAGACAGTTGATACAATAGCATCTACTGTTGTTTGAAAAATATAATTAAGTAATTACAACAGAATAATGTGATAATACACAGGACGAACAAAATTCGGTTGGCAAAAATTTGGTTGCCAAAACGAATCTGTTTTCTGTGTGTAGCTTTGGTTATGACGTTTTGAACAGAAAAAATAAAATATTTCTATCATCTATTCACAAAAAATAGATAGAAGATAGCTAGAAAATAGATAGAAGATATACACAAGATAGATAGAAGATAGATAGAAGATAGATAAGAGATAGATAGAAGATAGATAGAAGATAGATAGAGGATAGATAGAAGATAGATACAAGATAGATAAGAGATAGACAGAAGATAGATAGAAGATAGATAGAGGATAGATAGAATATAGAAGATAGATACAAGATAGATAGAAGATAGATAGAAGATAGCTAGATGATAAATAGAAGATAGATAGAATATAGATAGAAGATAGATAGAAGATAGATAGAATATAAATAGAAGATAGATAGAAGATTGATAGAAGATAGATAGAAGATAGATAGAAGATATAGATAGAAGATAGATAGATAGAATATAGATAGAATATAGATAGAAGATAGATAGAAGATATATGGAAGATAGATAGATAGAAGATATATAGAAGATAGGTAGAAGATAGATAGAAGATAGATGGAAGATAGATAGAAAACAGATAGATGATAGACAGAAGATAGATAAAAGATAGCTAGCAGATTGATAGCAGATAGATAGAAGATAGCTAGAAGATAGATAGAAGATAGATAGAAGATAGATAAAAGATATATAGAAGATAGATATAAGATAGATTCAAAATAGATAGAAGATAGCTAGAAGATAGATAAAAGATAGATAAAAGATAGATAAAATATAGATAAAAGATAGATAGAAGATAGATACAAGATAGATAGAAGATAGATAGAAGATAGATAGAAGATGGTTAGAAGATAGATAGAAGATAGATAGAAGATAGATAGAAGATAGATTGAAGATAGATAGAAGATAGATAGAAGATAGATAGAAGATAGATAGAAGATAGATAGAAGATAGATAGAAAATAGATAGAAGATAGATAGAAGATAGATAGAAGATAGATAGAAGATAAATAGACGATAGATAGAAGATAGATAGAAGATAAATAGAAGATAGATCGAAGATAGATAGAAGGTAGATAGAAGATAGATAGAAGATGGTTAGAAGATAGATAGAAGATAGATAGAAGATAGATAGAAGATGGTTAGAAGATAGATAGAAGATAGATAGAAGATAGATAGAAGATAGATAGAAGATAGATAGAAGATAGATAGAAGATAGATAGAAGATAGATAGAAGATAAATAGAAGATAGATAGAAGATAGATAGAAGATAGATAGAAGATAGATAGAAGATAGATAGAAGATAGATAGAAGATATAGATAGAAGATAGATAGAAGATAGATAGAAGATAGATAGAAGATAGATAGAAGATAGATAGAAGATAGATAGAAGATAGATAAAAGATGGATAAAAGATAGATAGAACATAGATAGAAGATAGATAGATAGAAGATAGATAGAAGATAGGTAGAAGATAGATAGAAGATAGATGGAAGATAGATAAAAAACAGATAGATGATAGGCAGATAGATAAAAGATAGCTAGAAGATTGATAGAATATAGATGGAAGATAGCTAGAAGATAGATAGAAGATAGATAAAAGATGGATAGAAGATAGATGTAAGATAGATGGAAAATAGATAGAAGATAGATAAAAGATAGATAGAAGATAGATATAAGATAGATAGAAGATATTTAGAAGATAGATAGAAGATAGATAGAAGATAGATATAAGATAGATAGAAGATAGATATAAGATAGATAGAAGATAGATAGAAGATAGATAGAAGATAGATAGAAGGTAGATAGAAGAAATATAGAAGATATATAGAAGATAGATAGAAGATAGATATAAGATAACTGGTGTTTCAGAAGCTAATAAATGGTTTTTAATTGTATTTAAGAAATTTTTAAAAATTTCAAAAATTATAAATTCTATTTTAGAAAAGATTCCAGGAAATTTAAACACAATTTGGTTAACAATCATTTAAATTTTGTCCGTATACAATTGATACTTCCTGGCACAGTTGATAATTTTCTAAAAGGTTCTACGACGGGCTAGTATGACTCTTCACGTAGAGTATTAATTTTTAATGCTAATGGAGTTTCAGTTTTTCTACCCATATCACTATGTGGTTTGGATCTAATGACTTTGTGTAACTACCAAAAATATTTGACTTAGACCCATCTTTTATTATACCGATCGACTCAGAATCACTTTCTGAGTCGATTTAGTGATGTCTTTCCGTCCGTTCTTCCGTCCGTCTGTCCGCATGTAAACCTTGTAATCACACGACAGGTCGCAAATATTTTGATGAAATTTGGTATTTAAGCTTTTACCGGCCGTAGGATGGACGGTATTGAAATTGGTGAAATTCTGTCCATTTTCAGACCTAGTTCCCATACAAATGACCCCTATGAAATCGATATAAATTGCCATAAGATCCAAATTATCATATACATCTCAGTCAATCTGGGTTTGTATGCGTTTATTATATCCATTAATCAACATAGTAATCCAAAAATAATCCAAATAGGACAATTCTTAGTCACAGGCCCCATATAGATCTGCTTCCCGGCCTTCACTTAAATCTATTAAAAAGCAAAAATATTGCACAGATTTTTCCCAAATTTGGTTTGTATATATGTTTTCAAAATATAAGTGACTTTATTAAATATGGTCAGGATCGGTCCATTTATCGACCTAGTTCTTATATAAATATAGCACCCAATATGAACTTTTTATATCTGCAGCCAAAAAAATAATTAACAATGCCATTCAAATTTTGTTTATGCTTATTTTATATATCCAATTAGTTGGGCCGAAGAGATATGGTCTCTAAATCATGGTATAGGGTATCGTATATCCTACTTGTTTGTACTTTGTTATGGAAATATAAAATTTTTGTATATAAATTTTTCGAAAGTATGTTTTTACGTTGAAACATTTTGTTTCTCTACCGCAAGCTATTTAATGCTAATATTTTCTTTCTATTGTAAGTACAGGAAAGACGATTTTTTAGGAAAAATTGGGTTAATAATTATGTACAAAAAATTCAATTTTGAAACCAGAAATATGCCCTATATATATATCTATTTTTGCTTAAATATGCAAATGTATGCTCTGAAGGCATAATTAAAGTCATAAATGCCAGATTTTTTATATTTTATATTATTTGATTATCAACGCAGTGGACGGAAAAAAATTATGATATTGCATATTTTTGATATCTCTGGTTAAACCAATAATCTTTTCTAAAACTCATGATATAGACTACTGTATAGTTGTGTAAACAACCTATAACTTCCATATATTTTATGTTCTAATACATATTTTTTTAATACAATGCAAATATTCAAAAATTTCAAATTAAATTGTATTTCTATGGATTTTATCATCTGCTATAAAAAAAACTTTCTCTAAAGTCATTTTTATTGATGTCATAGCATTTATATAATTAGTACGAATCTTTGGATTTAATAAAAATTTAAATATTTTTGTAAAATATCTGATTTAATTAATGAAAAAGCAATTTAACTTTTAATGAATTCTCTTTTATATGAAAAACAAAAAACATAAAAAATATAATTAATTTGTTTTATATAAAATCAATATTTACAATTAAATTAAATTAAAATTAATTGTGTTAGAAGTTGTTTTTTTTTATTCCTGCCTTTATTTAACATTATAATGTAGATGAAATTGTTTCGCTAATATGTATTAAAACTTTTTATAATGTGTTCTTAATACATATAAATATAAACATTAACATTTACGTAAAAACTCATGGAATTATCCGATATGGTGCCACTTATATTTTAGAAATTTATGGAAAATGTGTCTTAATTTAGATGATAATTTCTAGAAAAACTTTACAATAATTTTGGCCACTTTCCTTAGCACTATAAATTTAACGAATCATTTTTGTACATTTAACACATTTGAAAAGACTTACGATAATGTTAAAAATATCTCCTTCTGAATAACTGCCGCCCCATTTTCCACGCCTACATGAACGCACATAAATTAGTATCATAAATAAAGCAGTCAATGATAATAGCAAAAAAAAAAAAAACAGCAATAAAAAAACGTTTGTTAATACATTGAATTAATGACATTTTGTTTACCATATTATTAATAGAGTAATTTTTTCTGCCTGAACTCTTTTGTCGGATAAAAATTGCAAACAATTAAATATTCGCTATCATATGTACTGCATCATGTTTATTTATACTTGAAATGAAAAAAAAAACGGGAAGAAAGTTTAAGTCGGTCTAGGCCGACTAAGCGATATTCTATTTCAATATTATCATATGAAGATTAGGGAAAATATTTAGTGAGCTCACTGATGTGCTCTTCAAATAAGTCAAATTTAAGTAATATGTGTTATATGTACAGTACGGAGCAGAAATGAGTGCAGGGTGTATTTCTTTCACTTCAACAAGCATAACACTGTACGACAAAATTCAGCTTTTGTGCGATCCTTTGATTAAAGAAAATAGATTCTCAAAATAGATAACTATAGCAAAAAATATAAAATTGTATCAAAATCCAAGAAATGTTTTCAGAACCCCTGAAGTCGTGGACTGATTATGTTAATTTTTAACAAATTAAATCTGATAACTAAGTATCTCAACAAAAATTCATCAATAAACTGCGTGTAATGACGTTTTTCCCAAGTGATCAATGGATGGATGGACACGAAATTTTGATTTTCGTGTAAAACCAGTAATCGAATTGATCTAGAACAAGTAAGAAATTTATAGTCGGTATAGACCGACTATACGATACCCTATACCATGCGTTTAGGGACCATATCTCTTAGGCCCAACTAACTGGATATAGAAAATAAGCATAAACCAAATTTGAGTGTGATTTTTATTAATTTTTTTGGCTGCAGATATGAAAAAGTTCATATCGGATGCTATACAGTGTGCTCGGCATAACGTCAGCACCCTATTGCGTCAACATCCCAAATCGTCAACACTTTTTTATTAATATTATCTACTATAACGTCAACCACACCACAAAGCTCTAAAACGTCAACTCTAAATAAAGCAGAATTTTAGCTTAAGTAACAATTTAAATGCATATGTACAAATATATCTACATTCATTGTATGTAATTATGGAGTTTCGAATTTGGGGGTTGCCCTTATAAGTATAGAAATGTAGTTATTGTTAATTTCTGTTCAGTTGTTTTCTTCATCTCGGAAAAGTCACGCGTATAAATAAATGAGCTCAAAAACCGCAAGTGCTTCAATTGCAAGAAGAAGCAAATATTTTGAATTTATTACAAAAGTGCAAGATTAAGATGAAAAAAAGCTATTTTGGAATGTGTTCCGGGAAAAGAGCATCAGAGCTGCCAAAAATGGAAAAATGTCTGTACCGTTGGTTTATTAAGCAGAGAGAAAGGAATTATCCAATAAATTCATTAGCGCTGAGGGAAAAGGCTAAAGAAATTCATCTAAAACTAAAAGAAAAAGATACTGCTTTTAACGCGGTGACGGATGGTTACAAGGATTTAAAAAACGATTTGGCGTTCGTCTTCTTAATATAACTGGAGAGAAGCTTTCTTCACAGCCTCAGCTTGTTGATGTCACGATCAATTGTACAATGCCGATGAGTCTGGCTATTCTGGAAAATTTTGCCAGAAAAGTCTTATGTATCAAGTGCCGAAAAGACTGCTACGGGTATGAAGGCGGAAATACAATGAATCACTTTTTATGTTGTACTAATGCATCCGGATATCAGAAACTTAAATTGCTAGTAATTGGAAAAGCAAAAAAATTCTTAGCATTTTTGACTGAATACACAAGAAGAAGACATCAACTATTTTCTTCGATTGATTTCATAAATCATCTGTGCCGGAGGTAAATAGCTAAAATTCTCCAATTTTAGGTAACAGAGTTTCTTTCAGAACAGAATTTGCCAGTTAAAGCACTTCTTCTAATAGCAATGCTCCATCTCATCCAAGTGAATTAGAGCTTAAAACAGAAGATGAAAACATAATTGCAATGTTTTTACCTCCAAATGTGACCCCACTAGTCCAACCAATGTATCCAAACGCTATGATAGCGGCAAAAATTCAGAACTGGTCGATCCAATGTAAACTTTAACATTGAAGGATGCTGTTACACTTCTAGAGATCGCATGAAATAGAGTCAGAAAAGATAAAATGGCAAAATGCTGGAAAAAGCTTTGAGTTCCAAGATGAGGAAGATCCGGAGGAAAATATTCCATTAAGCATCCTGAAAGAAAATATGGATTTGGAACTTCAACAACAAAAGGCGCGCGCAGTTGATATGCTTAGTGAACTAAATCCTCAGGTTTGTCGCTTTCCCAAAGTTATTTCTGGGACACTACCAGTCATATTTTTAATTTTTTTTTAAGGTTGACTGTACAGTGTTATCCATTCTGGAGTGGAATGAAGATATTTTGCTAGAAAACGTTACTGGGACGTGTGAAAATGAGGAGTTAGAAGTGACCGATGATGACGACTGCGATGTGGATAAAAATGTGCAATTAATAAAACCAAGCGAAGCCATCGAAATCATTAAGCCGGCTTTGGATTGGGCCGATGCGAGAATGTTGACCAAAGTTATCTAAATGTTGTATTAAGACGTTTAAGGGAGAAAGCTGTATTTCAACCATTAGAGAGAAAAACAGATGAAAAAAATAACAAATTTTTCTTAAGACATGTAGAAGTATAGATATGTATGCCGTGATCTCATGTAAAATATATAAAAACCATATTTGAGAAAAATCTGTGCAATATTTTTGTATTTTGATAAAATTAAGTCAAGATCGGGAAGCAGCTTATATAGGGCTATAACTAAGAATTTTTCGCTAGTGGTTATTTTTGGACTGCTCATTAATGGATGTAATAAACACACAAAAAACCAATTTAACGGAGATCTATGTGATAATTTGGATCTTGTGGCAATTTAAGTCGATTTCATAGGGGTCATTTGTATGGGGACTAGGTCTGAACTTACACTGATTTTCAATAATTTCATTAGTGTTTATGCTATGGACGATAGAAGCTTATATGCCAAATTGCACCAAAATATATTCATATTTGCGACCTGTATTTTGATTACAAAGTTTACATGGACACACACACAGATGGACAGATGGACGGACGGACATGTTAAAATCGACTCAGAAAGTGATTCTATATTTGTCATGTGATTTTATTGTCGCATATTTAAGGACAAAGGGAACTACCAAAACTTAAACCAGATACTAGTCGTTACATTGATATGTGGACAATGCTGCCAGCTATTTGAATTCAATTTGAGTGTAGTTACACAAAAAAAGTATCAATATAGTGGGAATGAGAAACATTGAGATATTTAGAGTGTATTTTATTGGCAGCTATTTCCAATTAGGGCGGTGACAGCTGTCAAGTTTGGGGTAGTTAAATTAGCCAAGATGGGTTATAGCTGATCCAATAAAATGCTATTAGACTGCAATTGACGGTACTCAGAAAAAGGGATTAAATCTTTATAATTTCTCGTAAATTGAGAAATTATAAAATTGGTGTAGGGTTAGGATTATAAGCTGAGGAAATTAGGGTTTGGGGTTTAAGAAATAAAACATTATAATTAGTTTAAAAGCAACAAAATTTTATTATTGCAAATTATAAGTTCCTCACCATTCGAGTGATAAAATCCAAGTAAGTTTGCAAAATTATTTTAGGCTTCAAGAAGCATCGGTTCAACATACAAAAAAATGATTTTTAGCTAAATTTACTTCATTTTGTAATTTTAAAAAGTTACTCAAATTCAACGAGTACGAATATTCTTAGATATTACATTTCATTCATGTTATCGATAACAAAATTTTTAATGCTAAGTAATCTATAATTAATTTTATAATAAAAAAAAGGAAAATAATAATTGTTCAAACGTTGTTCGGGCAAGAGGCAAATAACTATAGTTGTTATTTGCTATTTAAACCATGTACCAGGGGTCGGCAACGTTTTGAGTCGGAAAAGTCAAAAATTACAATTTACAAAATTCCAAAGTTTTTTAAGAGCCACAAAATTTTTTTTTGCCAACAATAAATAGTACTCGCAATAAATAAAGTTCTATTTATTCATATCTATAATATTAAGAGGCTAGGCGATTTCTTGTGACCGATGTTTTGTTCTACCGTTTTATTCCGATAACAAAATTTTTAATGCTAAGTAATCTATAATTAATTTTATAATAAAAAAAGGAAAATAATAATTGTTCAAACGTTGTTCGGGCAAGAGGCAAATAACTATAGTTGTTATTTGCTATTTAAACCATGTACCAGGGGTCGGCAACGTTTTGAGTCGGAAAAGTCAAAAATTACAATTTACAAAATTCCAAAGTTTTTTAAGAGCCACAAAATTTTTTTTTTGCCAACAATAAATAGTACTCGCAATAAATAAAGTTCTATTTATTCATATCTATAATATTAATAGGCTAGGCAATTTCTTGTGACCGATGCTTTTTTCTACCGTTTTATCCCGATTTTGACCAAACGTATATTATTTGAAAAATGTTTCTTTTAAGCCGTTTTGCAGACTTACAGATTTTTAATTTTTTTTCCTTAATTTTGAGTAAATTGCATTTAAGGTTGCTACTAACACATACATAAAATTATACAATGCTATGTGAGCGTTTATTAAATTTGTTAATGTGTTTGTAATAGAAATGAGTTTGTTTTTTGTGTTGATTTGTGAATTGGCTATAATTGATTAGCATACCTTTAGGGTCTCTATTTAATGAAAAAATAAAATTTCCTAGAAGTTGCACTCAAATTTCGAGGGCTGGAATCTGCTAGTATACATCAGTAGCAAACAAATTCAATGGGAGCATTGGCTTTGCATGATTTTAGAATGTTTGGATGAATTTGGCTCATATCTTGTTGTTTTAAATTTTCATTTGTTGGTTAGGGAACGCTTGCTTGCACGAATATGTTGATCTGAAGATAGCCAAATGCCAACTTCTTCACCTCACTGCAACAATCTGGAAGACTATTCCATGCGTCGAATATAAGTGCATCAATTCGAGGCATTCATTTTAAAGCTGTCCACTTTTGTTGCGTTACGTACATACATTTCTGGACCTCCAACTCTTCTAACTTAATTTTCTACTTTGTAAATCCAGTACACAAAGCTTTACTTTTTAAATCGATAATATGGATTTCTAGAGATCCGGTATCAAATCCAAATGGCTCAATGTGAATTTCGTTACTATTTGTGTTGAGGGGATTTACTGTGAATACTAAAGTGGTTTTTTTGGTTTTGAACTGCTTAAAACTGTAAGCAAATTCATCTTTATTTCTTTTTTGTAACTGTGCTGCAGTAATTCGTGTCAGTAGTTGCATTGGTTTTATCGCGATATTGCTTTAGAAATTCAAAATGAAGTAATTTAACGCTCTGCAAAAAGAATTAAAGTTTCTTCAAAATAAACGAATTCATCTACCTAAACATAGGCTGGGTTCCCTTTCCTTTGCAGTTTTAGATTCAGCTCATTAATTGCACTCCAAAAAATTTCAACACAATTTGGTTAAAATTTATTTAAATTTTGTTGGTATACAATTGTTACTTTCTGACCAGTTGTTCATTTTCTAAAAGATAAATAGAAGATAGATAAAAGATATATCGGAAATACATAGAAGATATACGATAGATGGTTGATGCATAGAAGACAAATAAAAGATCGATATAAGATGCCTTTGGGCCTTTAGGCCTTTTTCATTTAGGAATGTATTTATTTCATTCAAGCACAAAGCAAAACGTTTCAACACCTTGCCTTTGGAAAGCCATCGAACTTTATTGTGAAGAACGAGTTCGGAATGCTGAGTCTCGTTTATGAATTCTTTAAACTGATGATGGTAGAGTGCTTTTGACAAGATGCTGGTAACAATCTTGATTAACAAATTCATGACCTCAACTATTTCGGCCGGAAATGCTGGGGCATAAAGCGCTTCTTGGTGTATTTCTTTTCCCTCTCATTCTTCTGGTTCCATCAGTTGCTATTGAAACGATTTTATTCAAATCGATCTAACTGTCTTCAAGGCATTTTTGTAAGGCATTCGCATCTTCCCATCTATTTTGTACCGAGAGCGGTAGCGATCCTAGAAGATCTTATTTTGGACCTCGGGAAGACATATACCTGACATAAAGTGCAACTTGTGCCGTGTCTTTTATGTCGCAAGGCTCATCTATAGCAAGTGATAAGGCAGAATAATGTTGAATATCTATCTTGTACTGTTTTAGCGGATAGTGGCAAATCTTTGATTTTTTTCTGGTTTATTTTTGAAATCACGAAACAGTTCTTCAGATGTACGTATAAAGCAATCTTTAACGTAATCACCATCTGCGAATGGTTTGCCTTTTTTCGATTTCTAGTGATACCTCGAAGCTTGCCAGATCAACATTACTTGTAGGTTGCGTTCAATTACTTAACATTGAACTTGATTGCTGTTTTTGTTTTTGGAGCTCATCGACAGCTTTTAAATGAAATTAGTCATTCAATGAAATTAGTACAAATAGATTTGCTGAAACAATTTGCTGAAGAATGAAATGATGATGAAATGAAATCAGATATATACCGACAGGCGGACATATTTTCTCGTGTAACTAGAATGTGACTCAAAGTCTATCGTTATTATAAATGTGAATCTTAGTCGAGAATTCTTGTTACAAACATCAGCATAAATTATAGTAGGCTGACCACATAATGGTTGTGGTCATCAAAATAAAGTTACAAATGATTTAAAAAAATTTGCTACATTGAATCTTTATTGCCTTTCTAGGTATGAGTGCACAGCGTTTATATTACGTATAAAGGGTGTCCCAAAATTCATGCAAAATTTGAATTTGCTGCCATTTGTGCTGTAAGATATTGGAAACCATAAGTAAAGGACAGTTTGAGTGCTAAGTGTTTAGGATTAGTAAAATTGGAGCGATACAGGATAGAACAATCCGCTTTCATTGTTGAAAAATATTTCAAAAATAATGAAATTTTGGCGTCTTTAGTTCGAAAATCTATATATATAAAATTGAATGTGTGTTTGTTTATTTGTTTGTTTGTTTGTGTGTACCTTATAGGAGACCAAACCTCTGGACCGATCTTCCTGAAATTTTTACAGCATTTAACTGGGACTCTGGCATGATTAATAGGGTACTTTTTTTTTGGCCACGCCCACTTTTACGCCCACTTTTTTAAAATTATGTAATTGCTCCCATATAGTTTTTAACAGATTTACTTCAAATTGTATACACATTATACTCCAGGCGAGGTAGAAATAAACATTTCTTACCCCACGCCCCCTTTCACGCCCCTTTTCACGCCAAATTTTGTTTGAAAGTTTTAAATTTTTTTTCTCTGTACAAATTTGTTCCTTCCAACGGATTTTTTTATTTGGTAGTATATTGCTCTTAATACTGTTAACGTCGCCATATAACTATGAACCACGGCCATTTCACCGCCCCCTTTTTTTTACTTATACCACTAACAATGTTTGCTATACAAAATAATTTTTTTGTAATATGTATTTATCGAAAGTTTTATACACTTTTTATCTACAGGTAAGGTAGCCATACATTTTTTTATTACCAAGTCCCCCTTTTTCGCCCCATTTTACCTTAAATCATAATTAATCTGCTTTCAATCTATCTATATATATAAAAATGAATGTGTGTTTGTTTGTGCTTTATAGGAGGCCAAACCAAAGAACCGATCTTCCTGAAATTTTCAGAGCGTGTTACTGTGACTCTGGAAGGAATAATATGCTATATAAATTTTTGATTGGACAAAGGGGCGGTGCCACGCCCATATAACCCAAAATTTTAAAAAGTCATATCACGGGAATTTTTTTACCTACAGCAGTCATATTTGGTACATATTGTATTAGCATGAATAGAAATACATACAAGAAGAAAAGTGGGCGGGACCACGCCCCTTTTTAGAAAAATAAAAAATCGTAATATCTTCTAAACTACTGGAAGGATCGTCATGAAATTTTCACAAAAGGATATTTTTGCGAAATAATAAGACCTTAGCTATATAAAGTTGTTAGTGGGAAAAGGGGCGTGGCGTATATATAAAAACGTTGATGCATTTGATTGTAACGAATGACCTCCGGAACCATAAGAGCTGTCGAGGTAGGATTTCCAGCATAGGTTCGGTTCGAGCTCTTCTGTGTTTTTTTTTTTAGTTTTAACCCTCTAGCTGGCGTTGGGGTCAAGTTAAAAACAAAAATTTTTACTTTCAGCGCGATTTGACTGCAATTCAGAATGAACGTATGTTTCGTCATAAGAAATTTTTGTATGTATAAATGGACCCGATAGGTGGCGCTGGGTAAAGTTATTTCGAATATTCTTATTTATGGTGTGATTTTAATGAAACTAAGAATGTACATATATGTATGTTAGAAACATTTTTTTATTGGACCCGGTAGATGGCGCTGTCGTTCGAAAAATAATGAGTTGTCAAATTTATATAAATTTTAATAAATAAACTCACAAACGTTTTTATATATAAATATTCTAAAGAAAAAGAAGGAAAAAGCCGCTACATTATTGCATGGTGGCCGCACAGCTCATTCAGCACTCAAATCACCGTTAAACGTACAAAAAAATGAGAATGCCGTCTGTAATATCAAAAAACATTCCGGTATGGCAAAAGTTCTGCAAAAATGCAGTATTTTTATTTGGGATGAATGTACCATGGCTCACAAACATTGTGATTTGATTTGATAAAAGATTTGAAAGGCAATGAAAAATTTTTTGGTGAAGCTCTCATTTTATTATCTGGAGATCTTCGTCACACATTTTATATAGGTATATACAGACTCTAACTAAAATAAAAATTCATTGAGGGCAAAACAACGTTTGCCGGGTCCAGCTAGTTTAGTACAAAATAGAGTCGGAATATTGATCTAACTTCTTCAACTCTGAAGACGGTAAATCCATTGGTGATGCTGTCGTCCAAAAACAAGTCACTCATTATCGAAACAGTGCGTAAGACTGTTGGTGAAAGTCCAGGAATATCAATTTATGGTGTGGAACAGAATTGCAAATTTCAAGAAGCTCTCTACTGTACATCCTCACTGATGATCTGAGTCTCAACGCTTCTAAAGCCCGATTGACACAAGAACCGTAAACCATGAATGCCCATGAACTTATTGAACATCGACATGGGGATGCGCAATTCTCGATCGAAATCATCCTAAGCAATGAAGTACATCTTCACCTTGATAGCTTCGCAAATTGTCAAAATTGCTACATTTGGAGTTCAGAGAACCTTCGTGTGTTTGTCCAAAACAAATACATCCGCAGCGTGACACCGTTCGGGACGGATTTTAGGCTGGAGGCATCATTGGTTCATAATTCTTCGAAAATAAGGCCGGTCAAGCGGTGACTGTTACTGGAGCTCGATATTGCGACATGATAACAGAATACTTTCCACCTAAATTGATGTGGACGGCACGTGGTTGCAACTAGAGGGCAACATTTCATGGCCATAAACTCTCCCGTTTCCGTGGCCCCTTCTATCGTGTGATTTAACTAAATTGGATTTATTTTTATGTATGCCAACTACCCGTGCATTGAAGGAGAGAACTCAACACTACATCTTTGGCCACATTATGCAATGTGGCCAACGAATATTTCGACAAAAGAGTGCGTATATAAAAGCAAAGCCGTGGAGGCCATTTCCTCGATGTGTCATGCCATTCAAAATCCCGTCGTGTAAACTTTATAACTCAATAACAAGTAAGAAATTATAGTCGGTCTAGACCGACTATAGGATACCCTATACCATGGTTTAGAGACCCTATCTCTTCGGTCCAACTAATTGGATATAGAAAATAAGCACAAACCAAATTTGAGTGGCAGTGTTATTAATTTTTTTTGGCTGTAGATATGAAAAAGTTCATATCGGGTCCTATATTTATATGGGGACTAGGTCGAAAAATGGACCGATCCCGACCGTATTTGGTAAAGTCACTTATACAGGGTGGGCCAACTTGGACTGACTGATTTGAAGTGCTTATAATTTTTGTATTTTTTATTTTTTTTATTTTTTTTTTGCAGATAATACAGAATTTTATAAAATTTTATAGTGTCATCATACTCAGTGGAAGAACGCGTATAAATTGTTGAATTTTATTATTTTATTATGTTTTATTATGTTTACACCGCAAAGAAAATACCGTCAGCATTTTAATACTGTAGAGGCTCCCAGTGTAAACATGATAAGAAGCTTAATGACCCGTTTTAAGAATTTGGGTTCAGTGGGTAATGAACTACGAAGAAATGTTGTTCGTCCTATTCGCACTGAACAAGCTATAGAAGCTGTATGAGAAAGTGTTAACACGGATGCAACTGTGTCTACTCGTTGACGATCTACTCAATTGAACATCTCCAGAACATTGCTACGACGTAGTCTAAAAGTTGATCTGAAGATCTTTCCATATAAAATTCAATTGGCCCAAGAATTATTGCCGAGGGATGCACCACAATGGCTACAATATGCCAATAGATTGGTTTTGCTAGCGACAGAAAATGGCAATTTTTTGAATAATCTGATTATGAGCGATGAAGCATTATTTTCATTTAAATGGATATGTGAATAAGCAGAACTGCCGAATTTGGGGTACAGAGGATCCGAGAGCATTGCATCAGCGACAATTACACCCTCTCAGATGCACTCTTTGGTGTAGAATAATGGCTGATAAAGTTATTGGTCCATATTTCTTCGAAAATCAACTTAATGAGCCACAAACCGTCTCTGGGGTGGTATACCGGACCATGTTGGAAAATTTTCTACGTCCGATAGTTCTCAATAATCGTAATATATGGTGCCAACAAGATGGAGCTACAGCTCATACCGCAAAAGCCACAATGGCAATTCTGCGAGAACTTTTCGAAGACCGAATAATTTCAAAAAATGCAGATTTCGCGTGGCCACCTCGTTCTACATATTTGACGGCCCCAGATTTTTTTTGTGGGGTTTCTTGAAGGAACGAGTTTACGTCAACAAACCACAAAATATTCAGGAGCTAAAGCAGAATATTCGCACAGAAATTGCTCAATTGCAGTCAGAAACATTGCACAACGTAATGCAAAATGTATTGAGTAGAGCCATTAACTGCCAACAGGAAAATGGACGCCATCTAAAAGATGTAATTTTTCATACTTAGCTGAAAAAAAATTTATAATTTATACTTTAATTTGCAAAAAAAAAATTAAGTAAAAAAATTTAAAACTACAAAAATTATACCCATTTCAAATCAGTCAGTCAAACTTGGCCCACTCTGTATTTTGAAAAAATATATACAAACCAAATTTGAGAAAAATTGCAATATTTTTGTTTTTTGAAAGATTTAAGTGAAGATCGGGAAGCAGCTCTATATGGGGCCTATGACTAAGAAATGTTCTACAGGGATTATTTTTGGAATACTGATTAATGGATATAATAAACACATATAAACCCAATTGGACTGAGATCTATATGATAATTTGGATCTTATGGCAATTTATGACAATTTCATAGGGGTCATTTGTATTGGGACTAGGTCGGAACATGGACCGATTTTCAATACCGTTCATCCTATGGCCGAGAGAAGCTCATATACCAAATTTCATCGAAATATATTCATATTTGCTACCTGTTGTTGGATTACAAGTTTTACATGGACACACAGACGGACGACTCAGAAAGTGATTCTGAGTTGATCGGTATAATAAAAGATGGGTCTAGGTCAAATATTTTTGGTAGTTACAAACAGCAGCACAAAGTCATTATACCCAAACCACATAGTGGTATAGGGTATAAAAATTGCAATATAGAGGAGAAAATATCTTGAGAGAATTTTGGAACACCCTATTATTTTTTTTTTTGGAATTCAACATATTTATGAGATTTATTATTACTCGTAATAATGAAATGAAATTTAAATTATCCATCGTATGTATTGTTTGTCAACAGCTTTATATGCTTTTTTTAGTTTTGTTAACGAATGACAAATTAATATAAACATTTTTATGTTTATTTTACCCTATACCACTATGTGGTCAAGGTATAATGACTTTCGGCTAATGTTTGTAACTACCAAAAATATTTGACCTAAGCCCACATTTTATTATACCGGCCGATTCAGAATGACTTTCTGAGTTCATTTAGCGATGTCCGCCCGTCCGTGCGTCCGTCCGTCCTTCTGTCTGTGTAGACCTTGTAATTAAACTACAGGTCTTAATATGAATATATTTGGTCAAAATTTGACATGTAAGCTTCTATCAGCCATAGGATGAACACTACTGAAGTTGGTGAAAAGCGGTGCATATTCAGACCTAGCCCTCATATAAAACACCCCTATTAAATCGACTTAAATTGGCATAAAATTCAAATTAACTGATAGATCTCGGTCAAATTGGGTTTGTGTATGTTTATAACTACCATTAATCAGTAATACAAAAATAAATCCTAGAGGACAATTCTTAGTCGTGGCCTCCATATAAAGCTGCTTCCCGATCTTCGCTTAAATCTATCAAAAAACAAAAATATTGCATGGATTTTTCTCAAATTTGGTATTTCTAAATTTTAGCAAAAAATAAGTGACATTAACAAGTATGATCAGGACCGGTCCATTTTTCGGCTTAGTCTCCATATAAATATAGCATCCGATATGAACTTTTTCATATCCGAAGTCAACAAAATTAATAACAATGCCACTCAAATTTGGTTTATGCTTATTTTCTTTATCTCATTAGTTGGATCGAAGAGATAGGATCTCTAAACGTGTGGTATAGGGTATCGTAGAGTCGGTCTAGACCGACTACTATTTGCTTACTTGTTTTTGGTTGTATTTAACAAAAAAAATTATTGCTTTACTGCATGAAAATTAAGTATTATATAATATGTTAAATGGTCTGATAAGTAAGAAATTTGTTAATTAAATGTAACGCCAGAATTAACAATTTTCCGGTCACTTATAAAATTGTTAACATAATTGGTGCTGCTTAATTTTTAATCCAAAGCAATAAGATAAAGTGTATTATTTTCCCAGTTAATAAGACTGATTTCAAAAATATCTTTATAAAAAAATATCAAAAATAAAAATCATAAAACCGGTAGTTCCAAAAACTGATTCAAATTTATCCAATTAAAGTGTGAATTGTTTTTCTCCAAAGCTATAAACTAACGTATATTATTTTCCCGATCATTAAAACTGATTTTAAAAATAGCTACATTAAATATGACTTTCAATAAATTAAAAGTAAAAGTCATAAAACCGGTAATTCCAAATTCTCATTCGATTAAAGACGCCTCAAAAAAAAAAAAGAAACAGACATTCAAAAAATGTTAACTCAGAGAGAAACATAAAAGGTCATATAAAGTTCAATAATTTACATCAGTAGCTGTAATTGTTCAATTGCCTTAATCGTGGACAAACTCATTTAAACTTAATTCGTGTTTTATTTTTGTTTGAGAATTTTTTTTCCACATATTTTTAACGTTTCTGAAGGGGAAATGTCTCTTTAAGTATTCTTTAGAAATGTTGATCACTTTGCGAAGTTTTACTTTCATTTAATAATGACTTTTAATTTTTATTAACTGTAATTACAGATCACTTTTTATTGTTGTTGTTTTCTTTAAATTTTTTACATTCAATTTTAATAAGCTTTAACAGTCTCTTTCGGTTTAAAGTCATTGTTCAGCTAGTTTCAAACTTGTTTTTGATTTTTTTTTTAAATTGCTGTTTTTAATGAATTTAATTTTAATATGCTGAATATTTTTTGTTTGTAAGCAATGGCGCTACCTACACCCACTTACCTTCACTTTTTTGTATTTATAGCTTGTTAGTGTAGTTGTAGTATTATTTACATAAATATCACAAGAGTTCAACTAGAGAGGTGGTTGCCCAGATTATAATGGATGTAAAAATGATGTTTGTAATTAAAAAAAAATATGTATAAATTTGGCGGGCAACACTAAATTATTAAAACAATTTGTAAGGAGTATGTCTATACCAAGATATCATTCTGCTAATTTTATGATGGCCAACCACTGTAGACTTTGATCTTAGACATTATAAAGAAATAAAATATTTTTTATAGCTCTTACCTTAGTTTCTGCTAAAATGCTGTTAACAGCAATTTCGTGTAGTTGTATACGTTTATTTAATCCTAAATTGAAGTTTAATTAAAATTGCCTGAAAAACAAAAAACAAAGAACAATAAGAATTGTATATTAATAAATAATTAAATTCGTGATTTTGTGATAAGTTACAAAAAAATGGAGGTTGTTTTAAGTTAAAGCTAAGCTAGAATGTTTTCTTATCTTCCAGATTAACTGATTTTATTTCAATCTATTCAATGTGTTTATATGCAAAGTCTAGTACAGGAGATTTATTTGCTGATTATTATTCGTTCATAATTAAGACCCAAAGGAATAATCAGAAAAAATTATAATCAGTGCTACCATGAGTTTCGAGTAAGGGAAGGTCCAACAATAATGGACATATTACTGTTATTTTCAGTTAGTATTTATTATAGGTGTTATCTATAATATTAAGAGGCAAGGTGATTTCTTGTGACCGATATAAAAACTGCAATTAATTACCGATTTTGACCAAACATACCTTATTTGAAAGGTATTTCTTTTTAGATGTTCACCAGATTTACAGATTTGCAACGACTGGAATATTTCTTAGAGTAACGGTAATTTAAAGTTGCTACTAACACCTATATAAAACAATACTGTGTGTGAATTGTGGATTGGTTAAAGTTGATTAGCATACCCTAAGGCTACTTTAAAATTATTTATTAGCAAACCTATTTATATATACTAGCAGATTCCAGCGCTCAAAATTCGAGTGCAATTTCTAGGCAACTTTATATCTCAACTTAGCCAATTCACAAACCAACACATTTTTGGTTTATTTTTATTATGAATGAAGATAACAAACTCATTAACAAATTTAATAACCACGCACATAGTATATGTATAATTTTATATATGTGTTAGTAGCAACTTTAAATGCAATTTACTCATAATAAAGGAAAAAATTTAAAAATCTGTAAATCTGGCGAACAGCTAAAAAGAAATACCTTTCAAATAATATACGTTTAGGCAAAATTGGGATAAAACGGTAGAACAAAACATCGGTAATAAGAAATCGCCTTGCCTATCAATATTATAGATTCTGTGTTTTTCAACACATATTTATAATGAAATTTAATGAATTTTATTTAAGAAGTGTTGAATTGTGAATTGGTCAAAATTTTCGAATTCGGATTTAAAAAAATTATTTTTTCAAAGAAAAAATAAAATTTCCCTGCAGTATAATATTAATAGGCAAGGCGATTTCTAGTGATATATTTTACACCTTCAATAACCAACCGATTTTAAAAGAATTATACCTTTTCGAACGTAATTCTTTGCATCATCTGGTAGATTTTTTTGAATTTTTTGCCACTAATACATGCATAAAACACATTTTTAAGCTTCAAATTAAAAAACTTTACAATGCTTTGTTTGAATTGGGAAAAATTGATTAGCATACCTTTAGGCTCATAAAGTTATTTACGAATGAAAACTTTATATCCTAGAATTTGCACTCGAATTTCGAGGGCTGGGCTCTGCTAGCAAGTATTACTACTCAAATGCGCAGTAGGTTAAAAAAATTGTCGAATTAAGACCATATTTATTGAGGTCAATGAAGTATTCTAAAAATACTTAAAAACCAATTTTGAGCAAAATAAATCTGCATTGAAAATGTACAACTACAACCACAACTACGTTGTACATTTACCGAATGGTGATTTGTTAGAAACAAACATGAAATAAATTTGATTACGGTCTATGTAAACTAAAGGATCGACTTTATACCTCTCAAATTAAGACTTGGTTATATTTATGATGATTCCAAAAATGTGCTGGCTCTGGCGATAATAGCCAGTGAACTGGATTGCTTTTAAAAATGTTCTTTCTTGAGCTTTTTTTATCACAATTCTTCCAAAGAAACCATATATGAAAGGTTTTATGGTGGCGTATCTAATGTTATATTTGACATGTCCGCATATTACAGATATTTGATAAACTATTTTAATTTTTAGGGGTTTTGTAGGAAGATGTTCAGATCATTCAAATTACATTAACTTATTTGAATCCTTTTTAAGTGATGACGTATTTCCCGGATTTTAGACAAAATTATCCGCCACACAAAGTAAATATTTAATGTCATATAAAGCATTGGTAATATGTCTGAGTTCATGAGTTATTAATATGAGTAGTCGAACAAAAAATGGGCGAGATCGGACCAATGGGCATGGCATCCCCTATAAAAAGTAAATGTGTTATGTCATATATCTGGAGTACTGCAGTTTCAAACAACTTGTGCGAGTTCATAAGTTATTAACTTGAATAGCTAGACAAAAAATGGGCGGAATCAGACCAATGGGCGTGTCAACCCCATACAAAGTAAACATTTAATATCATATAACTCGAGTACTATAATAGAAAAAGCTTTGGAACTTTGTCTGAGTTCATGAGTTATTAATGTGAGTAGTTGCCCAAAAAATGGGCGTGGCACCTCTTATATAAAAAAATGAAGTAGTATGAAAATGACAGCTTTGAAACTTTTGACAAGTACATTAATTACCATTGTGAGTAATCGTGGAAAGTATGGGCGAATTGCCAAAATCAAAACTCACCGAAATAAAAAATAAAACTAAAAATCACAGAAAACAAAAATCGCCGATATCAAAAATGACCAAAGCCGAAAATGGCGAACAACAAAAATTGCTAAAATCAAAAATCGCCTAAATAAAAATCGTCAAAACATAAAATCGCCAAAATCAAAAATGGCCAAAGCGAATAACAAAGATCGTCAAATTAAAAAAAAAAACGCCAAATAAAAAATTGCTAAGATAACAAATCGCCGAAACCAAAAACCGACAAAAACAAAAATCTCTAAATCAGAAATCGTCAAAATTCAAAATCATAAAAAAAAATCACCAAACTCTAAAAGTCGCAAAAAACAAAAAACGCCAAAATCAAAAATCGCCCAAACCGCAAATCGTGGGTCAAAGTCAAAAATCGCTAAAAACTAAAATCGAAAAAAGGAAAATCAACACAATTAAAAATCGCCAAATATATAGTTTTCTATATATAATTTTCTACAAAATGTATTCCCACTTTTTAATTTCGCTACGATGTGTGTACCAAAGTGCATCGGGTTACATTTAGTGTTTACATAAAAACACAGACAGCTGTTAACCAAATATTGGTATAAGGTATAAAAATTGCTTCGGTCCCTATTAAAATTTAATGTGAAACTAGTTTCTAAAAAAAAGTAGAGTTAGATATAGATATACAGATATTCATTTCACTGTGCCGAATTTTGCTCCACAATTAGCCCACATATAAGTTTAAGCAAAGGCAACAAGACTCATTTAATAAATAAACGCCACATTACCTATTTATCATCATGAGTTCCACCCACATAAACGAAGAGAGCAAACCTAAAAATATTCAAAATATCTTTAATATCAACTGAACCGATAATTTGCATTTCATGGATTGTGCCACTCTATTTATAAAAGGAAATTTGTTTGATCATTGATTAATTAAAATTCAATTAATTGAATGTTATAACAATTGATCAAATTCAAGGATAAATACAATTTAACAAGTATACAAAACTTAAAAAAAAAATAATATTTTTTCAATGTCAATACTCATTTAAGTTTCACGGTGAATTTCCGAAAAAAAATGAAACAGCAGTACGAATTTTTAACAAAACAAAATCATTCATAAGTGATTGATTTTTGATGTTTTGTGATAACCACTAAATATTTGACAGATAGACAATGTAGAAGAAGAATAATTAACTGATGAAGTGAGCAACAATTAATAACATAACACACAAAAAAAAAAAACAATGAAAATAATGGGTAATCTTTGTTAACACAACAACTGACAGTGAGTATACGTATGCAATAACCAATACTTCAGCACCAGCAGCTTCATCTACGAATATACATTCATACATATATTTACATGCTCGTATACTCGTATATAAGCCACTGCTAATACCAACTATTACTAATCTACATCAAAATCGATTGAAAAGAATTGAAGTTTATTGAATGGTGGTTGGTATGTCAGTAAGACAAAATATAGTTTTGGTTTTCATTTTGATTTTTAAAGTTTCAAGTTGATGAAGTTAATGGTGGTTACTCTCAGTGACAAAAAAAAGTAACGTGTAGAAGCGGAAATTTTAAAGGTATGTTCTTTCCTCATTAAAATCCACTTGGTTTTCAAATAAAGAAAATAAGGAAATTTAATTTAAAAAAAGATAAAGTTATAGATTTAGTTATTTTAGTTTTTTTCAGATAGTTCTGTGAATTACTAAACTATAGGGTATTCTAAGTTCGGAATACGGTCTCACATAATTAATAAAAACAGGAAATAAATATAAACCAAATTTAAAGAAGATTATCATGCAAAAACATGTGTTTACACAAATATGTAATTGCAAGTATTTACATTTCTGCTCATATTTAATAATTGATTTGAACTCAAAAAGCAGGAAAATTTTTGCTGCGCTGAATCTTTGTTACCCTACAGGTATTTGAGCATATATTTGAGCATATAATAATTGTTTAGATAAGAATTTTGGAAAAAAAAAAATTCAAATCGCTCTAGACTAAGGCACAGTTTTTGAGATGTCAGTTAAACTTAGTTTAGTTAAACCGAGAATTAATTTTTTCAGACATGTCCAAATTCATAAAGGAATTGATGAATAAATTCTGGGTTTAACAAAACTAGGTTTAACTGATATCTTAAAAACTGGGTCTAAATAAATCTATAATTTTAATAGGCTAGGCGATTTCTTGTGTTCTACCGTTTTATCCCCATTTTGACCAAACGTATATTATTTGAAAGGTATTTCTTTTTAGCCGATTTGTAGATTTACAGATTCTGAAATATTTTCTTTATTTTGAATAAATTGCATTTAAAGTTGCTACTAACACATACATAAAATTATACAATGCCATGTGTGTGTTTATTAAATTTGTTAATGTGTTTGTAATAAAAATGAGTTTGTTTTTTGTGTTGATTTGTGAATTAGCTATAATTGATTAGCATAACTTTAGGGTCTTTATTTAATGAAAAAAAAAATAAAAATTTCCTACAATTTTTTGCACTCGAACTTCGAGGGCTGGAATCTGCTAGTAAATAAATAAACAAATATTGAGTTTCAATAACTTTCCGGGTGAAATTGGGAATCCCAGAATGTTTTTTTAGGTTTTTTGTGTTTCTTTGCTTATTAGAGTTTTGTTTAAAAGAAAAAATATGTGCGAAAAAACAAACAAAAAATAAAGCTGTTTTTATCATCTTTTGTCTTTATTGTCCGTATGGTAGTTGTTATTCTAGCTATCTGTTAGGTCCAACAAATTAGATACAGCAAATAAGCATAAACCAAATTTGAGTGGCATTGTTATTTTTTTTTTGCCTTCGGATATAAAAAAGTGCATATCGGATGCAATATCTATGTAAGGACAAGGTCGATTGACTGATCCTGATCCTCACTTATTTTTTGCAAAAAGTAATTACACTATATGGTATATTTTTGGACCACTGTTAAATAGATGTAATAAAGCCCAATTTGACTGAGATCTATATGATAATTTGCATATTATGGCAATTTAAGTCGATCTCTTAAGGGCATTTGCATGGGGACTAGGTCTGAACATGAACTGAGTTTCACTAGTTTCAATAGCGAAAGCTTATATGCTAAATTTCATGATTACAAGGTTTACATGGACGCGGACGGACGGACAGACGTACACACGGACGGATTCTCAGTGGATCAGAAAGTGATTCTGAGTCGATCGGTATAATAAAAGATGGGTCTAGGTGAAAAATTTTTGGTAGTTACAAACATCAGACCAAAGTTAATATACCCTGAAAACGTAGTGGTTTGGGGTATAAAAATACTAAAATACAATTTCCTAATAAATGTTTATACTTTTTAAGAAATGTTGTTAATTAGTGATTTTGTAGGACTTACTATCCATAACAAACTGAGTGTTTAATCGAATTTCAGTACATTTTAAAAATGGACCGATCCTGATCATATTTGGTAAAGTCACTTATATTTTGAAAAAATATACACAAACCAAATTTGTGAAAAATCTGTGCAATATTTTCGTTTTTCGATAGATTTAAGTGAAGATCGGGAAGCAGCTCTATATGGGACCTATGACTACGAATTGTCCTATAGGGATTTTTTTGGACTACTGATTAATGGATACAATAAACACATACAAAACCAATTTGACTAAGATCTATGTGATAGTTTGGATCTTATGGCAATTTATGTTGATTTCATAGGGGTAATTTGTATGGGGACTAGGTCTGAACATGGACCGATTTTCACCAATTTCAGTTTTACATTGACACACAGACGGACGGACGGACGGACATCGCCCAAAACGACTCAGAAAGTGATTCTGAGCTGATCGGTATAATAAAAGATGGGCTTAGGTCAAATATTTGTGGTAGTTACAAACAGCAGCACAAAGTCATTATACCCAAACCACATAGTGGTATAAGGTATAATGAGCCTTTATAATAGCTTGCATAAGGTCCAGGCAAATGGCCGTTGTCATCAAATAAATGAAAAAAGATCTTAATGTAACAAAAAAGAGCGTTACCATATAATTTAATTTTAACCTTTATACCTAATAAAATAACTTTTTTATGTCGCTGGCTGTATAAGTGTAAAAAGCTCTAAGATGCTTTATTAATTGCACATACCAAGTATCCGTTAGATATTCATTTAATAGATTTGTTTGATGAAGGTTTTTTTATTTAAACAAAACAATACAAAATTAATGATTCTTTACAATCATTAGAACTGTATGCTACGGCGAACAGCGGGGCCAACGGCTATAATTGTTTTTAAATATACATAAGTTCACATTGAGTTTAAATGATATTTACGATCCATTTAAATTACGTTTTTCATGGAAATAATAAAAGTTCTTTCCTTGAGATATATATAATTATTCCCTAGAGACTTTTTAAAAAAAAAACTTAATATATAGTTGTATCGCTTCAATTAGTTACATTCCAAATTAAATGAAGATTTTCTGCGATCCGATAATAACAAATATAAGACAAAGTATGCAAATTTCAACTATTGTGGGTATTTTTTTTTTAGGGAAATTGGGGCCGTTGAGAAATATTTAATGATTTACATATTCAATCTTAGAACTTGTTATAAAAATTGATAAAAGTTACCAAAAATCTGCTTTAAATTTTCCATGACATAAATGAGATAAATTTATAAATTTTGAGATATTTCATTTGTGCATATTTTTTAAAACAAAAACCAAATTTAAAAAATATACATTTTAAGGACCTTAGCTTTTCAATATCAATTAAGAACTTCCATAATATGTCTGCACTAAATTTAAGTTTAATGGCCCACTTACCTAAAATTTTAAGATAAATATGTACAAGTAAGTCTTAAGCTGTGAACAAAAAGAATTTACTGGTAAAATTCTGCCAAATAAATTTGCGCACTCGTGTAGCGAGTATATAGCAATAAAGTGTTAATTGATAATATTTTTATTTTTTTTTTTTTTGCGGAAAAATAAAACCTGTATAGTCGTATCTCAAAAATCCAGTAGCTCAACTATTCACACAATCTGTAGTTTTAAGTAACGAGTAACGTCACCCCAAAAATCGTTATGCCTGATGCTGTATTGGAGGTTTTGTCAGTTTTTTCGCTTGTATGTTTAGAAGTGATATACATTTGTATGTATATATAGAAAAAACTTAAATGACTTCATCGAAAATATAGCACAAACCATAAAATTGTTGACGCTTTAATTAAAACGACTAAAATACAGGTTAGAAATATTTTTTTTTTTTAATTTTTGCGATCAAGGAAATGATTTGTATTTATATTACGTACGTATTTTGTATTGGAAATGCGAAAGTTGTTGTTTAAAAGTTTATATTTTTCTCTAATAAATGGTTTAAGAATGCCGACGGCAGTATAAGACCCCTCGTGGTGTATTCACATAGTCACTCAAATCTACTCAGTTTAGTTTTAGATTTTAACTCGATTTAAACATGGTTTAAAATATAACTGAACTCGAACCTGTTTATTGTACATGTTCTGTTTTTTTTTCAGTACAAGTACCAGAACATGAACTTCAAATAAAGCAACACTCAAAAATGTGTGCTTTATGTGTGATTGAAACAAAAAGTACGTGATACAAAAATGTTCGTGTAAATAACGAAATATTAAAACGAACACAGTCATGTTTGTGTTGGGCACCGAAGAAAATTTAAAAACAAACATAATTGATATGAAAATAAAAATATGTGTGTGTTGGTCTAAGTTATGTTTGTTTACATATATGTACGAGGTTTTTATTCAGTGTGTGTTTTTTTCTGAACTCTGTATAGACCACATCAATTAAAGGTGCTGAATTTTACAACTTTTTCCGATAAATGAACGAAAAAATAGTTGATTTATTTGAAGGAATTTATATGAAAATTAATCAAACTACGGAGTAACAAAATTTTAAGAGTTTCTATATAGGCCTGGTAGAAATTTTAAGCGACTTTACAGCAAATGTAAGCTTATATGCGAACTACAGGTCCCATTTATATAAAAAATTAGATGCATTTTGGTTCATAAGTGTTAACCGATGATTGGTATTGAAATAGTGAAAATTGATGCATGTTGGGAACTAACCCCCATACAATTATTCCCCATGTGATCTACTAAAATTGTCAATAATTACCACAATATTATAAGACCAATTTTAGTCAATGTACCAGCCTTCCGATAGTTACTTAAATCTTCTAAAGAGCTACGTATATCATATATTTTACTAAAACCTGATATATGTGTTTGCAATCCATAACTGACTTCACAAAATAGGCCATGATCGGACCAATATGGACCAAGTCCGCATATAATAATTACATCAAATATGAATTTCACAGGCAAGTGACAATCCCTTGTAAGTATAGTCAGTCTATATTGATGCTGATCATGCCATGAGTTTGGAATTTAGGTCCACAAGCCCTGGATGATATCTTATATTTATTGCTTGCAGGGAATAGATACATCATAACAGATGTGATTTTTATTTTGTACCTAGGTCCAAAAACGATCCTTTCAAGTCACTTAAATGTTTTAATAATATATGATTTTAGATAGATTTAAATAAAACAAGTAAGAAAATTATAGTCGATCTAGACCGACTATACGATACCCTATACCATGCGTTTAGAAACCCTATCTCTAAGGCCCAACTAACTGGACATAGAAAATAAGCAAAAACCAAATTTGAGTGGTGTTTTTATTAATTTATTTGGCTGCAGATATGAAAAAGTTCATATCGGATGCTATATCTATATGGGGCCTAGGTTCAAAAATGGACCGATCCTGATCATGTTTGGTAAAGTCTCTTGTATTTTGCGAAAATATATACAAACAAAATCTGAGAAAAATCAGTGCAATATTTTTGTTTTTTAATAGATTTAAGTGAAGATCGAGAAGCAGCTCTATATTGGGCCAAAGGGATCATTTTTGGACTACTCAAAGTTGATGTAATGAACGCATAGAAACCCAATTTGAGTAATATCTATATGACAATTTGGATCTTATGGCAATTTATGTCGATTTCATAGGGGTAATTTGTATGGGGGCTAGGTCTGAACATGGACCGACTCTCACCAATTTCAATAGCGTTCATATCATGGCCGATAAAAGCTTATGTACCAAATTTCATCAAAATATATTCATATTTGCGACCTGCAGTTTGATTAAAAGGTTTACATGGACACACAGACGGACGGACGGACATTGTTAAATCAACTCAAAAAGTGATTCTGATTCGATCGGTATAATTAAAGATGGGTCTAGGTCAAATATTTTTGGTTGTTACAAACAGCAGTACAAAGTCATTATACCCAAACCACATAGTGGTATAGGGTATAATGATATTTTGGAATGGACTCGTGGATCAAATTAGCACACACTGAAAACAGATTCATTGTGGCTACCGAATTTGTTGATAATAACCGAATTTCGAGTTCACTATGATTACAGTTCTGTTGTCTTAACAGTAAATATTTTATCATATTTGAAAATTGGGAGATGCTATTTAATTTCTATTTTTACAGTCGAGAAAACAGTTGTTCCAATTTAGAACAATTCGGTTGGCGAATATTTTTTTCTGTGCAGGTAATGACATTTTTTAAGGCTTAAAAATTAATATAAGATGAAAGAATTTAGTTCTGTTCTGTTAGGCGCCGATCTTAAAAGCGAAAGCTAAGCGTCGTAGTAAAATCGTTAAAAATGTCCCCTTTTTAGAAATTTTTTTAGAGCTGCCAAAACCAAAAATTTTAAATTTTAGGAGGAACACTAAACACTGAAGAATAAAGGTATTGAAATTTGCCACCGTCATAGAAACAATCCACCGGAATTATGCACGATCTGTTTTCAGAGTTGCCAATTGAAGAGCGAACGCTTATATCGCAAAAACGAAGCGTCGTAAAGCAAAAGGTTTAATTTTTGCCACCTGTTTAAAATACCCCATTACAATTGTTGACTAACTGTTGTAGGGTTGCTACGTCAAAAAATGGTAGGTTTTCGCAGGGAACATAAAATTTCATATATATCGAAAACTACAATGCTTAGGCAAATAGTGGAAAAAATGCTGCTTATGAAAATTCCATTTTCTTAAAAAATAGTTAGGCTACTACTAACTAGTTTAACTGGTAACAATAACTTGGAAACTTTTACAAAACCCTGAATTTGACAATCATGGTTCTTAATTCTGGCGTTAAGTCCAAAAATTATGTATTTTTTTTTTTGCGAAAACACTCTTTGGTGCGTTCAATATAAAAAAATAGCAAATTTTTTTACAAAAAAATTCAATTGATAATATAAAGAGATAATCGAAAAAAAGTATTTTTTTTAGTGATACTAAAACAATGGAAACTTTTAAACTTCTGTACCAGAAATGAAAAAACAATAAAAATATAAGATGATATGAAAGGAAGTGCATAAAATCTTAATCGTTTTTGAAATATTTATAATTTCTAACGTTTTTTCCACTGGTTTTTAGACACAATTCTATTTTGCAATATTTTAGTCTTATAATTAATTATTAATAAATCATGGCAAGAATAAGTTTTTGTCAAGAATTAAAAAACAGAATAATAGATAATTTTACTGCTAAACTTATGCAAAATAAAATTTTTGAGAAATATTCTGCGAATAAGTCCATAGTTTCAAAAATTATCAATAAATATCATGATTAACAATCTGAAACTAATAATATGTGCTCGATCTATTTCCCGACGAGATATGGAGGCTGATCTTGGTTGTTATCATCCTGTGAAGAAATAACGTATTCAGAGCAAATTGATCTGGCTCGCTTAAATTTTGCTTAAGAACACTTAAACTGGTGAAGATGGAATTAGAATATTGTAATTTTTTCACATGAGTTCAAGTTTAATTTTAAAGGCCGTGCTGGAAAAAAGATTGAATAATGACCAAAATAAAAAGGACTAGACCCAAAATATACAAATAATATGGTTAAGTTTGGCGGTGGACAAGAAACGGATTATAAGATTCCCGAACTGGAATTGGATACAGGCAAATTCAAAATTACATAATTTGAATAACGACCAAAATAAAAAGGACTAGACCCAAAATATACAAATAAAATGGTTAAGTTTGGCGGTAGCATGGGTTTGCTTTTCGGAACAAGGAACGGGTCCAATTTATGGATTATAAGATTCCCGAACTGGAATTGAATACAGGCAAATTCAAAATGACATAATTTGGGAGGAAAGTATACCACTGGAAGTTCCAACATGCAAATTACCAAAAATACTCCTCAAAATTTGTAACCAAATTGATACAAAAAATTTCAATCGATATCATCAGAATTTTAATAGATTCCATGCATCGGCGTTGTGAAGCAGTATTAAAAAATAATGGATGCCCAAAAAAATATTAAAATCAAAAATAGAGAAAAGTTGTCACTTATTTTGTACTAAATGTTCCATTGTTTTGTTAACAGAATAAAAATGAATATTTTTAAGTTTTGCTACTTATACCCTACTAGTACAGCTCAGCATTCGAAATTCGAGTGCAAATTCTAGGATATATTATTCTTTAATTAAATTTTTTTCTTTCAATATTTTTTAATCTATATATATAAAAAAATGTATGAATATATAAATGATCCTAAAGGTATGCTAATCAATTTTAGCAATTCACAATTCAACACAGGACGAGTGATATACAATTTAAATCTTTCGCATTGACAGGTTGTAACGAATTATTATAAATATTTGATGTGATTTAATTTAATATATTTCTAAAACATATTTACCTAAACTAGCAGATTCCAGTACTCGAAATTTGAGTTTAGTTTCTAGGCAGCTTTATTTTTCAACTTAGCAAATTCACAAACCAACAATTTTATGGTTTATTATTATGGTGAATGAAGATAACAAACTCATTAACAAACACATTAACAAATTTAATAAACACACACATAGCATATGTAAATTTTTATAATTTTATGTATGTGTTAGTAGCAACTTTAAATGCAATTTACTCAAAATAAAGAAAAAAAATTTAAAAATCTGTAAATCTGCAAAATGGCTAAAAAGAAATACCTTTGATATAATATACGTTTGGTCAAAATCGGGATAAAACGGTAGAACAAAACATCGGTCACAAGAAATCGCCTAGCCTATTAATATTGTAGATTTTGTAATTCTCCACTTCTCCTCCATATGAACTTTAACCAATTTCATACTCCTCCGTGTCCGCATTTTGCTTCACTATGGGGTCAGGGTATAAACCGTTTGTGCTGATGTTTGTAACTACAAAAATTATTTGACCTATACCCATCTTTGATTATACTGATAGACTCAGAATCACCTCCTGAGTCGACTTAGTGATGTCCGTCCGCCTATCTGTCCGTCTGTCTATCTGTCTGTGTGTCCATGTAAACATTATCAGCAAACTACAGGTCGCAAATATGAATATTTTATCAGCCATATGGTGAAAATCGGTTCATGTTCAGACCTAGCCTCCTTACGAATGACTGTTATGAGATCGACTTAAATTGCCATTAGATCCAAATTATCATATAGATCTCGGTCAAAGTGAGTTTATATGTGTTTATTACATCGATTAACCAATAGTCCAAAAATAAACCATATAGGACAACTCTTAGTCATAGTCCTTATAAACAGCTGCTTCCCGGTCAACACTGACACCTGTCATAAACAAAAATATTCCACAGATTTTTCTCAATTTTAGTTCGTTTATGTTTTTACAGAAATTAAGTGACTTTATCATATATACTCCGGATCGGTCCCCATATAAATATAGCATTCAATATGAATTTTTTCATATTTGCGAACGAAACAATTAATAAAAACTAGCAAATTCCAGCCCTCGAAATTCAATTGCAAATTCTAGGAAATTTTATTTTTTCATTAAATAAAGACCCTAAAGGTATGCTAATCAATTGTAGCCAATTCAAAAATCAACACAAAAAAACAAACTCATTTTTATTACAAACACATTATCAAATTTAATAAACACATAAACATCATTGTATAATTTTATGTATCTGTTAGTAGCAACTTTAAATGCAATTTACTCAAAATAAAGGAACAAATTTAAAAATCTGTAAACCTGCAAAACGGTTAAAAAGAAATACCTTTCAAATAATATACGTTTTGTCGAAATCGGGATAAAACGGTAGAACAAAACATCGGTCACAAGAAATTGCATAGCCTATTAATATTACAGATTCTACTGAGATTTGATTTGTGCTTATTTTCTGTATGCAATTTATTGCAACTAAGACCAATTCTCTAAAAGCATGGTATAGAGTATCGCATAGTTAACCCTGACCAACTATAATTTTCTCCCTTGCTTTTTCCTGAAGTTAAGCTAATTTACGTTAATATATTTCCTTTTTTGAGTAAATAAAACATAAAAATATCTCTAATATTAATAGGCTATGCGGTATTTTGTTACCGATGTTTTGTTTAACCGGTTTATCCCGACTTTCATCAAACGTATATTATTTGAAAGGTATTTCTTTTTTGCTGCTCACCAGATTTACAGATTTTAAAATTTGTTCCTTTATTTTAAGTAAATTGCATTTAAAATTGTTACTAACACATACATAAAACAATTAAGAAAATTATAGTCGGTCTAGACCGACTATACGATACCCTATACCATGCGTTTAGAAACCCTATCTCTTAGGCCCAACTAACTGGACATTGAAAATAAGCAAAAACCAAATTTGAGTGGGATTTTTATTAATTTTTTTGGCTGCAGATATGAAAAAGTTCATATCGGATGCTATATCTATAAAGGGACTAGGTCCAAAAATGGACCGATCCTGATCATGTTTGGTAAAGTCTCTTGTATTTTGCAAAAATATGTACAAACAAAATTTGAGAAGAATCAGTGCAATATTTTTGTTTTTTAATAGATTTAAGTGAAGATCGGGAAGCAGCTCTATATGGGGTCAAAGGGATCATTTTTGGACTACTCATTAGTGGATGTAATGAACGCATACAAACCCAATTTGAGTAAGATCTATATGACAATTTGGATCTTATGGCAATTTATGTCGATTTCATATGGGTAATTTGTATGGGGGCTAGGTCTGAACATGGACCGATTCTCACCAATTTCAATAGCGTTCATCCCATGGCCGACAAAAGCTTATATACCAAATTTCATCAAAATATATTCATAGACGGACGGACGGACGGACGGACATTGTTAAATCAACTCAGAAAGTGATTCTGATTCGATCGGTATAATTAAAGATGGGTCTAGGTCAAATATTTTTGGTTGTTACAAACAGCAGCACAAAGTCATTATACCCAAACCACATAGTGGTATAGGGTATAATTATACATATGCTATTTGTGTCTCTATTAAATTTATTAATGTGTTTGTTTATGAGTTTGTTCCCTTCATTCACAATAATAATAAACTAAAAATTGTTGGTTTGTGAATTGGATAAGTTGCAAAATAAAATTGCATAGAAGTTGCACGGGAATTTCGAGCTAGTTTTAATTAATAAAAGAGTATTTAATATTATGAGGTTTTTGTTAATGACCGTTCAAGGGCGGCTCGATTTGTAGGGAGTGGAAAAATTCACCAATTTCCCTATGATTTCCGTATTCTATGGGTTATTCCATGAAAATTTGCCGAAGGAACCATACCTCTATCGTAAAAATCGAGTCCCCTACTTTTTGTTGGTAGATTTTTTCCCAAATTGACGTTCGTATGAACTATTACCTACACGTTCACATCCATAACTCAAAAACTATTAATCGCCAGTAGGCGCGTTGGAAAGGTGAGCTCATTTTGATCAATTTACAAAAAAAAATCTCCAACATTGGTCCAACGGTTCAAAAGTTACGGGCATTTTTGTCCAAATTTTGGAGCATTTTTCCATTTTTTTCATGATTTTGTCCAAGAATATTACTTTCATGGCCATTTTTTTGGCTCAATTTTTTTGAATTACGAAGCTTACGAACCTTACGATAGACTTCTTTATTTTTGGTTGTTTATAATATTCCAGTGCAAGAAGGATAGAGATAAAGATGATGCCAGTCATTTACTGTTATATGCTCTCATTTGCTCTCTTTTTAGGGTTTGCATACGATTTATAAAGAATAATTCTTCGCTGACGTCATTTTGACAACAACAAATACACAGCAATTCTAATTGGATGAAACAAACAGCTGTAGTTGGCGGGGTGGTGATTCCAGTGTATGCTAGTTTTGTTTGAGCGACATTTCAGTGAAGTGTTACTTGAAATAACTAACAAATAATCAAACTAAAACTATTTATTTTGTTTTAGCAATATCGCATGAATTAATCAACCGAATTCGATAAATTTGGCTTAAACTCTTCGTTTTTAATTGTAAATTGAATTAAATAATGTATTGAGCCAAAAAAAATGGCCATGAAAGTAATATTCTTGGACAAAATCATGAAAAAAATGGAAAAATGCTCCAAAATTTGGACAAAAATGCCCGTAACTTTTGAACCGTTGGACCAATGTTGGAGATTTTTTTTTTGTAAATTGATCAAAATGAGCTCATCTCACTCTTTAGATCTAACATAAACGAATAGGTTTTATTTTAGTTTCTGTCATTATCTTAATTTTTAGTATTTCTCTTAATATATAATTTTCAAACAACACGAAACAATGTGATTTGACTTTTTCAAAATTCTTTCACACTCAAAAAAATTCTCAACTTTCGGTATAAATTTTTGCATCAAAATGATTCCCTGAAATTTTTGTATTCTGTCCACACCATTATATATACATATATATATATATATATTTTTTGTTCTTGCGATAATTTTTTTGCGTAAAATCTTTTATCGCTGCAAAATTTTATGGCATCCAAAACTGGATTATTGTAGAGACATTATTTAAGAATTTATATTTCTTGTTTGAATAGTTTTGTGAAAGGATATTTTTTCTCGTAAAGTAAGTACCACTGTAAGTCAAACATTTTCAACCAAATTTATATTTCAATCATAATATTCAGTACTAGCATATACCACATGTATCACTCTACTAGCTTTTAAGTAAATATGGCAACCACCATACAAAATGAGTCACCCACATAAAACAAATATTGCGTACAAATGATTTTGTAAGTTAAGCGTGGGCAGACGAAATAAACAAATAAAAATAAAAATTTATTATTATTTTTTTTAATACATATTCACGATTTCTTCTGCTGAAGATCAATAATTTTTTTGAACTTTGCATGAACCAGACCGTCAACCAGCATCAACTGACTTCATAATATACAAGATTATGACCAAATATGAAAAATCGAAAAGAAAACAAGTAATAAACGCAGAATATCAATAAGAAATAATAACAACAACAAAACGACCAAGACCAAAAAAAAAAAACTGAAGATATTAATGAACAACTTTAAAAACTTGATGTAGGTCAAATTGTATTAATGTGTGTTTATATTAATGTGTGTATGTATGTCTATTTGTATATACACATTTTTACAACAGAAGAAAAAGTCTGGCTTGGTTCGTTTCAATTTTCTTTGAGCTTTATCACAAGATATGATCATATTTAATATTAAAAATTTTTATATTATTATCTAATATTATTTAATTTATAAATAGAAATATATTTTTTTTCTAAATCCCTAAAATTTATTGGACATTTTTTTATATATTTTGTTTTGCAAATTATGCAAATTTGTAGCTTTAAGTAAGCTGTGTTTAACCGGTTTACTTAAATGTTATCTTATTTAAATTGCTAACTGAAAAAAATATTTTATATACCCGTACTCGTTCAAGTAACTTTAGGTGACCACAAGATACAAGTCTTGTTTTTGTGTGTTGTTCTTAGGAATACAAGTAATGGTTTGTTTTTATTTTTAGTTAAAGAAAACGGGTTTTACTAGCTGTCGGCTTCAAACTTTAAGATTTATTAAATGAACATTAAACAAAAAGTATATTTTATTTGTAACAAGAATTAAGTGCACGATAACTGAAGTGGCACAAAAGTAAACAAATCTAAACAAAGTACAAAATTAATTTTTTGCTAAGAGGTAACTTGTTTTGTTATATCGTGTCTTAAGCGATAGAGGCCTTACAAAAATAAGAATTGTTTGAAACGAAACAAATATTTATCGTTAAAATTATGGCAGTTTTATATTTTTTTTTTTAGAAAACATCAAAAACAATATTTAAGAATAAATAATCAAGAACTACATCATAAGTTTTGGAAAATGATCATATTTCCCCATATACTGGGTAAGGTCATTTAGGCTAAAAGCATGCGTTTAGTGAAAGACTCTTAGATCCAACTAATTGGATATGGAAAATGCCAAATTTGAGTGGCATTGTTATTAATATTTTTTTTTGCCTGCATGTTTATAAAGGGACTGGTCCAAAAATGGACCGATCTTGACCATAGGTGAGTAGGTAGCGTGCTCGCCTATCATGCGGGGTTCGTGTGTTCGATTCCCACCAGAGGCTTTGGTCTGTCGCTGCAAAAAAAAAAAAAACTACCCAAATTAGAATCTGCAGACAAGCCACTTGGCTTCGCGGAACTAGGCTTAAAAAAAACAAAAAAAAAAAAATATTTGGTAGAGTCACTAATTTTTTGCAAAGACATATATAAAACAAATTTGAAAAAAATCTGTGCATTTTGATAGATCTAAGTGGAGTTCAGGAAGCAGTGTTTGTGGGGTATTACTAAGAATTGTCCTGCTGGGTCTATTCCTGACTACTGATTAAACGGTGCAATAACCACACCCATACCAAATCTTACCGTGGTCTATATGATAATTTCGATCTTATGGCAATTTAAGTTTGTCTCATAGGGCTCGTTTGTATGGGGACCGATTTTCACCAAATTCAGTAGTGTTCTTCCTATGGCCGACAAAAGCTTACATGCCAAATTTTACTAATATATATATATATATATATATATAATATAATATATATGTGGTACCTTTAGTTTGATTACAAGGTTTACATGGACACCCGCAAAAAAATGTTTAATACTTGTATAATCTATATCTATAATATTAATATGCTAGGCGATTTCTTGTGACTGATGTTTTGTTCTACCGTTTTATCCCGATATTGACCAAACGATATGATTTGAAAGTATTTCTTTTTATCCGATTTGCAGATTTACAGATTTTTAAATTTTTTCTTTTATTTTGAGTAAATTGCATTTAAAATTGCTACTAACACATACATAAACGTATACAATGCTATGTGCGTGTTTATTAAATTCGTTGATGTGTTTATAATAAAAATGAGTTTGTTTCTTGTGTTGATTTGTGAATTGGCTATAATTGATTAGTATACTTTAGGGTCTTTATTTAGTGAAAAAATAAAATTTCCTAGAATTTGCGCTCTAATTTCGAGGGCTGGAATCAGCTAGTACATACATAAAAATTAAAATTTGTTTGTTTGTGGGTTTGTGGAGTTGACATTAATAGGTGGCTAAGCCATAGGACCGCTCTTTTTGAAATTTTCACAGCGTGTAAGTTTGTATCGGGAAAGTATGTGGGCATGGCACCCCCATATATAAAAATTTTTTAACATCATATGACTGAAGCTCCTGAAACTTTGCAGGAGTACATATGTTAGTAATGGGAGAAGTCGGGTTAAAACTGTGCGGGATCAAACCCGTGGGCGTGGCATCTCCCGTACATGGTAAATACCTATCATCATATATGTAGAGTACTATGATGGCCAGAGTCTTGAAATTTTGTACACGTCAATTGGTTGTTAATGTGAGTAGTCGTTCCAAAAATGGGCAGAAAAAAGCAGATATTTGTGTATGAAAATTTAAAGTTGGCTGATCCATTAAAAGCTTCAGAAAAACGCAATATCTTTTTTATTAGCAGTATTTTTAATTTCAAGTAATTCGGCAAGTAACTATTAGCCGAAATCTTCCGCCCATTTCGCTGGTAACTCAAGCACTAAAGAAAAAGTCGGCGGCGCCGGACAGTGGCTGAAAATCGTTTATCATTGGCCAAAATTCTATATCTTTTGAACTGATCAAAATATTTAAGTAATTTTTTTTAATGGATAGATATTTAGTTCAGCTTGACTCAGTTTTAATTACATTAAAATTGATTGAGGACTTTTTAAGGAATTTTAAAGTTGAACTTTTGATTTTTTTTTAACTTTTAGAGTGAAATATGTGTTTATTAGTTATTTATAGTTCGATTCGAGATCGGGTATACATTTTCTAATACTAGAAAAGATAATACTTTATGCAATGTAAGAGCTTTTTTCACATTACGAGATTTGTAATTGATCAAAGCGATGTTAATGTAGAGAAAGCTATAAATTGGAAAAAACTCTGCTTGTTCGTTCTAACTCTCGTATGAAAAGAAAGAAAAAACATTTCTCATGTTCTTTTCTTTCTAATGTTGAGTTAAATAGTTGATTAAGCATGAGTTGAAGCAATAGGCAGAAGGATGCTGAAGATGAACAAGTCGCTTTGTTCGAAAGTAGCTACTCCATCTAGCGCTGTCTTCAATTTTTTTTTAAATTTCTCTTACATTGCATAAAGTATTATCTTTTCTAGTATTAGAAAATGTATACATGATCTAGAATCGAACTATAAATAACTAATTATTATTAAAACCCAAGATCGACAATACATAAAAAACAAACATATGTGTTTATTATTTTTTTATTTATTAAAAAATTTAATATTTGGATTTTAATTATAATTATAAACATTTCTTGTAATAATGGGATTTTTTTAATGTTACACTCAAAAAAATTTTTACACTCAAAAAAAATAGTAAAATCAACTGGAGATTTTGCTGTTATTACTGAAAAACTAAAAATTTTTTGTAGTCATATTTGCAAATTTGTTTACACTCAAAGAATATTTACACTTAAAAAAAAACGTTAAGAATATTATCTATAAATCTTGCTATTACTACAAAAAAATTTATTATTTTTTGCTGTCAAATTTAATAATTTTAAAAAACATTTAAAAAAAACTACAATAGATTTTAATTGCATTTGTAACAATGGTAGGTTCTGTTTATTATTATTTTTTTAGTAATACTATGTTTTTCGTACTTAAATAACAATGAGAGGCAATTATAATTATTATTCATTTGACTCAAATATTGATTGCAAATATTCCATATTTTGTTCTGTGTTATTTCTGACTTTAGTAGTTTTTTGACTTCTTCATCTAAATCGCGATGTTCCACTTTCCATTGATTTCGAATACTGGATATGAATGGATCTGGCGTTGCCAATAATATATTACATAGATCTTAATTTGTGGAATTTCGTGAAATTTTTCTGGTATTGTGCTCTCTATAAAATCTGTAATCCCTATTCCTTTTTTCTTGAGCCTCCTTTGATAAGTCTCCAAGTGGCATCAAATGATATTTAATGACATCTTCTCCATGATAAAGGGTTTTGTGAACTGTTGTAGACATATTTCTCCATGGGTAGTTGGTTGTATATATTTTTGCAGTTTCCTTAGCATAATCTCCAAATTTTCTAGAGTCAATTTCTTCATTGCATGCAAGTACTTCTAGGATTATTTTAAATCTGAAAATAAGGTTTAAATCCACTCCTGTTATTTCAGATGCTGTTTCTGGATCTGAAAAGAATGTTCTTGCGGTATTGCCATCAATTGTATTGTCTGACCCTTGTTTTGGCTGATCTATAATCAATCCAAATTTGCGATATTCATCTTGAACATGTTTCTTATTTGAACTTCTTAACACTTTGTTGGTTTCGTTGTTTCTTATTGATCCTGAAGACCCGAAATCCAAATCATAACTGATTTTTAGTATGTGGTTATGTGTGATATGCTGGATACATATTTGAGCCTTTTTCAATCGCACGCAATATGAGCTGAATGTATTGCTGTTTTGTTAATTTCCAGAAATAAGTCCAGAAATAATGCTAATGCTTCCTCATTTGTGAACTGTTTTGCATCGCTCGGAGTTGGTATACTTTTAAGAATCCGTTTTGTTCTCACTGGACTAGCTTTAACAACTTTTTCAATGATATCCACTTTTGTTAATTGGTTCTGTGTTCGTAATTGATAAAGGAAAGTTTTGTAGCGTTATTTTTACTGCTATGACGAAACTAGACAATTGCTCTTATATTTCGGTGCTACACGAATTAAAGTTAAATTTTATTTTTGTTTCTAAAATACTCTTCGGCCAGTTCTTTATAACTAAAGCTCTCCATATTTTTCTGAATATTTTTATTTGCGACTGTCATTGCTGAAATATATTAGAGCAATTGTTTCTAGGTAAAATAAAAAGGTAAGAAATGGCATTAGTGCATTACTACCTAAAATAATATATAAAAAACCCACTATACAAATGAATTACCTGTGTGTGTTTTCTTTACTACTTGCCTTAGTGCATTGTGAGGTAAAATGAAAAGGTATAAAAAAGGTATTATAATAAAAACAAACCCAGGTTACTAATGAATTACATCCTCTGTGTATTGACATTCTTACTTACAAATATATTATCGTAATAGAACAAATAATGATTATTATAAGCTATAATATACCTAAAGCACAAATTTAACACACCATTTTATACTTAGAGGGCTATTTAAATTATCGTAATTTGAATTTTTTTTTGGAGAAATTTCATTAAAATGAAAAAAGTGTTCTACCCACGGGTCATCACGGGTGCAAGAATATATATAAGGTTAAGGAGGACGCGTTCACCTTTCTCCAGGTGGTATACGTTTCTTGTTCCGTTTTGTTCCCTAGAAGTTCTATTCCACTAAATTTGAAGTTTGCGAAAAATATAGTAGTTTCATAAGTATTTCATAACACTCCTAATATTAAACGGTAGAGCTGTGACCACTTACAGCAACTAAAGACTATAATTCTACCAACATTATAAAAAAGACAGCAGGTCATTATCGATGAAAGCTTGTGAGTAGTAACCATTTATTTTTGATAAAAAGCAAAAAAAAATCACCTTTTTCTGAAATTAAAAAACCAGTTGAGTTTGACAGCATGCCACGCCAACAATTAGCAAAAGTTTAACCTAATTATTTGGCTACCTTAATCTGGATATATTAGCTACAAAAAGGCGTTAAAATTTTAAAAATCGAAGACAAAAAAAATTAGACTTTTGGACAATGAAGTCAAAATTTCAGCCACAGTGCGCCGTCAAGCCGGCTTATAATCTCACGGCTTGGGCAAGTGAAGTATAAACATTCATACACAGTCAGTAAGTAAATTCCATGAATACATCGACTTCAATAACAACAAAAACAATTAAGGCTACCAGACACCAGGAACAAAATTTAGCATAACAACAGTAACAACAATAACAAGAAAAACATAAATGAAACATATTTTCTCAAGAGTTTTTTTACATTTTCAGTGAAATCTCGGGACCTATTGAGCCTGTTTTAATGATTTTAAATAATACAGTACCCAGGATGCCAGTAACTCATTTACAATAAAAGGATCACCCCACCTGAGCTATTAAGTACCTGATTGTGATCTCCACGAACGGACAGACGAACATCTTATATCAGTCCCACATGCTTTATGGATAAATAATATATGGGATCCAGTTTTTTTGACCTAATTATTACAAATGGAATAACAAACTTATATGTACCCTCTGTATACTGGTGTGGAGGATATAAAAATTTGTGGGATGTAATTTTTTTTTTTTTAAATATAATTGGTATTTTGAAGGTCTAAGGGTAAGCATACAAGAAATGCCTCTTATGTTATTTGGGTGTCTTAACTTATTTAATAAATTATTTACGAAAAAGACCTTATTTTGCTTTTTTGCTTCTCCGCAACAATAGTGTGAATCAAATCTATACAAGAAGGAGTAGAAACCACTTTAACACTTCATTGAAATAAACAAATATTACGCAGATTTTTTCTAGAACAAAAAGGAAGCTTCTTTCTGTGAAAAATACTGATCTGTCTAGAGGCTGGCAACTCTAGTAAGCCGACTAAATAGCAACACTAAGTACAATAATGTAATGAGTGAACGATCAATATAAAAAATGCATTGATTTCATAAAAAATGTATAAATGTAAATAAATTAATGTTTAATTGATTAAGTGAAAATCAGACATCAACAGTCCAGTCATACATACTAAATTACAAAGCAACACACATGAACAGATATACTTCTGCAGCACTTCAACACACATTACGTGACATCAATTGAAGTGACACAATTATTTTATGGGTTGATTTTCTAAAGACAATATTGATGACGTTTTTGCTAAATGAATAAAAACAATAGTGAAAACACGATACAACTCCAAAACAAAACAAAACAAAAAAAAAAAAAAAACACACTGATAAAAAGGTGATGATGATCATTAGTTTCCAGTATTTGAAAAAAGAAAAATGCCTTCAGCAAACATTTAATGTTCAATGCTCTTTTTTTTTGTATGGAGGCGTTGTAAAACTTCAATTGTATAAAAGAAGATACATAAACATACAGTAGCTAAACTGCCTACACTGTAGTCTACAATTGCGTGCGTTAAGAAAACGTGTACGATTGTCATATTCGAAAAAATCATTAACACAAGATCACGTTTATGTTTTTTTTATTGTTATTATTATTAAATTACGAGAGTAACTTAAAAAGGGTCCAAATTTATTTTTTTATTCAAATATATATAGATATATACATATGAAGGTTGGGCTTCTCCCAGCTGGCATACTTTTCAAATAAGATTTCGCAAGGTCCTCAAAATAGGCTTATGTCTGATCAATGATTTCATCCTTGGAACTAAATATTTTTCCGACGAACCATTTGGTAAGATTTTGAAATAGAAAATAAAGAAGATAATGCGGGGTGAAATCCGGAGAAGTCCCTAGCTCAAATTTATGGAATTTCGCCATGGTGGCTATACACGTGTTTATAGCCAATTGTGAGGAAATGCGTAATCCATCTTGCGGACAGCTTTCTAAAACCCAACTAATTATTTAAAATTGAAATAGCGCAGCCAAATCATATAGCAATGGTATTAAATGTCTGACGCACTTTCACTCTCGTGAATTTTTTCGACATTTTCGGGTAATTTGCGATGTTTTTCTCATAAAATATAATTTGATTTGAATAGCTGCCAAACACAAAGTTATTGACGAAGCTTGCTCGAAATTAACCAGATGGTACTTGACTAGAGCAGTTTTTTTCTAATCAACCACAAGGCAGTTTATGGACTTACTGATACGCCCTCGTACATGTTTATATTTTGTGAAGTCGCTAAAATGTTAAAAACATGTATAAATCAAAAATGAGTAATTTTCATATTGGATGAAAGGACTTATTTGTCTAACTTATAGAAGACGTTTGTACGAGATTGAGTCCAATTAAAGAACGGTTCAGTTAAAATTGAAATTCACCGGAGTTATAATAAAATAATGATATTCAAATATTTTTTTTCAAAATATTCCATTATTTTTCCACTATTCACTTAATGTTCCATGTTTCCATTAAGTTTTCAAGATATAACTGGTATGAAGAAATAAATAGTTAAAGTTTGTTTTAAAAACACCTAGAAATCAGTCACGTGCTAAAATAGCTAACTTACTTAAAATTGTAAAAAGCACAGTTAAAACTTATTATTGTGTGTTGGAGAAATATGGCTCTCAAACACAGATACTCGTATATAAAACTGGATAAATTCAGTAAAAATCCATTGATTTCACAAGTAGTGCAAAGAAAAGTGCAGTTGTTATCAAAAATTAAAAAAAATATATATAAATGAGATTTAAAAAATGTGCTGTAGAGCTTAAAAATAAATAATGTGCACTATTTGATGGGGAGCAGCAATAAATAGGACCTAGAATTTCTTAGAGAACTAGAAATTGCTGAATAGCCGAATAAAGGCTTTTTAGTTTGTGATACTAATATTTCTGTCAAAAGTTAGCTGTGATGCTAAGTGCAACCGTTCTTCATGTGCTAATTTGGTTTCATGGTCTACATGGACACACATATTGACAGATGCACATCGTGAAATCATAACCTAAGAGTGGTATATGGTATAAGAATCGTACAGGATGCAAGGATGTAGGAGGATGCATACACTGAAAATTGGTTCGATTGAATAAGAGTTTTGAGTTTAGTACCGACATTGTTGCTAACATTGTTGCATAATCAGAAGGAAAATGTTTATTGCTTTTCAAAACAGATTATCCCAAATTGAATGCTCTACTTTTCGATATTGCCTAGAATGATATCCTTTAATCTATTGATTATGATGAGATGATCACAAGCTTTTACAATACGTGCAAGCATATATATCTGTAACGGTTCCTATGATTTCAACCCGTAAAAAGATGGGTCCACCATGGAATAATAATTATTTGGCTAAATTAGAAAAAAAAAATAGAAAAACTAAAGTGTGTATAAAAAATTTAAAAAGTCTGGTTCCCCCTCTGATTTTACCAAGTATTTAATTGCTCGTATGAAACATATTTTAAAGAGGAATTCAAAATCATTTTACAATTTTGTTAATTCTAAACGTCGATCACGTGAATATCCTAATTCTTTAAATATTTGGATCAATTTCAGTCGATGATGATTTATCAATCAGTAATGTGTTTGCTGATTTTTTTTCTACAACTTATTGAATTCAAAATTTTGATCAATCCGGGCAATATCCTTTTGAAATTTCCAAAGCTTCTTCGATAATAAATGTAAATTTTCTTAACAACATCACTGTTTTGAGTAACATGAAAACACTGAAAAATTCTTTTGGTCCTGGTTCTGACGAAATACCAAATAATATTCTTAAGCACTGTGCTGACTCCCTGTCCTAATCACTAACAATAGTTTTTAATCAATGTGTCTAACTACAGAGGCATCGCAAAATTGAGTGCAATCCCCAAACTTTTAGACTCGTTATTTCATCGAGTTTCATCCATACTTTCTACTTTATCAACACGGCTTTCGTAAATCTCGTTCTGCAATCACCAACGTTCTGGAAATCACTACAATTATAAATAACAGATTTAGAGATCGTATGCAAACTGATAAAATTTACACCGACTTTAGTAAAGCCCTTGATAAGGTGAATCATGATTTGTTATTATACAAGCTGAATTATAAAGATTTCTGGTTAAAATGTTATTTAACGAACAGATTTCAGCGGGTTAAATTTAGAAACGCTGTCTCTAAAAAAATCGAAGTGCTTTCTGGTGTTCCACAAGGAAGTCATATGGGTCCTATACTTTTTACTTTATTTATCAATGATCTCCCTTCTGTTATTCAACACTCTAAAATTCTCTTATATACTGATGATGTCAAACTATTTTCCTCTCTTCAAAATTACTTTCAACATTTTTTGCTACAATCCGATTTAAATAATTTTTGTGGATGGTGCAATGTAAACCTTATGGAGCTCAATATAAAAAAATGCAAGCACATGTCCTTTTACAGATGCAGTAATCTACATACTACTTATTTTGTGAATGAAAGCGAATTGGAATCCGTTGATACATTCTCAGGTCTTGTCATTTTATTAGATCATAGATTAAACTTTCATCCGCATATAACTTCAGCAATAAACAAAGCTTATGGCATTCTTGGATTTATGAAGCGATGGAGTAAAGAATTTTCTGATCCATATGTAACCGAACAGCTATATACATCCCTTGTTCGTCCCATCCTGGAATATGGTTCTATAATATGGGATCCGAATTACATTATTAATATTAATTTCGTTAAATCGGTCCAGAAACAATTCCTTTTATTCTGTCCAGACTTGCTCTATTCAAGCTACCGACACTGAAAAGTCGCAGAACAATGCTTAGTTTTTCCTTTCTACTCAGTTTATTCCATGGCAACATTGACTCAAATTACTTGTTAAGCAGAATTCTTATATGTGACCTTCTCAGAGAAAAGGGACCTAGTGTGTGAAAATTAAGTTTTGAGAAAAAACGCATTTAAAGTTTCTACACCTTTTTAGGTACCAGAATCCACCGTTTTTGACACAACCCGTTTTTTGATACAGAAGGTCCCTTTTCTCGGAGAAGGTCACATATATTAATTACTTTCGATATAATGGAATTTACCACATCATAGATTTGTCCGAAAATAATTTGTCCGAATTATTCTATATCTGAATAATTAAATCGTTATTATTTTATTTGTTAAATGTATTTTATACACTAAATATAGTATATTAGTCTCTAAGGACATTTGTAATTCCATAGACGTTCAATAAATAAATAAAAATAAATAAAAAATTATCAACAAAAATCATGTTGCTTTAAATGTGTGTATGCATAAATTTCATTTACCACCAGCACAACAATGCATTTTTTTTTAATTTGCAGGTTTCTTAAAAAATAAGAAAAATTGTGCAAATGCTAAATACTCGCCAATATTTAATATTTTGTTATTTTACCGTAAATCGAATATGTCAAACTGCCATAATTGTATAAAAAAGGTCTCGCTTGCATTATTTTTGTCGTTATTTAAGAAAATTGCAAATTAAATTTAATTTGAGGCACTAGCGAGATTTAAATCAGCTAACACAGAATTTGTAGGCAAGAACTCTAAACTCGCCGCTACATACGAACTGTTGGATGTCTGAACTATAAGCAATAAGTTTACAGAAATGTATACAATGTGCGTGCTAAGAAGACATTAATTTATATATGTAATATTAATAGGCCAGTCGATTTCTTGTGAACTCTCCTAAACTCTCAGTTACCAAACGATTTTGACAAGAAATATACAATTTGAAAGGAATTTCTTAACATATGTGCACAATCTTTACAGATGTGTATCATCTGATACAATTTTTTGGAGTAATAATCATTTAAAGTTGCTACTAACACATACATAAAACATACATTTAAGCTTCAAATAAAAAAATTATACAATGCTGTATGTGTTTATGAATTGGCTAAAATTTATTAGCATAACTTTAGGCTCTTATAAAATTATGTATTTATTAACAAACCCATTTGTGTATGTATCTTCTGTAAGTTCAACAAATATTTGTAATTGAATTTAATGGAAAATTCAAAATTTAGGGAATTTTATTTAAATATTCGTAATTTATTTTTGTATATAGATTAAAAAAAAAATTTATAGCCGAAATATTGATTTAATAATAATAATAAAAATGTTACAAAATTAACATTAATGTTTTTTCTGAAAATAAACCAATGACCTCAAGCCACACAAGAAGTTTCTTATAAAAAATATATATTAAAAAAAATTTGAAAAAAAATTAAAAATAAAAAAAATAAAATTCCTTAGAAGTTGCTCTCGAATTTCGAGTGCTGGGCTCTGCTAGTATTAATTATAATGCTATGAAAACATTTAATTATTATCTTGACTAGCAACAATATTTTTGTTGATAACGTTAGCAACAATATTGCAAATTAGCTCAACTTAATATCCTATTATATTCATGATTCTTGGTATAATTTTATTTATTTTTTTTTAAATAATAATTCAAAGTTAAAAATAACACCCCTCAACAATTTTCAACGTTCTAAACAAACTTTCTTTTAAAACATCTTTTCCAGTAGACTTACATGGTGTCTCGACTAGCCATAATTCATGACAATGTTCAAGTCAGTGGCTAGTGGAGACCGTTGACTAAAAAATTCAACTTTTTGCCATGACAGAAAGTCTGTCCTAAACTCAGCCATTTATTTGAAGTTTCATTCGATTTTGACGTTTAAGTATATTAAAATAGCGCAACTTAAATTAAATAAAAGCGAAATTATTAATTTCATTCTAAAAAAGGATTCACTCAAAATCTCGCGCTTTTTATATATTTACGGCACATATTCTATTCCTTTTTGCACTTTTGATTAATTTTTTCGGAAGAGGACCTACAAATCAGAAAACTGTTTTAAAGATTATAAATCTACATTAATTTCCCTTTCGTTCGAGTTTATTCATGCTGGGGTACTTTTTAGGATATCTGGCATTACATGGATATTACGTTTTTTTAATTTTATGTATGTATGTTTTGCCATTCTAAATTTTTGAAATTAGGAATCCATTAAAAATGTCTTCAAAATGATTCGAAAAAGCAAGAAGATTTAGCTACTCTTTCCAAAGTTCAGAAAAAAACACACACTGAATAAAAAACTCGTACATATATGTATGTAAACAAACATAGCTCAGACCAACAAACACATATTTTTATTTTCATATCAATTATGTGTGTTTCTAAATTTTGTACGGTGCCCAACACAATAATGAGTGTGCTTTGTTTTAATATTTCGTTATCTACACGAATATTTTTCTATCACGTATTTTTTGTTTCGAACACACCTAAACCACACAGATTCGAGTGTAGCTTTATTTTAGGTTCGTGTTCTTGCACGGGTACTGCTAAAAAAACAGAACATGTTCTTCAACGCGTACATCTAAAAATTAAAAACATCCCGGAAAAATTATTTCAACCAAATTTATTAAAAAAATCTAAAATAATTCATTATCATTTATAAAAAAATAAAAATATAATAATAAAAATAAAAAAAAAATAAAAATAAAAAGATAGTAATAAAATAAAAAACAGAAATTTTATATGTTGTTTGTGACTTAATTATGTTTTTTTTTCAATCGCGAGTGGGTAATATTTTAATTTTTAGACGTACGCGTTGAAGAACATGTTCTGTTTTTTTAGTTATTGTTTAGTTCAAAATGAGATAGATATCTTCACTTAACTGTGAAAAAGAGCGAAACGCGTACATCGATTTTCATGATATATCTCTCATTTTGTTCATAGGTTATGTGACTTTACACGAAAGTAATAGGACTTGACACTTTTTTCGTTTTGGATTTTTTATGAATTAAAAAAAAAAATTTATTTTTTAGGCAAAAAATATTTTTTTTTCTTCATACATTTATTTATAACTGCGAAACTGTTGCTCATGTGCCGAATAGTTATATCAACAGATTAAAGGAATTGTAATTCTTAATTTTCTAAATTTGTTTCAGCAAAATCGGATTAGTGGTTCTCGAGTTATGTCAAACAAATGAGCCCAAAACGTGACAAATTCCCCTATACGATACTTATTAAGTTCAAATCGATATATCTCGATTCCTAGACGTGACCCAGCGAAACGCCGGGATAAGTTTAACTTTTTTTTGACCGATATAACTTTCCGGTAGTTTCATCCCATCCCGATTTTGGCTGTCGCACAGTGTAATTGATATGAAAATTAAAATATGTGTGGCTGCTTTAGAACAGAACATTGTGTGTTTCATGTGTGCATTTTCTGAACCTTGACTTTTTATGAAAATTTTAATTTTTAATACTGTCATTATGCACAAAATGGCGGTCTCAGAAATATGGCGGTCTTTGAAATATAGCAAATTACTTTGGTGAAAAGTGGCAACCTTTTAAAACATATGTTTTAAGTTCCAATTGAATGAAGTGATCAAAAGTAGACGATCTCAGTGAATTTGTAAACATGGAAAGAACTGCTCCCCGTTATGTAATTCAAGATTAAAGTCGAGCTATATTCGATTTTATCACGACAGTTCACACCAGTTCACACAACGACTACTGCGATGGCCAAAATTCGTTAAAATTCACGCACCCCAGATTATTCTCTTTTTTCATACTTGTCCCGGTGATAAAAGATTTCCTAGCAATGAAGAATTCGAGTCTGCGATTAATGGTTATTTTAGGGAGCTAGAGAGTTCTTACTATAGACAGGGTATCGAAGCTATTGAATATTGGTGGGAAAAGCGTATCGAACTAAGAGGAGATTATGTTGAGAAATATAGAAAATTTTTCCCAAATTTTTTGTGGTCAGTTCGGGCCCTCGAAACTTTTATAGGTTTAAAATGTTCTATGAAAAAATTCCTCTTAAAATTCTGTTGCAGACCTCCTAACTCAAAATTTAGTTCAATAGAACTATCCTACACTACTTTTAGGGCCATTATTACAACTTAAAGGCAGGATTTTGTCTGCCCGATAAATAGCTTTGTATTATTACAACTTTAATTTTTTATTGTTATTACTATTAATAATAATAATACTTACTTTAACTAACGGCAAGTTGTAATAATGGCCCTTAAGTGTTATTCATTGTAGTGTTGATGAAAAAATTAAAATTTTTAACAGCTATAAAATGTGACTGTGTCCACATAGGGGCGAACACTTTGGGGATTTTACTATAATATAAAAAAAAAAAAAAATGAAAAAAATATTAATGAACTGTTATAAATTTATATGCTAAATTTTAGATTGTTAGATCCCAAACACGTAGACATATTACTTTGATATTCGCAGATCCGAAAAAAGGAGAAAATTTAGATCTTTAGAGCTGATGTAATTTGATAAAATTTATTATATTATGCTAGACCTATATTAAGATATATATTATCAAATCTACGTTGCTTCAGATGTGTAGAGGTAAATTACTAAAATGGAGCGGACCTTGAGTTCCTTTGGATCAATAACAGAAGCTCAATAAATTGAGCTTTATCTTAAAATATTTTAAAATAATTCTTTTTTTCTGCAAAAAAATTTTCCCTTATTTACAATATATCTCTTATATTATATCATATAAATTCACAATTATTTCTTTTCAATCCTGCATTGAATACACATTCATCCACAAAACTTTTACAGTCATTTGTTTTAAATTTCATTTTTTACCTACAAAATATTTTGAGTGTAGTGTGTGCTCTTGAAGACGATTTAATAACAGAATTAAAAACTTTATTAAATTAAAATCATTAGAAGTTTATACAAAAGAAAAAAAAAAAAAACGATATACCATATTATAAAATAATAAATGTTTAGTTCAAGCAGCCATGTGTGGAGAAAATTGCATGTTTCAGAAGAGTAAGTATGTTGACATGCAACATAATATTCAACATTGCAGCTCGTGCTGAAAACATACTTTTTAATATGTTATTGTTTTCTTCTTATGATTATTATGGAACATGTCTTTTCAGGAGTATTTACTTAATGCCATATTATTCAATATACAATGTGTATTCAAAAATTTAGGAAAACTTCTTTAATGTTTCCGGCACTAGCAATAATATCAGCTTACTGCTAAATACAGTGTTGCACTTAGGGGAAGCAATGAAATTAATTTAATTATTTTAATTACAGTCATCCATGCTAAGTTTTGATGAATTGTAGATGGCTTGCAATCTATCTTGATTGAAATTACAAAAACGTAATTTATTATCAATTTTGTGAAGAAAAAAATCTTTTTTCTATTCAAAATTAATCTTTCGCTTTGTAAACCCTATTAGAAACAAAGATTCGCCACCGCTGAATTAATACTTGCTTATTTTTTATTCGAAATTTTTCTTTGGCTAGAAGTTATTATATTTAAATTACTTCGACTAATAGGATTGATTTAAATAAAAAAAAAAATAAATAAATAAATAAATTGTGTTATAAATTGTGTTATATTTGAGTAGTTCCGTTAGAAACAGCAAAACCTCAGAAAAAAGTTCAGCTCCAAAATATTTTTCACCTAAAATTTGTAATAAAATTAAATCAAAAAAATTTTTTAATTTTGCACAACAGTGTGCAGAGGGTATATATAAGTTTGTCATTATGTTCAGAATAATTAGAAACAAAAAAAAAAAAAAAAACATGGACTCCATAAGATATATATGTATAGATTCTTCATCCTTATAACAAACAGAGCTGAGATAGCGATGTCCGTCTGTCCGTCTGTGGAAATCAAGATGGCACATTATATTAGTCGTCTGAATTTCTCATTCTAAGTGAGGACGATTCATTGACTTCCAGGCTTTCATTTAAAACCATCAAACTATGTTCAATAGGTCCCAGTGTTCCAATGAAAATATACAAAGTATAATTTTTAAATGTTCCCCATGTTATTATTGTTATTCTAAACTTTGTTCCTTGTGTGTTATGGCTGCAATTGTTGTTTTGTTGTGGTTGTTGTGTTTGTAGAATTCGCTTAGTGAGGGTGGTATATTAGTTTAGGCTGTTATTGCCACACTTTTTTTGAACGTTATCTCGAAATATATACAATAAAAAGCCATTATGAAAGAAAATACGTAAGCGTGTTAAATTCATCCGTGTTCAAAACATAATATTAAATACGTATTATATACAACCAAGGTTGTTAACGCTAAGCGGCAAAAAGGCTAGATATCAATATATAATGGCTAGATTTTTATGTTTTGTATTTTTAAGATAATTTTCAAATATAAATATAAATACATACAATTACAGTTTTCTTTGTTTGCTTATCAGCGATGCATACACATTTTTGTTTGCTTTTTTTTTTGTACATGCAAACGTTCACATGTACAATAAAACAAAATCAAAAAGCAAACAAAAAGGTGTATGTATCGCTGATACATATCTATACGCATATGTTTTGTTACGTATAAACATCTTTTAATATTTTTAATTTTTTATATGAAATCTTATCGGAGTATCTACATATTTTCGAATTTTATTCTTCAACTTTCCGGTTTCTAGACCAATACAAACAATAGTATGCAATTATTTCCCAGGTAGCTGGTTTTGTTTTGTGATAAGCATAATTTCAATAGACAGGAAGACAGACGGACATTAGGACATCGCTATGTCGACTCGAGTTTTTATAGGGATCTGGGGTCGTAAATAATTTTACGAATGAAAAGACAAACTGATGTATACATCTGCACATTGGTATGGCTACTATAGAAATAATAAAAAAGTAAATGTTCTTAAAAGGATACGCCTGGCAACGTGTAACTTTAAATTCTGAGCGCTGAAGAGGCTCTAATCGACATGGCGGAAAATTGGCGCCATACAATAACTAATGCCAAATCCATAAAAAAAGGGTACCCTGACCAAGAAAACAGGTTGGGCTATGTGCTAATAACTCATTTCCTTAAAAAATAATTATTACTGAAACATCAACAAATATAAATAACAACTCCCCAAACACGATGACGACTTATGGCTTCAAACAACGGATAAAGATTGGAACGTCCGAACTCTCTCTGCACCATCGAGACTGGAACAAGTCTGCGAGGAATTCGATTCATATAAAATGGACATTCCTGGATTGAGTGAAATTCGGTGGCTCGATAACGGTTCCAAACAACTTGGAAGTGGACATACATTTATATACTCGGGCCATAACAACAACCGAAGAAATGGCGTCGGATTTTTACTTTCCCACAAAGCGAAGAGAACTCTCATCGAATATGTGCCCATCTCAGACCATATTATGAAGGCCAGATTCAACTCAAAATATCGAAGGATACTCCAAACTACACACGATCTTCCTGATCCTGCTTGACTCGGTTATGCAACAAACCAATATCGATTCCCCTCGTGGAATCTGCTGGAATTTAAGCAAATTTCTAAATGACGTTGATTATGCGGATGATCTAATGGCTCAACGCTTCTGCGGTATTGAGGATAAACTGCACAAACTCGCTACAAATGCAAATACAGTAGGACTAAAAATTAATATAAAAAAAACAAATTACTTCGTATTGGTTCAGTTGCCCCCACTCCCCTCACACTATGTGGTGTAGCCATCGAAGACGTTGAATCCTTCAGTTACCTCGGAAGTATCTTAACCAAAGACGGAGGGTCAGAGGATGATATAGCCAACAGAATAAACAAAGCTAGAGTAGCATTCCACAGTCTACACAAAGTATGGCGATCAAACCATATTTCTAGAAAAAACGAAGATACGTATATTCAACTGTAGTGTGATGTCAATCCTTCTGTATTCTTATACAACCTGGGGTACAACACAACATCAAATGGCCAAGATGCAAGTATACGTCAACCGATGAATTTTTTTGGCCAAATTGGGTGATGACTGAATAGTTGCTATCAATGTCGAACATGACCCCTATCCCGACGGAGATATTAAAATGCAAATGGACCTGGATAGGTCATATTCTCCGAAGACCAAGAAATGACATCGCTAGAGTTGCCTTAGAATAGAATCCCCAAGGGCATCGCAGACCCGGCCGCCCACGTAACACCTGGCAACGAACTATTTTATTTTTTTTTAATTACATGTACTTACATAGTTATTATGAATAAAGGCAAAAAAAAACATGTTCTTAAGTAGTACCTAGTTGGTTATAAAAAATATAAAGGGTGATTTTTTAAGAGCTATAGGAGAGTTTTCCAAAAAAAAAAACACATAAAATTCAGAAAAATGTATGAAATCTTTATTTGAATCGATAGTACGGTCCATATAATTTAATGTTTGAAGATTATTTCATGCAAATGTTGACCGTGACTGCGCCTCAATTGGTCCATCCGCTTAGTCCAATTTTGGCATACTCTTTCCAACATTTCGGCCGGTATCTCACGAATAAATGCTTCAATGTTGTCTTCCAATGCGTCAATTGAAGCGGGATTGTCTGTATAGACATGAGCTTTAACATAGCCCCACAAAAAATAGTCTAAAGGCGTTAAATCACACGATCTAGGCGGCCAATTGACCGGTCCCGAACGTGAAATAAAATGTTCACCGAACTCGCCTCTCAATAAGTCCATTGTTGCGCGTGCTGAGTGGCATGTGGCACCGTCTTGTTGAATCCACATGTCATGCAAGTCAAGCTCTTGCATTTTGGGCAAAAAAAAGTTGGATATCATCTCTCGGTAGCGCTCACCATTCACAGTTACGTTACGATTCGCATCATCTTTGAAGAACGGTGCAATGATGCCACCAGCCGATAAACCGCACCAAACTGTGACTTTTTCTGGATGCATTGGTAGCTCTTCCAATGCTTCTGGCTGAGATTCACCCCAAAATCGACAATTCTGCTTATTTACGTACCCATTGAGTCAAAAATGAGCTTCGTCGCTGAGCACAATTCGGCCAACTTTCCAACAACCCATTTCACCAAAAATTCTACGTTGCGGTAGGTCGTTCGGCTACAATTCTTGCACCAGCTGTATTTTGAAAGGCTTCACACCTAAATCCTTCCGCAAAATTTTCCACGTTGTTGAGTAACAGAGGCCCAATTGCTGCAAACGGAGACGAATCGATAATTGATGGTCATTATTAACACTGGCCGATACAGCTTTCTTCAGTTCGCACTCTACGTAAGCGTGTTGGTGGTTTAATGTCCAACAATGTAAATTTGGTGCGAAATTTAGTCACAATAGCCCGAATAGCCGCTTCAGTGGGTCGATTAAACTGACCATAAAATGGAAGAAGCGCGCGATGAACTTTCTTAACAGAGCACGCATTTTGATAATAAAATTCAATAACTTGCAAGCGTTGTTCGTTTGTAAGACGATTCATGGTTAAATTATAGACCCAACTGAAGATGTTTGATAATGAAACAAAACACGAAACGTGCGTCAGCTGTTTAAACCAGTGTTGCCAAAAATATAATAGCTAAAAAATCACTCTTTAGTAAATATTAACTGATTTTAATAAAAATAAAAATTATTCAGATTTTCATAATTTTTGTTAGATTTAGATTTAATCAGTTTTTCTTTTAAGAACTCCAAAATTGAACTTATAGAAAAATTTAAATATTAAAACTTTTTTCATTTAAAAATTTTGTATACAATTTATCATGTTTTGTTGAACTCAAAATATTTGTTTTGTACAAAAACTTTCAGAGTAGAAGCTTTAAATATATTTTTTTTATATATTTCCTATTAAATGCGTTTATATGTTGTTCTTTTTCATATTCCGCAAATTCAACCAAACATGACAAAAAAAAAAAAAATTCACTAGGTCTGGTAGCCCTTGCTTTAAAACAACATAAACATACCGTGAGTGAAAACACATTGAAAATTTTACTAAATTCTGAATTTGCCAATTTTTTTTTTAAGAATTTCGCGCTTAATCTTAAAATTATGTATTCGTTTTGCAAAACCACTCTTTGGTTTGTTCTCTGTGGAAAGATAATAAAATCGTTAAAAATGCTAACAAAAGAACAGATAAATGAAAAAGCATTATCTTTTTACTGATGACAAAACAATGGAATCTTCTAAACTTCTGTATCAGAGTTGATTGAAAAAAAAGAAAATGGAAGATGGTATGAAAGAAAATGTATAAAATCTTAACGGTTTTTTAAATATTTAATGTTTCTGAAGTTCTCTTTCAATCGGGGAGGAAAAATAATTGTTATTTTTTTCGTTCAGAAGAAAAGGTTATGGTAAAATTCGCTTTGGCTATTTTAGGGAATTTTCGACCATTATTGTAAGATATATACAGTATTTTGGTCACCAAAAAATTCTTTGGTTACCAATAACCATTATTGAAAGCAGCAATATTTTTTGGTTATCGCTTCCCGGATACGTATTATATTCTTGGTATAATGGATGCATTTCCAAACTGTTTTAAGAATAAGGAATTTAAGTATCTTTGGTAACATAAAAACGGGCAGTTTTGTCAGCAATTTTTATTAATTTTATAAATAAAATATTATTTAATTTAAAAGTTAATTACGAATAAAACTTTGAGAAATTTAATTAAGGTAGTTCAATAACTAAACTACATACCCTTTAGAAAAGCACCCATTACATGAAAAATACGATACATATACGGGTAGCGATGACGAAAAACTAAAATTACTTTCAATAATGATTACTGGTAACCAAAAAAAATTGTTGGTTGTTATAATAGTTATTCATAACCAAGAAAAATTTTTCTCACCTATGGTGGTTACGATGACCAAAATTAAATACCAATATATTACAATAAGGGTTAATTATAACCCTTAATTGAATTCATCAGTGTTAATGGTGTTCGTCATCTATAATATTAATAGGCTAGGCGATTTATTTTGACCGATGTTTTGTTCTACCATTTTATCCCGATTTTGACCAAACATATATTAGTTGAAAGGTATTTCTTGTTCGTCGTTTTGCAGATTTATAAATTTTTAAATTTTTTCCTTTATTTTGAGTAAATTGCACTTAAAGTTGCTACTAACACTTACATAACATTATACATATGCTATGTGTGTGTTTATTAAATTTGTTAATGTGTTTGTTAATGAGTTTGTTTTTTTCATTCACAATAATAATAAATCATAAAAGTGTTGGTTTGTGAATGAGCTAAGTTGGAAAATGAAGCTATCTAGAAATTGCACTCGAATTTCGAGTGCTGAAATCCGCTACTTTTTCTTACAACTGTTATGTCCATGCTTCCAACTGCCTTCTTATAATTAATTATTATAAAATAATGGCAACAATAAAGTTTTGTGATGAGGAATAAACCAGAGTAATAGATGATTTTACCGCTGGCCTTAAACAAAAGAAAATTTGTGACAAATATTCTTTGAATAAATCCATAATTCCAGAAATTATCAAGAAATATCGTGAAATATATGACGGTGATGACTCATATTTAAGCGGCAGTCCCTTGAAATAAGTCAAAGACAGGATAATTCAAGAAAAAGAGAGATTCAAAAATGCTGCCTAAAGAGGTCATTAACAAACAATCTGAAAATAAAAAAATATGTACTCGAACTATTTACCGACGAGCAATGGAGGCTGATCTTGGTTGTTATCGTACTGTAAATTTAAGAGGCCTTGGTAGAAGAACGACCGAAGGGAAAATTGTTAAGTCTGGCGGTGGCAATATTATTGTATGGGGTTGCTTTTCGGGCTGGATATAGAAAATAAGTGCATAAACCAAATCTGAGTGGCATTGCTATTCATTTTGTTGCCTTCGAATTTGAAAAAGTTCATATCGGATGCTATATTTATATGGGAACCAGGTCGAAAAATATACTGATCCTGACCATATTTGGTATTTTTTGCAAAAACATATACAAACCAAATTTGTAAAAAACCTGTGCAATATTTTTTGTGATAGATTTAAGCAAGTTTCAGAAATTACATACATCAAAAAAACAATTTTCTGTTCTTAAACAGCCAACACATATTTCTATTTTTATATCAATTATGTGTGTTTCTAAATTTTGTACGGTGCCAAACACAATCATGACAGTGTTTCGTTATAATATTTCGTTATCTACATGAACAGTTTTCTATCACGTATTTTTTGTTTCGAACACACATAAACCACACAGATTCGAGTGTAGTTTTAGTTTTAGTTCGTGTTCTTGCACGTGTACTGCTAAAAAAACCAGAATATGTTCTTGAACGCGTAGATATAAAAATTAAAACATTATCAACTCGCGATCGAAAAAAAACAAAATTAAGTCATAAACAACATATAAAATTTCTCTATTTTATATTTTATTACTATCTTTTTTTTATTATCTTTCTATTTTTATTATTATCTTTTTATTTTTATTTGTTTATAACTGGTAATGAATTATTTTATATTATTTTAATAAATTTGGTTGAAACAATTATTGTCGTTATTATAGGGGTGTTTCAGATTTTTCCGATCGCGAGTGTATAATGTTTTAATTTTTAGATGTACCAGTTCAAGAACATGTTCTGTTTTTTTTTAGCAGTACACGTGCGAGAACATAAACTTAAAATAAAGCTACACTCGAATCTGTGTAGCTTATGTATGCTCGAAACAAAATATGCGTGATAGAAAAATGTTCGTGTAGATAACGAAATTTTAAAACGAGACACAGTCATGATTGTGTACGGCACCGTATAAAATTTAGAAACACACATAATTGATATGAAAATTTAAAAGTGTGTATGTTGGTTTGAGCTATGTTTGTTTAAATATATGTACGAGTGTTTTATTCAGTGTGTGTTTTTTTCTGAACTCTGGATTTAAGTGAAGATCGGGAATTAGCTTCATATGGGGGTTATGACTAGGAATTGTCCTATAGGGTTTGTTTTTGGACTACTGATAGATGGATATAATAAACCTGAACAAACCCAATTTGACCGAGATTTATATAATAATTTTGCTATTAGTGCAATTTAAGTCGATCTCATAGAGGTCATTTGTATGGGGTCTGAACATGAAGCGATTTTCACCAATTTCAACAGCGTTCATCATATGGCCGATAGAAAATTTAATCAAAATATATTCATACTTGCGATCTGTAGTTTGATTACAAGGAAGGACGGATAGACAGACATCCTTAAATCGACTCAGAAAGTGAATTTGAGTCGATCGGTGTAATAAAAGATGGGTCTAGCTCAAATATTTTTGGTAGTTACAAACATTAGCACTAAGTCATTATACCCTGACTACATAGTGGTTTAGGGTATAAAAATAATTGTAGAAAGAATTTCATGATAAAAGCAAAGTAACAAATTTTTGCATAATTTCATGTCCGTTAAGGTGCTATTACACGACGTGTTCTTTGCATATGTATTGTCAAATTTTCCAACTGCAAAAGTTGTACATATCGTGTGATATATATGCAACAATGCGTATGTACAATACATGTGGAAAGTCACATGTAAATTTTTCAATTAGAATAGGTTCTGCTTTGACATGAAAAAACCTATGAAAACACAACATAAAAGAAAAACAATATTAATTAACAATTAAAAAATATATAAAGTATATAACTTTATTTTTAACAATTAATATTGTAAATTCAGAAATTAAAAAATCAGCTGTTGTTTACATTATTACATTATGTCATACGAAAATACATATGCAATGGTGGTAGCAAAACGTATGAATCGTATGTAAAACTACAATTCTGACAGAAATACGGAATTGTGGAAAATTGTCGCCACTCTTACTTGTTTTCACTTAAATTTTTCAAAACATAAAAAAAAATATAATTTATATTTTTCAACTAAAATAAAAAATTTTATTTTTGAAATTAATTTTTTTTATGAAAATGATATAAAATTATTTTTTTTTTACTTAAATTTTGTTTAATATCAAAATTATTTAAAAATTTTAAATTTTCCAATACTAATTTCATTTAAATTTTAAATGTGTTTATTTTTATTAAAATTACCTAATATTCATCTCAAAAATCAATAACTATCAAAATTACATTGTACAGTACACTTAAGGATCACTTTAACGTTCAAAATTGAAATTTTGTCCTTTTCTCAAAACCATTCATAAGCAAAAAACCAAAACAACAGAAACCGAAATTGAAATTGAGAAAAAAAAGTAAGTAACATCTTTTGTTTGCCTTATTTATAGCACATACACACACCAACATTCTCCAATTCGAATTCCTATTACTTTTCATCTTTTAACCAACATAAACATAAAGTAGCACACTCAACTTAACTTTTCTTTAACACGATCATAACCATGTAACAAAGAATGCTTAAAAAGGAAAGACCATAGAAGAAACAATAACTATGTATAAATGTATGGGTATATGGGTTCCTTTCCTAACATGCACTTTTCCTTTAACACATGCATTTTCTTATTTACATTGTTCAGACAAAATTCATGTTTCTTTCCTTTTTGTTGAGTTTTTTGTTTTGGTGATGTCTAGATTTATATGAAAATAATAAATTTATAGAAAAAGAAAAAGGTAAAAGACAATTTATTCATTCCATACAAACATATGTGTGTATGGCTGTACTGTATAGAAAGCCAGACATAAATATCATGTTAGTTAGTAATAGAATATTTTCTTTCTAGTATTTTTTTTAAGTAATTTTTTTCTACTTTTTCATGAATTGATACGAAATTACGTTTTAGTTGATACTCGTAACTTGGATGCTTTTGTTGTATCTCTGTTATTTATGTTTCAGTTTATAACAATATAAATGCATTTTACTTTTATGTATTCTCGTGATTTTGTTCTCTTTGTATTAATTCTGGAAAGTTTTGATTAAATTTATAATGCATTTAAGAGTGTTTAAAAAAGATTTTTTTTTATATTACTCGAACATTAGGCAGCAAGCATTTTGCATTATAAGTGCGACGTTTTATACCCTATACAACTATTTTTATGATAGTGTGCCGAAATGAACTGGTGAGTGACTTTTCTTCATTTGCTCAATTGTGATGCCGGTTTTTGTAGATAATTTAAAATTAATTTGGCAATTTTAAGAAATCTGATTTTGTTGACCAAAGAAGTTTTATTAATACTAACAGATTCCGCGCTCGAAATTCGAGTGCAATTTCTACGCAACTTTCAAACTTAACCAATTCACAAACCAACACTTTTTTGGTTTATTATTATTGTGAATGAATATAACAAACTCATTAACAAACACATTAATAAATTTAATAAACACACACATAGCATATGTATAATTTTATGTATATTTTAGTAGCAACTTTAAATGCAAATTGCTCAAAAAATTTAAAAATCTGTAAATCTGGTGAACAGCTAAAAAGAAATATCCTTCAAATAATATACGTATGGTCAAAATCGGGATAAAACGGTAGAAAAAAACATCGGTAACAAAAAATCGCCTAGCCTATTAATATTATAGATTCGTTTTCGGAATGAAATTTCTGCTTCAGAATCAGCGATGCCTATTGAAAAAAAAAGCGTAGAATACCCCGAAAACGCTAAAAGGCTCTAAAGTGCAATGAAACGAAAAGCGTAAAAAAGCGTTAATTTTACGCTTGAACAAAATATATCATTATTAATTTTAGAAATAATATTCAGCGGTGCCAATATTTTAAAGCAAAAGTACAAAACAGTACCTTAAAAAGCGCTAAATTAGAATGAAATGAAGAGCTCTAAAAAGCGCTGGTATTTAAAGTTACTTTTTAAGTGTATATCAATAAAAATTCAAATCAGTGAAAATATTTTATTGCGATACATTAACAAATTTACTAAACACATACATAGCATTGTATAATTTTATGTATGTGTTAGTAGCAACTTTAAATGCAATTTATCCAAAATAGAGGAAAATATTTAAAAATCTGTAAATCTGCAAAATAGCTAAAAAGAAATACCTTTCAAATAATATACGTTTGGTCAAAATCGGGATAAAACGGTAGAACAAAACATCGGTAACAAAAAATCGCCTAGCCTATTAATATTATAGATTCGTTTTCGGAATGAAATTTCTGCTTCAGAATCAGCGATGCCTATTGAAAAAAAAAGCATAGAATACCCCGAAAACGCTAAAAGGCTCTAAATTGCAATGAAACGAAAAGCGTAAAAAAGCGTTAATTTTACGCTTGAACAAAATATATCATTACTAATTTTAGAAATAATATTCAGCGGTGCCAATATTTTAAAGCAAAAGTACAAAACAGTACCTTAAAAAGCGCTAAATTAGAATGAAATGAAAAGCTCTAAAAAGCGCTGGTATTTGAAGTTACTTTTTAAGTGTATATCAATAAAAATTAAAATAAGTGAAAACATTTTTTTGCGACTGTTCATTTTCAAATAAAAATGTATCAATTTCTTACCTAGATTCAGGCCTAGTATTACTGTCGTACAAAATTTTGTTTATTTATGTGTTCGAAGTGAAATAAGTTTAGCAGAAATATTTGATGGAGATATATAATTCCCATAATTTTGATTTTATATTTTTAATATGCATTTAAGAATTAACGGAATTCGAATCCAGTGTTTAAATCTATCCAAAACAAGTAAAAGTATTAAATTCGCCTATCCCGAATCGTTGATACTCTCCGCCCGGGCTTTAGATTTAAATTGATATTTGGACTAATTGCACTATTTATAACAAACTAGCAGATTCCAGCCCTCGAAATTCGAGTGCAAATTCTAGAAAATTTTATTTGTTTTTTAAAGACCCTAAAGGTATGCTAATCAATTATAGCCAATTCACAAATCAACACAAAAACAAACTCATTTTTATTACAACTACATTAACAAATTTACTAAACACACAAATAGCATTGTATAATTTTATGTATGTGTTAGTAGCAACTTTAAATGCAATTTACTCAAAATAAAGGAAAATATTTAAAAATCTGTAAATCTGCAAAATAGCTAAAAAGAAATACCTTTCAAATAATATACGCTTGGTCAAAATCGGGATAAAATGGTAGAACAAAATATCGGTCACAAGAAATCGCCTAGCCTATTAATATTATAGATGTAAACAAGATATTTTAATGCTAAAATATTACAACAAATAAAGTGTATTTTAAAACTTTTTTTTAGATATGTCTTCATCTTATTGAACATATCACGGCAGAATGATGCCCGATTAACCCAATTTTCAATACCATTCTGCTCGAAATAATGGCAAACAATATTATCGTAACCTTGCCAAGGTAAATGCTTTATTTTGTGAATGAGCATGATTTCAACAGACAGACGGACAGACGAACGAACCGACAGACGGACATCACTCTATCGACTCAAGTCGACACACATATATATACTTTATGAAATCACAGATACATGATTTACGAATGGAATGACAAACCTAGCATAATGGTCTGGAGGGTATAAACACGGATATTTTCATTGCCTGACTTTTTGAAGTTAAGTATTCAATTTAAAATAGCAGTTCTCTCCCGAGTTTCGATTTTTCCATTTACTTAGTTTTAAACTATTACGACAATTTTCATACTCTTCGATTTTTCTTGTAGCTTTTAAATATTATTTTGTTATATTTCTAAACCCGTCAAAGTTTTTGTTAAATGTGAATTGTAGTAGTTAAAAAAATGTTAAACATGCCAATTTAGCTCCTATTTCAAAAAGGCGCTACATGGAAAAAAATCGTTTTTATACCCTATACCACTATGTGGTTTGGGTATAATGACTTTGTGCTGCTGTTTGTAACAACCAAAAATATTTGACCTGCACCCATCTTTAATTATACCGATCGAATCAGAATCACTATCTGATTCGATTTAACGATGTCCGTCCGTCCGTCCGTCCGTCCGTCTGTGTGTCCATGTAAAGCTTGTAATCAAACTGCAGGTCGCAAATATGAATATATTTTGACGAAATTTGGTATTTGATCTTTCATTCGCCATGGGATGAACGCTATTGAAATTGGTAAGAATCGGTCCATGTTCAGACCTAGCCCCCATACAAATGACCCCTATGAAATCAACATTTATTGCCATAAGATCCAAATTATCATACAAATCGTAGTCAAATTAGGTTTATATGTATATATTACATCCATTAATCGGTAGTCTAAAAATGATCCCTATTGGACAACTCTTAGTCATAGGCCCCATATAGAGCTGCTTCCCGATCTTCACTTAAATCTATCAAAAAACAAAAATATTGCATTGATTCTTCTCAAATTTTGTTTGTATATATTTTTGCAAAATACAAGAGACTTTACCAAACATGGTCAGGATCGGTCCATTTTTGGGCCTAGTCCCCATATAGATATAGCATCCGATATGAACTTTTTCATATCTGCAGCCGAAAAATTAATAAAAATCACACTCAAATTTGGTTTATGCTTATTTTCTATATCCAGCTAGTTGGGTCTGAGAGACAGGGTCTCTAAACGCATGGTATAGGGTATCGTATAGTCGGTCTAGACCGACTATAATTTTCTTACTTGTTTGATTATCAAAAGGCTAAGTTGGCATCGCTAAGGGTGGCATTTTTTGACGATACTTTTTATATAAATTAAAAAAGTAACACTTCAGCAGTGTCCAAAATGCTTTAATAAGTCTAGAGACATATTTCAAAAAATGGAAAATACCATATTAACACAAAAAAAAAAAAACACTGGCAATATATTTTAATCGAAGGCGCATTGTTTTACACCGCAAAGGGGTAACACGGATATTAAATAGGAATCTATAGTCAAATATCTTGGAGTCATCGTGGATTCAAAAACTAATTTCAGTCAACACAAAACTTATGTATTCGTTTGTTATTAGAAAGTCCACCATAAGTCGAGACAAAATGATATGTCTATAATGTTTTATGGAGCTCCAGTATTGTTTGATGTTGCGAATTTTCATATAAAAAAGCTTAAGCCAAAATAAACTTGCAAAATTATTTATAGGTTTTTTCGACTCAACGACTAAACTCTACCAATTGTTTTGATATGGTTGAAGAAAGAATTTTTAAACTAATAAATAATTATGATCTCAGATGTCAATTGTCTGAATACGAACATATCTACGAATTGACAGTTAACATGCAGTCTAAAGTTTTATCTAAATATAATTTTTTTTGTTTTTTAAATAGGTTTTTGTAAGCAGATTCCAGCGCTCAAAATTCGAGTGCAATTTCTAGGCAACTTTATTTTTCAACTTAGCCTATTCATAAACCAACACTTTTTCGGTTTATTATTATTGTGAATGAAGATAACAAACTCACTAACAATCACATTAACAAATTTAATAAACACACAAATAGCATATGTATAATTTTATGTATGTGTTAGCAACAATTTTAAATGCAATTTACACAAAATAAAGAAAAAAATTTAAAAATCTGTAAATCTGGTGAACAGCTAACAAGAAATACCTTTTAAATAATATATGATTGGTTCAAATCGGGATAAAATGGTAGAACAAAACATCGATAAAAAGAAATCGCCTAGTCACTAATCATAATATTTTTGGTAATAATTACTAAGTAGAAAAGGACAGTTAAATGCATCAAGTCTTAAATTTTTTGTATAATTACTTTGTATATATTTTCTTATGCTATGTAAATAAATAAAAAAAGAAATTAAAAAATAAATTAAAGTATGTGAACATTTCTTGCTACAACTGTTCGTTCATTTTCAAATAAAAATTATTTTTTGATGTTTTATGCTTGAAGTGAATTAATTTCTGGAAAACATTTGAGGAACTCCATAAATAGCACAACATGAGTTATAAGAGATTTATATTAAATTTTTTTACATAACGTCCCATCTCAAATGACAAAAAACAACTGCTAATATATTATAAAGAGGAACCGGATTCTCATGTAAATACATGTTTTTTGTCGTGATTGTTAGATCAACATAATTGGAATATCTTTTCGAATCAACAAATTTGCAATAAAATGCTATCAATTAGTTAGCGCATATTTTTGCGTATTTTGTTAAAATGAATATTTTTGAATTTTTTATTAAAAATACATATTTTTATTGCATATTTAACAAAATGCTATCTGACTGCCAGAACATAATGAAGCGCACCATTTCGGTTGATGGGAATTGATGTATGCCTAAGACCAATTAAGCGAATATCGTGAAAAAGGTGAAACAAGACCGAAGAGATCACGCCAAAATTTTTACAAAATCAAGGTCATATTAACACTTTTCTTTGATTATTGTGGCTTGGTGAACTATGAATTCCTCCTGTTTAGCCAAGCTGTAAACAAGGAATATTATTTGAGTATTATGTGTCGTTCGCATAAAGTTTTTGGATTTTCTTCAACGTTAATGATTCGTCTTACAATTCATTGGTACTTTGAGACCACTGAGAGACTGTATTGGAATTAGCTGTTGCATAAAAAACGACGACACCTTTTTTCGAGGGCTCATTGATTTTTAGAAACTTTTGAGGCCCATAGAAAAACAAGTAAGACCGACTATACGATACCCTAACCATGGTTTCAGAGTTCAGAAAAAAAACACACACTGAATAAAAAAACTCGTTCATATATGTAAACAAACATAGCTCAGACCAACAAACACATATTTTTATTTTCATATCAATTATGTGTGTTTCTAAATTTTGTACGGTGCCCAACACAATCATGACTGTGTTTCGTTTTAATATTTCGTTATCTACACGAACATTTTTATATCACGTATTTTTTGTTTCGAACACACATAAACCATACAGATTCGAGTGTAGCTTTATTTTAATTTCGTTTTCTTGCACGTGTACTGTAAAAAACGGAACATGTTCTTCAACGCGTACATCTATAAATTAAAACATTATCCACTCGCGATCGGAAAAATCTGAAACACCCCTATAATGACGACAACAATTGTTTCAATCAAATTTATTAAAAACATCTAAAATAGTTCATTAGCACTTATAAAAAAAATAAGGTAATAATAAAAATAAACAAAATAATAAAAATAAAAAGATAGTAATAAAATAGAAAACAGAGAAATTTTATATATTGTTTATGACTTAATTTTGTTTTTTCCGATCGCGAGTGGGTAATGTTTTAATTTTTAGATGTAAGCGTTGAAGAACATGTTCTGTGTTTTGAGTCACGTGCAAGAAAACGAACTTAAAATAAAGCTACACTCGAATCTGTGTGGTTTATATGCGTTCGAAAGAAAAAATACGTGTTAGAAAAATGTTCGTGTAGATAGCGAAATATTAAAACGAAACACAGTCATGATTGTGTTGGTCACCGTGCAAAATTTAGAAACACATATAATTGATATGAAAGTAAAAATATTTGTTGGCTGCTTTAGAACAGAACATTGTGTGTTTCACGTGTATATTTTCTGAACCTTGCATTGTTTGGAGACCCTATCTCCTCGGTCCAACTAATTGGATATAGAAAGTAAGCATAAACCAAATTTGAGTGACTTTGTTATTAATTTTTTTGGCTGCATACATGAAAAACTTCATATCGGGTATTATATTTATATGGGGACTAGGTCAAAAAATGGACCGATCCTGATTATATTTGGTAAAGCCACTTATATTTTGAAAAAAAAAAAAACACAAACCAAATTTGAGAAAAATCTGTGCAATATTGTTGTTTTTTAATAGATTTAAGTGAAGATCGGGAAGAAGCTCTATATGGGGCCGGTGACTAGGAAATGTCCTACAGGGATTATTTTTGGACTACTGATTAATGAATATAATAAACACATACAAATCCAATTTGACTGAGATGTAAATATATGATAATTTGGATCTTATGGCAATTAATGTCGATTTCATAGGGGTCATTTGTATGGGGACTAGGTCTGAACATGGACCGAATTTCACCAGTTTGAATAGCGTTCATCCTGTTTTCGATAGAAGATTATACACCAAATTTCATCAAAATATCTTCATAGGTGCGATCTGATTACAAGGTTTATATGGACAAACAGACGGACATACGGACGGACGGACGGACAGATCGACTCAGAAAGTGATTCTGAGTTGATCGGTATATTAAAAGATTTGTCCATGTCAAATATTTTTGGTAGTTACAAACAGCAGCACAAAGTCATTATACCCTTCACTGTTCCACTGTGTAATTCACGTCAATTGCAAACTCGAGACTATGGGATTGGCCTCAACTTTGAACTTTGAACTTAATAATTGATATTTATAGAATATTTATACCCTGTACCACTATGTGGTTTGGGTATAATGACTTTGTGCTGCTGTTTGTAATAACCAAAAATATTTGACCTAGACCCATCTTTAATTATACCGATCGAATCAGAATCACTTTCTGAGTTGATTTAACAATGTCCGTCCGTCCGACCGTCCGTCTGTGTGTCCATGTAAACATTGTAATCAAACTGCAGGTCGCAAATATGAATATATTTTGATGAAATTTGGTATGTAAGCTTCTATCGGCCATGGGATGAACGCTATTGAAATTGGTGAGAATAGGTCCATGTTCAGACCTAGCCCCCATACAAATTACCCCTATGAAATCGACATAAATTGCCATAAGAACCAAATTGTCATATAGATCTTACGCAAATTGGGTTTGTATGCGTTCATTACATCCATTAATGAGTAGTCCAAAAATGATCCCTTTGGCCCCATATAGAGCTGCTTCCCGATCTTCACTTAAATCTATTAAAAACAAAAATGTTGCACTGATTCTTCTCAAATTTTGTTTGTATATATTTTCGCAAATTAAAAGAGACTTTACCAAACATGATCAGGATCGGTCCATTTTTGGACCTAGCCCCCATATAGATATATCATCCGATATGAACTTTTTCATATCTGCAGCCAAAAAAAAATTAATAAAAATCCCACTCAAATTTGGTTTTTGCTTATTTTCTATGTCCAGTTAGTTGGGTCTAAGAGATTGAGTTTCTAAGCGCATGGTATAGGGTATCGTATAGTCGGTCTAGACCGACTATAATTTTCTTACTTGTTTTTTTTCTATGTTTGTTAAAATTCACAACCTGTATATCCTTTAAACTGTAAATATTTTGACCAACTTTGTTTAGAAAAGATTAAAAGTTTAATTGCATTTAAAATTACACAAAGAAATTGAATTTTTCAAAAAAAAATTTATTTTTAATATAATATTTATTTTAATATTTACAGATTTTTATTATATTTACATCTACATTTATAGAATCATCTTATCAACATACAACGTCATAGAGATTATTTACAAATGAATTTTTCAAAAATAACTTGTCTTGAATATGCGTCTGCCCTTACGAATGCATTGACATTGCAGCAATATCTTCCATGCCAGTGACTCTATTGCTCGCCTTTGAGGGTTGTGGTCTTTGTTGTTTTTGGAATTTATCATTTTGCTGCTTATGAATCTTTATCAGTTGCATGTGCTGGAAATGTTTCAAACGTACAATTTGTCTGTGCAAATTCTTCTTGAATATTGTTTCTCGACTAAGAATTCGTAAATCATCTGCGGAACATTTATGAATGTTATTAAGGGTTTTTGTGATGAGTTCATGTGTCAATTGGAACTTTGTACGGGATATACGCATACAGGATGCTTTGCGTTTTCTTAGTTCTTCGCGATGTAAATATAGAATATATGAAATTGGAGGTTGTTGCGGTTGATTTTCGGTTACTGCGTTGGTTTCATACACGTTGCCGGAAGATGATGAAACGAATTTCTGAGATGCCATTTTTTCAAGGAATTACTGTGATTTAGTGGGTGTAGAGAAATTATGATGTTTCGTCACACGTCGTTTGAGTTAAACTGATGCTGCATTGAAATTTGCCAGGATATTTTATATATTGACAGGTAAGAATAAGAAAGAAGCGTATTCTATAGTGTTTCTATTTAGCGGTTGACAGGTATTGTTATCAATGGTCGTTTTATGTTTGTTTAGTTGTTCTAGCTCATAAAAAATGGTTCATTCTTAATCTTGTTATTTGTTTGCGGCCAAGAAAACACATGTTGCTTAATGTTTGACCTCTTTAAAAAAATAGTTTTTTAATCCTGTTCTGACAAACAAAAGGATTAAAAACTTGTTACATTTTCCAGCTAAATTATGGTTTTGAATACTTTCTTTTTTTTTTCTTTTTAAGTAAGACAATTCTTGTTGCCTTCACAACTGATTTTCTTTTTTTACATATTCTACTTTCTCAAGGTTAGCAATTTCATGTATAGAGAAGAAAATTCTTTAATTTTAGCATCATCAACTTCAAAGTGTGTCAATTGTTAAACACAGAACAAAAAAAAACAAAAAAACAAACAAAAAACATTTCCGTTAAACGATCTCTCTTCAAAATAAATATCAAAATCATCAACATCAGCAACATTGTTGGACTTTGTTGCCCTTAATATTGTTGTTGCTATTCTTGTTAAGAACAATCAACAGCAATATATCTAAAGAAAAATCTTTATTTTCCCCCACCTGAAATTGAATGACTTAATAACCCAAAAACAAACACAATTTGAATCAAAAAAGGTTAAATTTTGGTTTGGAAAATTTTTGTCGCTCTTCACTTTCAATATCTTTTCTATCTTTTTTGTATTTGTCATACAATTTCCATTACCAAAATCATCACCTCCATTAAAGCATTTAATTCAAATCAGCCATCAATTTTTGTATTTTTTTTTTGCTGACTTAATGGTTTGTTTGTTTTATTTATTTGTTTTTTTTTTGTTTGTGTTTATATAAAAAAAAAAAAAACATTATTTAACTTATTGTTGCTCTTTTTTTAATTTTTTCCTACTATTATTTATTGTACTTCTTTTATTGTTACTTAACATTCACCTACTTTTGTTGAATTTGATATTTATGCTATGACCGTTCAATATACTCGTTAAATGGTCATTGCTGACGATAATAATGATGATGATGTTGCTGTTAATGTTGATATTGATGATGATGATGATGACTAACAATAAGATCATGTTCATATTGTAAATGTATATTTGTGGCCTTTATGGTTTTATATGCAAATTTCATGTTATTGTGCTAAATATAACAATTTGTTATTGTTGTAATACAATTGTCTGCTACGTTTTGTTACTATGCCATTAGGTTAGATGGAAGTGGTAGTTAAAACAAAAAGAAAAATAGAAAAAAAAAAAAAAAATGACAAGCAATAAATCATGATTGAGTAAATAATCAATCAAAATAAAAGTTATAGTATATATAACTTGTATATTCGCCCAAGCCGTTTGGACAGTTCTAGAGTATTCAAAAAACGGACCGGTTTCGAATTCGACAGGTCGGTTTTTTGTGTGTTTTAATTTAAAGATTTCAAAAAAAAGTTTGTTCAAATAAGCAAATCAATGGGAATAAGTTGAATATTTTATAAATTTCTGTTATATAATTTCAACAAAGTCCACACATAAAATACTTACAAAAATAGTGTGAAAGCCTTATGACGAAACTTTAGTTTATTGTTACCTTCATTATATAACTTAATTCCGGTAAACACCCATTTACTAATATCAATTTTTAGTATTTCCTCCAAAACCAGATCTCAAGGGTTTACAATTTGTTTTTCTCACGGTTTTTTGTTTCGCAAGGAGCTACAGTCTGGCAAAAAAGTATTTTGACACAATAAAAATTTTGTTGTTTTGATTTTTATATTTAAAAGGAAAATTGTTTGTTTCAAAATTTTTATAACCAACGAACGAATTTTCCCGACCACCTTTGAATCTTATAGAACTTAGTTGTCTTTTTGCGACTTACTTAAATAAGATAAACGTAAAATTTTGGACTTCCAGCTTCTGCTGTTCCTGAGATATGGCGCGTCAAAAAATTAAAAAAATCATTAAATACACATATAAGTGGTCTGTCATTATAATTTATATATCAAAAAAATTTTAACATACAGGGTCAAAATTTGCCTTATTTTAAAGGTATTGAGAATAGCTTTTAAACTGCATTTAGTTAATTTTTTTTCTGAAATGTCAAAGGTCACTGTCACATGCTTTTAAAGTTTGGGAAGCCATATCTCAAAAAATGAAATTTGTAAAATTTTGGAAAAAATGTATGTTAATCCTGATGGTATTCTCTGCATTTTGTGCCAAAAATTTTTAGTGAGCTCTTATTAATTCCTGAGATATTGATAAAAATGTTAAATTGTTTGAAAAAATTTCATATTTTTTTTTTATTATTTATTTGTTTGGGTGATATTAAACACATCGCACCTGTACCTCTAAAGTGAGTCAACTCAAAATTTACATATTTTCAGTAGAGGCAAAAACGGTTTTTTAAAAATGTTTACTATAAAATTGAAAAACAGTTGTTTTATTGTAAAGAATTGCGAATAATAAGTATACAACATTAGTTGTTGTTGCGATTTCTTCAGTGATCATCAAAAATAATAAGTTGTTTGGGTGCAACTCAAAAAATGTCTTTTTAGTGGATTCTAAAGAAGCTACTCTTATAACACAAAGAGGGTTACAATTGTATTTTTTTGCGAAAGACTTGAAAAACCGATGTAAGATTTTTACAGTGGACAGATATGACCACGGTGTATCGTTTTCTTGCAAAAAGTGAAAATTGAACAATTTTTAGTTGACTCAGGTACAGGTGCGATATGTATATTATTTTGGACAAAGGGAGTTAAAAGTAAGAAATATTTATTTTATATTTTCAGTTAAAAATTCTCGGTCTTCGGAGTACAGTTTTACTTTAAAGTTTGATTTTCCTTCAGGAACAAAATAGTAGAATTTTTGTGGTCCTGGTATTGTTCTCAAGCCAATAAATCAGTTTTTTTTAGAAACTCTTCTTCTGCTTTATAATCTTCCCCTGTTAAAAATACAAAATTTGAATTTAAAAGATGTTCCCGGCACCAGTCATAGAATTGAAGCGGGGTAGTAATTTTGTCCTGTATTGGACGCTGCAAACTGGCTCGGCGAGCTTCTCTCTTTATGGTTACACCAAGACCATCGCTAGAACCTTTTCCATGGCTTGTGGCAAAAAAAAAAAAGTGCCATTCGGCTGGAAACCCAACATCATCTTCATGATGACATAAATTAGCAAATTTGTTTTATTCTCAAATTGAGCGGCTGATCCATCTGAAAAATAAAAAAATTTTCGTGGTGTTGAACAAAACTTATTTTGTAGAAACATTATCATATGGCGATGGAACATGTGGACTGCAACAGTGTTATGGATAAGACTATTAGATATAACTATGTAATTGGTGTGCTCTAACTGGCCGTTGTACTTGTAATATATAGAAATTGGACATAAAGTAGCTTGGCTGATGTTCCAATGAAAACCTTGTGAACAGCCGTGAACAAAAAAAGATGCATTTTCCGAAAAATCACTTATTGCAAGGTACACATGTTCTCCAAGCGATGATTTTTTTTGCATTCAGAAATGCTGCTTGTTCCTTTGCGATACACGAGTGAGGCAAAAGTGTCAATAATTTTTCGCAAAGTGATTCCACAAAATCTTCAGCCTGCTTTCCCATTGTTTCCAATGAGTCTCTATCCACACATATCCATTTTTTATATGTAATTTCATCAACATGATTTGTTTCTACTAATTTGCCAAGTTTTTGCTTGGCATTTTCTACTCCTGGGCAGTCCTTACATTTAGCTAAATAGCGTTTGGGAGTCGAAGGATTGCTCATGATTTTCTCAAAGCAATCTTTATACATTTCAAGGTAGAAATCTTCTAAGCTTTCTGATAATTTTTTTAAGTTCACTGGCGTTGACCAACACAACATTTTTCGGACGAAGTTCACAAATTTTAGAAAGACCAATTTTTATTACTTCATGTGTTTCTTTAAACAATGCATACATTTTACCTAGATTACCAAGCAGCAATCTCTTAGTTTTTTATTTGTACACCTCTCAAATATAGAAACAGATTCTTTATACCCTGGCATGCATCTGCTGACGTCATCATGTTTATAAAAGATTTTAACAGCTTCCACAACTTTCAATGATAAAACAATTCTTGGTTTGTTGTTGGGACTACTCAGTATACCTTTCCTCAACTAATCTCTTGTTTCCATAACACAATTCGTCACAGACGACCGAAAATTTGTATGAAGAACAAAAATAAAATACATAAAAATTTTCGTTTTGTCTCTGACGAATTGTGTTATGGAAACAGGGTATAATTTTTTTACCTTCTGAGCCATAAAGTCGAAAATTTCAAACCCCTGTACCATTTTCTGCAATGCCTAACTTTTTGGTAAAAGGGTTAGCAATTATATTTTTGGAGTAGATTTGAATTTTTCCTATAATTGCTGAAATATTTCCGATTCTGGACAAACATGAGAACTCTAAAAGCTGTTCTTAGATCTAGGAAAAGGTTTTTTTTTATAGAAGTACCTAACCTATCAAATTTTTTGGATTCTTTAACTTTTTTTGAAAAGTTTTTTCTTTTTGATAGGGAAAGCTTCCACATTACCGAAATTTAATATAAAGCAAAAGTAAACATTAAACAAAAATTAAAAAAATATATAATTAAATTTTATATACAATTTTGCGCTAATAAAACAATAACAGCTCGCCCAGAAATGTATTATGAAATGCAAACAAGACTATCAGCATCTTCCTTTAGGTTTTAAACCTTAGAAAACATAAAAACATAAAAATTATTTGATATTAAAAAAATAATAAAAAAAAATAATAAAAAAAAAATAATAAAAAAAATAGTATACACTTTTTTAAAATAATTTCACATTTTTATCAATATCTCAGGAACTAATAAGAGCTCATATTTTAATGATCACATTAATATCCAGCTTATAAAAGCCCAAAAGGCATTTTTCTTATATAAAAGATTATTTTTTTTTAAATTTATCAAAGCAAGGTTTAAAATAATTATGTATCAGTCCTTAATAAGGCCTATTCTTACGTATGGTTGCCAAATTTGGTACAACATATCTCCATCTTATATGGAACAAAATAAGAGTATTTGAAAGAAAATGTCTAAGGAACTGTACCTCGCTATACAGACCTCCAAATAGCGATTACAAAAAGTTTATATCAAACAAAATACTGTATAAGGAAGCGAAAGTAAGCAGGATTGATAACTTTATTATACATTTAATAAGAAATCATATTGTAAAAAGTACAGATAATTTCGAAAATATTTTCATTATGGGGCCATATTACACCAATTATGAGTATATATCTAAAACCCTACAAACGGGTTACATGTCATATCCATGGACATATCCAGAATGAAATAGGCATACCTATAATCCACCATATTTATAGAAGAGCCAACATAAAAGCCATAGCAGGTAATCAATTAACAACCGACAATATTAGATTCGACAGTAGTGTTTACCTAAAGGAGTATTAAGATCTGGTCTCGTGTGCACCACATCTTAATACTGAAAAATATTGGTGGGTTGCCAACTAATTTATTTTCCTTAATTTTATCACTGGACCATACATTTTATTCCCTTAATATATAAATGTGAGATTTTTTCAAAAAAATTTTGTCTTATATTTGAACCTTTATAAATAATACACTTTTGTATATCAAATTATAAATATTACTAAAAATTATGTTACATACTATAATATAGTATACTTGAGAGCCCGCATAAAGGGACTGTGTATTAAAAAAATAAAATTATTATACTGTTTGTTTATTTAAAGTAATAATATAAATTTTTTTGATAAAATAAACGTTAAAAAAAAAACTCATAAGAGCTCACTCACTCAAATTTGTTGGCACAAAATGCAGAGGAGACTATCAGGATCAACATATATTTTTTTTAGAATTTTAAAAATGTCATTTTTTGATATATAGCTGCCCACACTTTAAATCGTGTGATAGTGACATTTGACCTTTCGAAAAAAAATCGCTTAACTTAGTTTTAAAGCTATTTTCAATACCTCTTAAATGAGACCAATTTAGACCTTCTACGTTTAAAACTTTTGAAGATATAAGCAATAATGGCAGACCACTTATATGTGTTTTTAGTGAATTTTCTACTTTTCGAAGCGCCATATTTCGGAAGCTAGACACCCAAAATTTTATTACTTATTACTATAGAAAATGCATGTTAATTTTTGTACAATTCGAAGAGGGTTGATTCTAAATGGAATTAATTACTCTATAGGTTAAAACATTAAAAAATTAATGATTCCCCTTACCCCATACGAATTTTATAAAATTTGGGTTAAACGTTGTCTCTTATATAACTAACGAAAATATAACTTAAAATTTGAAAATTCTTGAAAAATTTTACTGTAATGACTTTAAAAATTACATTTAAAGCTAAAAGTAGAGTAGAATCGAACTTAAAATGTAGCAAAGGTGCTGGTCATCCCCGAATTTTAGCTGATACTCCAAATAGTAGAACTAGATCCGAAAACACTTCATCACAAACAGCTGCTAATATAAGAATATTCATGTCAGAACGTATAGCCGACTATAATGTCCGATTATCCCATTATGTCCGATTAACCCAACCATCTTTAAAACATAAAAATTGCTTTTATTTTTGTATTATTCCTCTTGGTAGGACTCAAATAATTATAATTTAAAAAAATTGAAAAAGTATTTGGAAAAGTATTTAGAAAAGTATTTTTTTACCTGAACTCATAGAGTACAATGAGACAATATAGCTGCAAAAGTTACTGCATTATGTGACCCTGCATATGAAAACCCATGTAGTGTGTCAAATCAAGTTTTTGAGTAAACAGCAATTAAAGTTTTCCCCTCTGTGTTGCATTTTCATAATGCGCGCGTCCTCATTTAATTATTGAATGTTTGTTTTGATTTTTTTTGGTTTGTTCAAATTTTTTTGCATATACCGTAGATTATTTTGAGTTCGAAATAATTATTTAATAATTTAATACATTTATAAAAACACCAAAAATTGGACAAAATAAAAAATTTCACACACTAAGTGGGTTTTTACTATTTTATTTAATTGAATTTTTACATTACTTTCCGATGTTTTTGAGACTTGCGAGCGGTTCCATCTGAAAATTTAAGGTTTTTTTAAATACAAATAAAAAAAAAATGAATTCATGAAATTGGACACACTAGCTGGGGTTTCTTAAACAGGGTCACATATGATTACCAAAAAAGACTTTTCACAATTTCCTTATAAATTCCTTGTTTTTTTTTTTAAATATTTAAACATCAATTTGGCACTAATTAATTTCACGCAAATTGCAACGAAAGTGAAAATAATTCCATTTATCATTTCAATATATTAATTCTCTACACCCTTAACTAATATGTATAATAAAATACAGTGGGAAGTTTAAGCTACGTATATCTTCTATCAACAAAAAGAAACGCCTATCCTAGTCATATATAATCAAGCCCTTATGCTTGTGGGACCAAATACTTATCTCGGATGATAAAAATTTATATTTTCCATTCTAATGGCCGCCCAAAAAGGCATATCCAATCCCTTGGACATTTGTACAAAATTCCAATTTTGCCAATTTTGTTTTTTTTTTTAAATAATTTCACGTTAAGTCTTAAAATTATGTTTTTTTGTGTGTTATCTCTCGAAAGATAAAAAATTTGTTAAGAAAAATACAATAGCAACAAATTATTTCTTTAGTGATGACAAAACAATGGAAGTTTTTGTACCAGAGTTGATTAAAGCAATAAAATAGAAGATGGCATAAAAAAAATTATAAAATCTTAACCGTTATTTAAATATTTATAGTTTCTGTCACTCTCTTCCAGCTCATTATTAAATATAATTGTATTTTTTCTGTTTTAATCTTATAATTAATTATAATCAAATAATGGCAAGAATAAAGTTTTGTGAAGAGCTAAAACCCAGAATAATAGATTATTTGACTGCTGGCCTTAAGCAAAAGAAAATCTGTGGCAAATATTCTATGAATAAATCCATAATTCTAGAAATTATCAAGAAATATTGAGAAAGAGGTATGGTAACGACTGAACACTTAGGGGGCAGATACCGTCATACGAGTTCAAGACAGCATAATAGCAAGTGAGGTTAAACAAGTAAGAAAATTATAGTCGGTCTAGACCGACTATACGATACCCTATACCATGCGTTTAGAAACCCTATCTCTTAGGCCCAACTAACTGGACATAGAAAATAAGCAAAAACCAAATTTGAGTGGGATTTTTATTAATTTTTTTGGCTGCAGTTATGAAAAAGTTCATATCGGATGCTATATGTATATGGGGACTAGATCCAAAAATGGACCAATCCTGATCGCGTTTGGTAAAGTCTCTTGTATTTTGCAAAAATATATACAAACAAAATTTGAGAAGAATCAGTGCATTATTTTTGTTTTTAATAGATTTAAGTGAAGATCGGGAAGCAGTCTATATGGGGCCAAAGGGATCATTTTTGGACTACTCATTAATGGATGTAAAGAACGCATACAAACCCAATTTGAGTAAGATCTATATGACAATTTGGATCTTATGGCAATTTATGTCGATTTCATAGGGGTAATTTGTATGGGGGCTAGGTCTGAACATGGACCGATTCTCACCAATTTCAATAGCGTTCATCCCATGGCTGATAAAAGCTTATGTACCATATTTCATCAAAATATATTCATATTTGCGACCTGCAGTTTGATTACAAGGTTTACATGGACACACAGACGGACATTGTTAAATCAACTCAAAAAGTGATTCTGATTCGGTCGGTATAATTAAAGATGGGTCTAGGTCAAATATTTTTGGTTGTTACAAACAGCAGCACAAAGTCATTATACCCAAACCACTTAGTGGTATAGGGTATAAAAATGGCTAAAAATTATACTTAAAGAGGTCATTAACAATCTAAAACTAAAACAAGTAAGAAAATTATAGTCGGTCTAGACCGACTATACGATACCCTATACCATGCGTTTAGAAACCCCATCTCTTAGGCCCAACTAACTGGACATAGAAAATAAGCAAAAACCAAATTTGAGTGGGATTTTTATTAATTTTTTTGGCTGCTGGTATGAAAAAGTTCATATCGGATGCTATATCTATATGGGGACTAGGTCCAAAAATGGACCGATCCTGATCGTGTTTGGTAAAGTCTCTTGTATTTTGCAAAAATATATACAAACAAAATTTGAGAAGAATCAGTGCAATATTTTTGTTTTTTAATAGATTTAAGTGAAAATCGGGAAGCAGCTCTATATGGGGCCACAGGGATAATTTTTGGACTACTCATTAATGGATGTAATGAACGCATACAAACCCAATTTGAGTAAGATCTATATGACAATTTGGATCTTATGAAAATTTATGTCGATTTCATAGGGGTAATTTGTATGGGGGCTAGGTCTGAACATGGACCGATTCTCACCAATTTCAATAGCGTTCATCCCATGGCCGATAAAAGCTTATATGCCAAATTTCTTTAAAATATATTCATATTTGCGACCTGCACTTTGATTACAAGGTTTACATGGACACACAGACGGACGGACGGACGGACGGACGGACGGACATTGTTAAATCAACTCAGAAAGTGATTCTGATTCGATCGGTATAATTAAAGATGGGTCTAGGTGAAATATTTTTGGTTGTTACAAACAGCAGCACAAAGTCATTATACCCAAACCACATAGTGGTATAGGGTATAAATATGTGCTCGAACCGTTTCCCTACGAACAATTAAGGTTGATCTTGGTTGTTATAGTCCTCTGAAGAAACCTCTTTTGAAAAAATGGAATTTGAAACGCAGCTTTTTTTAAACTTTCAAAATATTTTACTGCCATAAAATAGTATAATTCAATTATAAAAATACGGTGATTTTATAATACTTACTGAATGAACCCTTATTTGCAACTATTTACCTATGATAATCTGAGTTTAACCCAATATCCGTACATTTTAAAATATACGTGGAGTGGATTGAGTTAAAAGGGCGGTCCCAGATCAACCCATCGTCGGAATATGGGTTTTGTAGCACTGTTCTATAGATATTACCATAGAAAATGTTCTTCTGATATTAGCGAACTTATTCCAAGTGCCCGAGTTTCGGTTTGCTCTACCCGCCTCTCTGGTAGATCACATCCGTTTGTAGTCGTTTATCAGTCGAACTAGCCATATGTGGAATAAACTTCCCGCACAGGTCTTTCCTGAAAGTTATAATCTAATAAAATTTAAGTCAAATATCTACAAACACTACCTCCCTCTCTCCTCCTTCCCATAACCTATTTTCCTGAAATACACTGCATTGGTAGGGGGCATCCCCTGAGTGTTGGTTAACAAAAAAAAACTCCGACCTTACGTATAAATGGTGCAGTAGTTTAAAAAAAATTACTTTGGTGCAATGTTGCAACCTTATGAAAAATTTTTTAAGTTTCAACGTGTCACATTGGTTAGTATGTTTTCTGAGCCATGAAAAGTAAACGATCCCAGTGAATTTAAAAAAAAAGATAAAATTGGTCACCGTTATGTAATTCAATACTTTCAAAGTATAATTCAACTCTGAGGGAGTTTGCTGCTCAATTTGCGACTACAACGAGGCTGGACGATCTGTCAAGATGAGCACCGTAGAGGTGGAACAATAGAGATGGCCACTCCAGAAACGGTTGGTAAAATTCATATAATGGTATTTGATGATCGTCGGCTGAATGTGTGTGAATGATAGTCATTTCAAAAAGTACTACATATCGCATATAGGTTAAAAATTTGGAGATGAGAAAGCTGTCCGCAAGATGGGTGCCGCGCTAGCTCACAATGGTATAAAAGTAGTGTGGTTAAGATGTTTCAGTAGAATGTTTGGCGATGTTTCGTCGATTCGAATTCATGGGTGAGCACTTCACACGTGGCACAAAGGAATAGTCAAAATAATGGACTGATAATGGATTGTCCGAAGAAGATGAAGTCAGTTTCATCTGCAGGCAATGTTATGGCATCTGTTTTTTCGATGGGCTTCGCTACACCGTAACGAGGAATACATTTTGTAGAAAACTATTTTATTTATATTTGGGGATTTTCTAATTGTCTATTTTTGTTATTGCGATTTTATATTTTGACAATTTTTGATTTTGGCGATGGTTGACTTTGCCGATTTTTGTTTTTTTTTTCCGATTTTGGACATTTTGTATTTTGCGATTTTTTATTTTACCGATTTTTGTTATTCGCGATTTTTGCTTTTGACGATCTTTGAATTTGGCGTTTCCTGTGATTTTTGTTATTCGCAATTTTCGGTTTTGGCAATTTTTAATTTTCGCGATTTTTGTTATTCGCGATTTTCGGTTTTGGCGATTTTTGACTTGGCGATTTTTATTTTTTGCTTTTTTTTTTGATTATTGTTTTTTGCAATTTTCGATTTTGGCGATTTTTGATTTTGGCCAGTTTTGGCTTTAGCGATTTTTGTTTTTTCGATTTTCATTTTAACGATTTATGTTAGTCGCGATTTTTGGTTTTGACGATTTCTGTTACTCGCAATTTTCTATTATGGCAATTTTTGTTTTTTTTTTCGATTTCTGAATTTGGCGATTTTTTAGTCGTGCTTTTTCGTTTTGGCGATATTTGTTTCGCGATTTCTGGTTTTGACGATCTTTGGATTTGGCGTTTTCTGTGATTTATGTTATTCTCAGTTTTCGGTTTTGGGAATTTTCATTTCGCTATTTTCCTTATTCGCGATTTTTGGTTTTGGCGATTTTTGACTTTGGCGATTTTTATTTATTTTTGTTTTGTTTTTTTTTGATTTTGGCGATTATTGTTTTTTGCGATTTTGACGATTTTTGATTTTGGTCATTTTTGGCTTTAGCGATTTTTGATTTTTCGATTTTCATTTTGGCGATTTATGTTAGTCGCGATTTTTGGTTTTGACGATTTCTGTTATTCGCAATTTTCTATTATGGCTATTTTTTTTCTTTTCGATTTTTGATTTGGCGATTTTTGTTAGTCGTGATTTTTCGTTTTGGCGATTTTTGTTATTCGCGATTTTCTGTTGCAATTTTGTTGTTTTTTGCATTTTTTGTTATTCGCGATTTTCGGGTTTGAGAAATAAAGAAAAGTTTTCCCAAATTTGTCGTGTTTTCTTTGTCAAGTCGGGTTGTTCTGGTACCGCCCTCGTAATATATTATAAATGTATGAATTTTTTGTGTTCAGCTTATTTTTAATAAACTAATAAAAATTATTATTAATTACTATTTAATAACAAACCGGTTATGTAGTTTTTAACCGACAACCGTATTCGAAACCGGTTAAAAAATAAATTTATCGAATAATCTGAAAACCGGGTTTCAAATCCATCACTAGTATTGCAATAATTTACTTTGTTAAGGAACAGAAGTGTTAGAGATGAGTAAAATGTTTATCTTTTTGGTGTCTGTTGAAGGCAATATGACCAACAAATTTTACCTCTCTTTTCTTTATTGAAATAACAACAACATGTATACAGTATACTACCTATCTGAATTATCATAACAAAGCTTTCTTCAAATATTCCCTAATTAATTTTATTGATTAAGAACAACACTAAACATTTAGCGAATTTTTAAATAAACCAATTAGAAGAAGATTTCTTATCTTCTTTTATTAGCGGAAGTAGTGATAGCGCGATAGCGCTAACAACTAGTGGTGCTAGGCCACCCGGTTTGCACTGATGATTTTCTGTCTTTTCATGTATTTACTTATTATATAATTATTAGAAGCCTAGTCCCCTATTAGGTATTTGGAATTTTTCCTTTTTCACAGAATGTCCTCGATTCTATTGAGCTTAAAATCTCAATCACCTTTTCTTCAGGTAATAACATTATTCCAAATTTATTTTATTGTGGTTACTCATGCCTCCATTTTAGATACTGCAAGAATCTCTTTTAAATTTGGCTTATTTTTTTTTATATTTATTTGTGATCTTATCCAGAGTGGTTAGGTATAGGGTAACGTATCGTCAGCCTAGACCGACTTTAACTTTTTTATTTGTTTTTTTTAACTTTTTGATTTATTCTATAGTAAATAAAAAAACATTAATTTATCTGCAGTTGCATTCTTGCGATAGTCATGCCTAAAAACGATTACTTAAAAATATAAAAATACAACAGAAATCATGCCTCGTCATGATTGTGCATATTAGTTTTTGATAAGCATTTGTCAGCAGATTATTAAAAACAAAATGCGAATAATAGTAAACTTTTTAGAAATTGATAACGTGGTTAAACTTGCTAAATGATATTTTCAAATCATTTCAGCTAAAAGCATGAGTTATGAAACTGAAATTTTTTACGGCTGGTTCATAAGTATTCATAGAAACTTCATGTGGTTGTAAAAAAGCTAATTTAAATATATTGAAATCTTAATAGCTAACTACCTTAGCATCCACCATAAACATGAGCTGTAATCGTAATCACTTATTTCTATTTCCTGTTTCAAAGAAATATTTGTCTGGTCACAGATTTGACTCTAACGTTAAGGTTTTATAGCGTTAACTACCTAATACTAATACTTTTCTATTGCACAATTCCAACAAGAATCTGAAGTACAAGAATTAGAATTAATATAATAAGTCATAATTTTCTTCGGTTAGTTTTGTAGCTTTAACATCATCATTACAGAAATCCATTGATTCATTATAACCATGATATTGTGTTTCGTTTAAGGTAAATTCCCTTGATTAACGTTTTAATTGTTTATTATCGTGTGATGAAAGCCTAAAGCCACCAACAAACAGTGTATGTTAAAACATAATGGCTAACAAGAGAGAGGAAAGTGGGACAATTGATGATGAAACAGAATAGTTTATAAATGGCTTGAACATTCTTGGAGATTGGAATTAAAAATATGATGAGGTAATGCATCACATTTGTATTATGAAATTTATTGAACATATATTCCAGGCAATAAATACTTCAAAATCTCACATACATTTTATACATAGATCAAAAACAATTTTTTCAATAATCTCTGATATACTATATATTAAAATATAGATCATTTTTAATTTTATTAAAAGTTTAGAATTTTTGCCTTCACAATTGTTGTGAAAATATCTGAAAAAAATTAAATGGTCTCCAAATTAAATTTTGAAATATATGTTAGTTGTACCAAAGCCTAAATATAAAACTTTGTTCAATTTTGTACAAACCTCTTCTCAATATTACCAAAAAGGAAATTAACGGCTATATCAATATTTAAATTAAGAATATTTTGTCTGTCATTTCTTTGCTGCAGCGCTGTAACCAAAAGTTTCCAAGTTCGAATACTGTCTGAGCAAGACAAATAATTTTATAATTCGCTTTTAACATTCGATTAGAATTAGAAAGCCATTGGCGCTTCATTTCGTGTCTCAGATTAGCCATAAAATGAAAAAGTCCCCTCTAAGTCATCTCTAACAAAAAAAAAAAACAAGCAAGAAAATTATAGTCGGTCTAATCCGACTGTACGATACCCTATACCATACGTTTAGAGACCCAATCTCTTAGGTCCAACTAATTAGATATAGAAAATAAGCATAAACCAAATTTGAGTGACATTGTTATTAATTTTGTTGCATTCGGATATGAAAAAGTTCATATCGGCTAGTATATTTATATGGAGACTAGGTCGAAAAATGGACCGATCTTGACTATATTGGGTAGGGTCACTTATTTTTGTAAAAACGCATACAAACCAAATTTGAGAAAAATCTGTGCAACATTTTTATTTTTTCTTTTTAGAGAGATTTAAATTAAGATCGGGATACAGTTTCATATGGGGGCTATAACTAAGAATTGTTCTATAGGGTTTATTTTGGGTTACTGATTAAAAAAAGATATAATAAACACACATAATTTGGATATTATGACAATTTAAGTCGATCTAATAGGGGTCATTTGCATGGGGACTAGGTCTGAACATGAACCAATTTTCACCAATTGCAACAGCGTTCATCCTACACCTGATAATAGCTTATATACCAAATTTCATCAAAATATATTCATATTTGCAACCTGTGGTTTGATTGCAATTTTTAAATGGACACACAGATGGACGAATGGACAGACGGATGGACGGACATCGCTAAATCGACAAAGAAAGTAATTCTGAGCAGATCGGTATCATAAAACATCTATCTAGTATTGGTAGTTACACACATCAGCACAAAGTCATTATACCCTGACCACATAGTGGTATAGGGTATAAAAAATAGTAAAATCTGATTACAATTGAACAAAAATTCGATATTCATAGTATGAACAAGAATGCCGGAAAAATACTATTTCTTTAGAAAAAATTAAATAATTAACAATTAACCCGCATTAAAAAAGCCACAATAATGAAAGCAAAACTTAGATTTTGTTATTAGGATATAGTTACTCTCTAAATTATTGAACCCTTCATCTGGTTCCAGAAATATGGGGCCTTGAAAGTTATTTTTTTTTTTTTAATAATACGATTGCACTAAGCAACACCCAAAGTGCAGTTGAAATGCAACGGCTTTTATTAGATGTGTTGTGGTCTGCTAAACTCGAAAAACAAAATAAAAATTAAAAAAAAAAAATTTATGAGCAAGTTGTGTTTTTCATCGAAAGTAGTTTCAATATTTAGACTAAATTTTAACACTTAAAATAAAATTTGCAGATATCTAAAAAAATTATTTTTTCAACGAAAATTCACATTTCTATAAATTTGTTGCCAGCAATGTGGTAATCTATTAGACACAGTTGAAATTAATTACATTGACAACAAAAGTGCACTTGAAGTGCAATTATTTTTAATAGCAGATTCCAGCCCTCAAAATTCGAGCGCAAATTCTAGGAAATTTTATTTTTTCTTTAAATAAAGACCCTTAAGGTATGCCAATCAATTATAGCCAATTTGCAAATCAACACAAAAAACAGACTCATTTTTACTACAAACACATTAACAAATTTAATAAACACACACATAGCATTGTATAATTTTATGTATGTGTTAGTAGCAACTTTAAATGCAATTTACTCAAAATAAAGGAAAAAAAAATTAAAATCTGTAAATCTGAAAATCGGCTAAAAAGAAATACCTTTCAAATAATATATGTTTGGTCAAAATCGGGATAAAACGGTAGAACAAAACATCGGTCACAAGAAATCACCTAGCCTATTAATATTATAGATGTATTGTGCCCTGCTAAACTCGAAAATCGTTATATAAAAATTTTAAGAACAAGTGTTTTTATATATATTTTTTTAGTCTTTTTGAGGAAGAAGTATCACTATTTTAACTATATCTCGAGTTGAGAACTATCAATCTGGTAACTGAAGATATAGATATGTATATGGCTAATAAAAAGTACCAGAAATCAAGCAAATATTGTTCTCAAATAAAATTGGTACTTTAAGTATAAGAAATATGAAAAAAAAAAAATTGGGAAAATATAAATCGAGTAAACCCAAGTGCTAAATTCGACACATAATTTTTTGTTAAATTTTATTTTTAATTTTTGAAGCACATATTAAGCGAAAATATGCACTAAAAAATCCAAAATGTGCATAAAAAAATAAAAAATTTGCATTAATAATTTTAAATTAAATTTTATTTAAAAAAAAAAAAATTCAGTCTGTTATTATTCAAAGGTGCAATCAATATCTTTTAAAAAAATTAAATAACTAATTTAAATTTTTGTTTGTGTAAAAAACTTTTCTATATTATCAAAAGTAAAACATTAGCTGTTCGGCTGTACAAAAAAAAAACTTTTGTACATGGAAAATGGATCTATCAACGTTAACCGAAGTTATACATAGAACCATAACTTGAATGATGGCAATTTTTTTTGGAGAATATTCTTTTTCTAATTCAAAAATTTTTGAAATTTGTTTAATTTTTTAAGTCCTTAATTTTTTCGCAAAACATTTTGCATTTTTTTCATAATTTATTGGTCTATTCTTCCCCCTACATTATTAATATTACTTTCTGCTATATCAATTAATATGACTTGAGTATTAAGTGAACTAAATCCCTCCATTTTTAGTTATTGTTTCACCAATATATCCGTAGCTGGAAAATTCAAATGCAAAAACCTTTTGATGTTACTTAAATTTAATTTTTATTTTATTTTAGTTTTTTAATTGCATAAGTATCTGTATTAACAAAATCTTCAATAACATTATTAAAGTGGTCAACGTTTTTTGAATAGTATTCTACAACATCTGGCCAGGTTCCACATCTTTTTAATACTGGATGCGGTGGAAGGGGAACCAAGGGATACATTTCATTAAAAATTGAAACTTGAAGAGGAGCTTTTAAAGATATTTCTTTCCCTTATGAAGCTAATAAATCAATAAATACTAGCAGATTCCAGCGCTGGAAATTCGAGTGCAAATTCTAGGAAATTTAATTTTTTCATTTAATAAAGACCCTAAAGGTATGCTTCACAATTTAACTTATTTTAAATGAAGAAAACAAATTCAACACATTAACACAAACACATTAACAAATTTAATAAACACACACATATCATTGTATAATTTTATGTATGTGTTAGTAGCAACTTTAAACGATCATAACTCCAAAAAAATATCCCAGACGATGAAAATCTGTAAATCTGGGTAACAGCTAAAAAGAAATACCATTCAAATGACAAACTGTTTGTCAAAATCGGGATAAAACTGTGAAACTTACATCGGTAACAAAAAATCGCTCAGCCTATCAACATTATAGATTATCGAATTGGCTTCTAATATCCTCTGCAACACAGTGTAACCCATGTGCCAAGCAAGTAAGAGGTAACTGCTTTAGATAAAATATTTTAAGCCAATTGGCAGCCTTAACGATGTAAGGTTCTGCATCATTAAAAAACATAAAGATCTGCTTTTTGTCAAAATCTTGACACAAAAAATTTACTGAGTCATGGAAAGCACGAGCTTTCTTATACAAAACTGCGACGATAACAAACGCCCTTCGTTGTTTTGTCCATCGACACTCATAATTATTTGCTTTTCAAAAAATAAATGATGTTTTCTAGTACGGAGTCATATATTTTGTCCACATAATTTTTTCAAAAGTAGACTGGTTGTAGAAGGGATACCCTCATTCATCTTTGTTTTAAAGAAATTTCTAAAATTTTCGTTACTTAAGTCCACATAAAACTTATTTGTTGTCTTTGCATTTTTAAGCAAGGTTTGGCAAAAATTTTCTGTAACACGCTCAAGCAGCTCCTTACGTTTTTGACTATATTTAAGTGTTGCTCAATCAAAAACTTCCTTTAGTGATTCACGGATTTATTGCAAACTTTGCAATAAAGTATTCGACCATCAAATTTAAGGGCATTGTTAAATTCGTTAACGTATTTTATTATGATGAAAAACTTCGATGGTTTTATCTTCGGCATATTTCCTGGAAACAAAAATCTCGTAAAACAAAAGATACGTGTTAAACTGTAAAATTTACTCATAATTAAATATCGAACAAATTTGTACAAAAATCATTTAAATTGTTTCAAATGTTAAAATTTTATTAATTCAAATGCTGACGTAGCCGATCGCATAAATAAAGCACGAGTGGCTTTCTTTTCCTTAACCAAAATTTGGAGAAGAAATAATATTTCTCGTAAAACATAAGTACGTATTTTTAACTGTAGTGTAAAGTCTGTGTTGCTTTATAGCTGCACTACATGGAGCTTAACGCAAGATATCATTAAAAAAATTCAAACATTTATTAACATATATCTGAGACAAATTTTTCACATCCACTGGCCAAACAGAATTTCAAACGATGCCCTGCTCCAAAGGGCAAGCTCCTTGCCAGTTCACATAGAGATTCGCAAACGAAAGTGGACGTGGATAGGCCATATATTGCGAAGACCACAAACAGAAATTGCCAGAATAGCCCTAGATTGGAACCCTCAACGACAACGCCGCCAAGGTAGACCCCGTAACACCTGGGTTCGATGCCTTAAACAAGAATGTCTACTAGCGCGTATATCCTGAAACCAAACAAAAACAATTGCCAGAGATAGAATCAGATGGAGAGAATTCGTTGACGCCCTATGTTCACTCTGAACTTTATTTAAGTATTTGTAGTTTTCAGAAATGTATTTCTATTGATATTTGAATAAATAAAGGACATATATATATATAAATTTCCAGAAGAATCCCGTTTAAAAAAAAAAATACGTAGTAAAACAAAGAAAAAAAATAAAGAAAATTATATCATGCGTTTAGAGAATTGGTCTTAAGTCCAACTAATTGGGTATAAAAAATAAGCATAACCCAAATCTGAATGGAATTTTTATTAATTTTTTTTGCCTGCAGATTTGAAAAATTTCATATCGGATGCTATATTTATATGGGGACTAGGTCGAAAAATGGACTATATTTAGTAAAGTCACTTCTTTTTTGCAAAAACATATACAAACGAAATTTGAGAAGAATCTGTGAAATATATTTGTTTTTCTGATAGTTTTAAATGAAGATCGGGAATTGGCTCCATATGGGGGCCGTGACTAAGAATAATCCCATGGGGTTTATTTTTGGATCACTGATTAATGGATGTAATAAACACACACAAACACTATTTGAACGAGATAACTTGATAATTTAAATCATATGGCAATTTAAGTCGATATTATAGGGTTCCGTTGTATGGGGACTATTTTTGAAAAGGCACTGATTTTCACCAATCGTGCCACGGTCGACAGAAAATTACACGCCAAATTTCGTCAAAATATATTCATATTTGTGACCTGTAGATGGACAGACGGACGGACATGGCTAAATCGACTCAGAACGTGATTTTGAGTTGATCGATGTAATAAAATATGGGTCTAGGTCAAATATTTTTGGTAGCTACAAACATCATAACTACATAGTGGTATAGGGTATAATGACATATATATTTTTATTTATTTGTATTTTAAATAGAGCTCTAAAAGAATTTATTGATTTTTAATTTTTTTTTTGTCGATTTGGAAATGTTTTAAGAATTTTTTTTTTTTTTTTTTGCTTTATATGGAAATTGTTGAGAAATCACTCACAAGTCCCAAAATATGCATAAATATTCATTTATAAATTTAAGTATGCAAAAATATGCATTTCAACCCAATATATGCAAAAATATGCTTTTTCACCCAAAACGTAAAAAAAAAAAAAATTTTGCGCAAATTTATTGATTCGGAAAGATAATTGGTTGACACTGTTCTTAGAATATCTACATAAAACATGCATTTGCATGGAAATCGCACACTTAGTTAGATAGTTAGTTAAGGTGCTATTACACGAAGTGTTTTTTACATATGTACTGTCACTTTTTTTATCTATATGAAATTCCTCATGTCTGTCAAAATTGTCTTTTACATACGATTCATAATTTTTGCTATCACACGTGCATATGTATATCCGTATGACATAGCCTGTAAATGTAAACAACAGCTGATTTAATTTGTGAATTTACAAAAATTTATTGTTAAAAAAAGGTTATATATTTTTTAATTGTTAATTAATTCAATATTAATCTTTAAAATTTACTCTGTTTTTCTTTCGCCACAAGCAGTGTTGTATTTTGATATGTTTGTCATGCAGAAATAGAATTTGTTCTAATTGAAAAATGTACATGTGACTTTCCTCATGTATTGTACATAAACAATGTTTCATATGTATCACACGATGTGTACAACTTTTGTTGTGGGAAAATTTGACAGTACATATGTAAAAAACACATCATGTAATAGCACCTTTAGTTAATAAATTTTTCTTTGTTATAACTTCAATTTTGTACTACAAGTTTTTAATATGAATATGAATAAAATTATAACATACGACTATGACTTCATATCGCAGCCCTACTCTCATCTCTCATCTAAAGTTCTTTCGTTATACAATAAGACATAAAAATTGTTGGTAGTTGTATATGGGGAAGTACTTATTATAATTTTGGTGGCAAATTCAGATATATTAAGCGATCACCTATCTTAGACTGAGGCCACGCAATGAATGGCAAAGCGGCAGAGCGATGCGTCGAGTTTGAGCGGCAAGTGGCTTATTACTGAGCGTCATTTCTGAGCGGTTAGCTGTCAAAATGCCATTGTAAATGTTATTTTTTTATTATTTATATAAAAAGTTTTTATAATAAAAGCAAAATATTTTCACTATTTTATGATTTTCATTTATGTATGACGACATTTCAACCTTTTTAACTTTTTATCGATTGAAAAACAAAAACAACACAAAAATGGTTTTCGTTAAGATAACAACAACAGCTGACTTCAACAATAGTGAATATCGTTTAAAAATTTTACTGAATACGAAAATCGATAATTTTGTTGTTTTCTTTTTTTAACGATTCAATTATCGTTAAAAGAAGTAATTGAGTCGCGCTACAGATTGACAAAACAGAGAAAAGCCATTTTTTTTTTGCCATTTTTATTATTTGCCGCTCAGAAAACAACTAAAAATTAGATCAAGTTCTATTCCTGACCGGCGCCGCTTGGCTGCTCAAAAATGCCGCTCATTGCGTAGCCACTTCAGTAGTATTTCATATGTTTTAATTTTTTGCCGCTCATTGCGTGGCCTCGGCCTTAGCGTTTGTCGTTATTGCTACTGGTTAAATTTGTATACGAGTTATTCCACAGTACCAGCTTTTGCCACAGGTGACAAATCGGAGTGCAAAATAGAAACTATTTATATCTGATAGAAGTTTGCCCTTTAATTTGACAGCAAGAAATTAATGTTCCTCCATTCATCTAACTGGATACACAGATCCATATAAACCCTGTTCTTAAACTGCAGATTAGAAATGCTAGAATATAATTAAATAAAATTTTAAACATTAGATTTTATTAGGTCACTTATATTGTTCTAAGATTTAGATACTTTCAAAGTGTGTTTGTTTGGAGTTACAGAACAAAAATTAAATACTGAAATCAAGATAAAGCAAAGAAACCTATTTTATATGTTTTAATAAAACTGGCTTTGGTGGATAGATAATTTTGTGCCATTAATGCTTCAACTAGTAGATTCCAGCGCTCGAAGTTCGAGTGCAATTTCTAGGCAGCTTTATTTTTCAACTTAGCCAATTCACAAACCAACACTTTTATCGTTTATTATTATTGTGAATGAAGATAACAAACTCATTAACATACACATTAACAAATTTAATAAAACACACATAGCATATGTGTAATTTTATGTATGTGCTAGTAGCAACTTTAAATGCAATTTACTCAAAATAAAGGAAAAAATTAAAAAATCTGTAAATCTGCAAAACGGCTAAAAAGAAATACTTTTCAAATAATATACGTTTGGTCAAAATCGGGAGAAAACGGTAGAGCAAAACATCGGTCACAAGAAATCGCCTAGCCTATTGTTATTCGATGTCCGATGAATATAGTTTTAAAACAAATCTTCATAAATAATAACATTCAAAATAAAGTTAACTAAATCTTCAGGAAGCAAATGCAACAACCACTCACTCATATTAGGTTATTATAATTACCTTTAACCATAAACCTCATCTAGCATGCGTGCTTGGCCCTTATCTCCCTTATAGAAACTCATGGTATAGGGTATTTTTCAGTCGGCCCAGACTGACTATAAGTAGCTTAATTGTATTCTAATCGATTTTTAATAAGATTTTTAATCCAATAACGAGTTTATACATTTTATAAGAACGATTGCGTCAATCACTGTATCCTTTGCCGTGACGAAATCTTTTGCAGATTGATATCAATGATTATGTGTGAGTGCAAGACGATAAAATGCAAGTTGCACGAATACAATGCAAAATCAAATACAATACTAATAGTAGCTTTGCCGTTAACAACAATAATGAATGTTATACTCAAACAAACAAAAACAAATAAACAATAAGTGTAAGAGTATGTACATAAACACATAATCAATACAATTCAAATCAATTTGCTAATTAAGCTAGAGATTTTTCATAAATCACACATGTTTGTCTGGTATATAGGAGTTATTAACTGAATAGCTTCATTAGCGAAAGTCAGATGACAATTTAACACTGTTTATTTATGATTCTAGTGAATGCAGCAGGGTTAAACTAAATTTTCCACTTGATGTCCATATTTTCAATGATGATGCCATTATCATGGATTTGAAGATTTTCTAGTTGAACGCTGTAGTATTATCAAGCCATATAGGAAATATATTGTTGCATTTTAACGACCTACCCACAAAGAGCTTGTCTGTATGGCATGTCCGTACAGCTGTACGTATGTATGTGTATACTCGTATATGATGATGATATTAAACTGTTGCAGTTAGCAGCCAGCCACTAAAAATCGACATATGTATGAGTATTGTTGTCGTACTGTTATCGTACTCCATACAATTAATGACCCTTAGTTCTCAGTTTTGTGGCAGCATACTTAGTAAACTTATATATGGAGGGTTGTTGCTATTTGCGGTAGCTTAAATTTGACTAGAAACAAATTATCATTTAGCAGCAAACAACAAATATACTTCACTGGAATTTTACCTTAATATATGTTTTCGACAGGGTGAACAACATTTAATAAACGTTCGTTAATATATCAGTTCCGAGTATAAGTTTAGACATCATTAGAAAATTATTCTTCAATAACATCTTTAAAAAACAGACCCAGCAACTCGAGAGAAACAAAAAAAAAAAAGTGTTTATTTTGCCATAAACTCTGTTAAATTTAACATGCTATTGTCATAGGAAAAATGTTCGAATGTTTTCTTGAACAAAAGGTCATAATGTCCTAAAAGTTTGACTTCCATAGCATGTATATACGGGTAACTGGGTATCAGTTAATTTCAATTAATTCCAGGTTTACACATATACTTGTTCGAAACTTCATCAATAAAACGTTTTAATAATTAGAAGTGATTTTTATTTATAGTTAGTTAATTAAATAATTGTCATAATTTCTTTGTTAGAAAAATATTGTTGAAGTTACAGATAATGTAACTATTATAAAATTTGGTTTGTGTATACTCGTATGACTTAAAACATTCAAATGGCTAAATATTGTGTTTGTTAATAAAGATACATTTAGGTATATAAAAAGAATTAGTTCCTGATTCAAAATAATAATTCCCGTATTCTGCAATATAAATAGTTCGTCCAAAAATTTTATATAGAAAACACCATTTTCAATATATTTTTTATCAGAGTTCACAAAAAAAAAACACGCACTGAATAAAAAACTCGTACATATATGTAAACAAACATAGCTCAGACCAATAAACACATATTTTTTTTTCATATCAATTAGGTGTGTTTCTGAAAGAAAATACACACATTAAACACACAATGTTCTGTTCTAAAGCAGCCAGCACATGTTTTTATTTTCATATCAATTATGAGAGTTTCTAAATTTTGAACGGTGCCGAACACAATCATGACTGTGTTTTGTTTTAATATTTCGTTATCTACACGAACATTTTTATATCACGTATTTTTTGTTTCGAACAAACATAAACCACACAGATTCGGGTGTAGCTTTCTTTTAAGTGTGTGTTCTTGCACGTGTACTGCTAAAAAAAAAAACAGAACATTTTCTGAAAATAGTGTCCACTCGCGATCGAAAAAAAAAACGAAATTAAGTCATAAACAACATATAAAATTTCTCTGTTTTCTATTTTATTACTATCTTTTTATATTTGTTGTTGTTTTTACTATTATCTTTTTAGTTTTTTATAACTGCTAATGGATCATTTTAGATTTTTTTGAATAAATTTGGTTGAAACAATTGTTCTCGTTATTATAGCAGATTTTTCAGATTTTTCCGATCGCGAGTGGATGTTTTAAGAATATGTTCTATTTTTTCAGCACTACACGTGCAAGAACACGAACTTAAAATAAAGCTACACTCGAATCTGTGTGGTTTATGTGTGCTCGAAATAAAGAGTACCTGATAGAAAAATGTTCGTGTAGATAACGAAATATTAAAACGAAACACAGTCATGATTGTGTTCGGCACCGTGCAAAATTTAGAAACTCTCATAGTTGCTATGAAAATAAAAATATGTGTTGGCTGCTTTAGAACAGAACATTGTTTGTTTGATGTGTGTATTTTCTGAACCTTGATTTTTATACGGATTTATAAATAGTTTAAAAGAAGTTAAGATAATATCATACATTCTAGGGTAATATTATAGCCGCATCAGAAATTTTCAGCAGCTTTAATCTTTAGAGGCGTATTTTAAAAGATCTAATGATTACAAATATAAAGTAATATAAAAACTACAAGTATCCAAGTATCCAAAAGCTTAGTTTTTTCAATGCAAAATTTTAGCCGCAAACTAACAAAAATTTTGCGTACCATAGTCCGCCAGATGTTTTTCATGGGATTCTGGTCTGGAGAAGAGGTTGGCCATTGCAGTTGAGCTATATTCTATAACTCTAACCAAATGTAAGTCCGGTAACTGGTGTGAACAGCTGCATTATCTTGCTGAAAAATTATTTTTTTTCCACGATTTAGTTCTACCTTCAAGCTACTACTATTTGCTTTGAAGAACTTGGAAACAGACTAGTTAATATATCAATATATACCCCCCCAAGGTTTTCTATATCAGAAAATCAATATACAAGTTTTTTTTTAATCACTAGACCCTCGTTTCATAGTTGCTGGCGATTTTGATACCAAGCATACATTCTGGGGGACACGGATAATTTCCCCGAAGGGTCGTGTTTTGTTCAACACAATTTCTAAAATGGTATGGATGTTATCTCAAGCGGAGAACCAACGTACTGGCCAACAGATGGGCAAAAATATCCGATTTGATCACTTCGGATTAACGAAGAACATCGCAAAAGAACTTGTGCATGTAGAATCTTTATTGGAACTGTCGTCTGACCACACACCCGTTATTATTACTATTTCGAACACCCAAAAAATTGTGTCCCCATCTGGTGATTTAACACTTTCAAGTAATATTGATTGGCTGAAATACAAAAAGTTTCTTATTGCCCACTGCACAGCAAGCTTTCAGCTAAGAACACCAGATGATATTGACCTCTCGATTGTTAACTTCGAACAAAATCGCAAACTAGCTGCTCAACTTGCTACTAAACCCCCTCGTCACACCAGGCCATACAGAACTTCTTCTGTAGATGCTAAAAGGCTATAAGGTGGAAAAAGAAGAATTCGGAGAGAGCGAGAACTACACAGATCTCCCCAACTTAAGCAACAATTGAAAGAATGCACGAGAAACATACGGAACCGCTTGAAACACAAATAAAAGCTAAACTGAATAGATATTTCGAAAATCTGGATCCAACAGAAAAAACTGATTACTCTCTGTGGCGTGCTACAAAAAATCTTAAAAGGCCTCCTCTAAGTATGGCAGGTGGAGGATGGGCTAGAAATGACAAAGAAAAAGGAGATCTGTTTGTGGAATATCTAAAGAAAATTTTTACTCCGAATATGACCACTAGTTATATTGATGAGTTGCCAACTGTTACTCCACAGTATGGAGCGTACCCCTTCGTTTTGAGATTCGAGAGGCCGAAAAAGCATCGGGAATCAATGGGATCAGTAATAATTTTTTTTTTTTTTTTTTAACCCGAATAGCATTAAGAATAATTCTGATTATTTTTAATGCTATAATACGCGTTGAACATTTTCTCCCGGAATGGAAAGTTTCACTCGTTACAATTATACCTAAACCAGGTAAAGATCACACAAAGGTCGATTCGTATTGAGCAATAAGTTTACTGTCCAACTTACCAAAATTATTCGAGAGAATTTTGGTAAACAAACTTAGAATATCCGTAGATCAAAATAATGTCATTCCAGCACTTCAATTTGGTTCCAAACGAAAATACAGTACCACTGAGTAAGTTCACAGAATTGTAAGTGCCATAGGAAGAGCTCTTGAAAATAAAAAGTACTGCTCTGCACTTTTATAGACGACTCGCAAGTCTTCGACCGATTTTGGCAACCGAACACACATAAGCTAATGGAGAGCTATATACATAATTAATAGAAAATTCTCTATAAAAGAGAAAAACTTTGTGAGCCCTCCATAGGCAATTCAGGCTGGTGTACCACAAGGTAGTATCTTGGGCCCGCTTCTGTACATCCTTTACACATCAGACATGCCAACAAATGAAAACGCACTTACGTCGACTTTTGCGGATGATACTGCAATCTTAAACGTGCACGAAAACCCCTCAACAGCATCTGATCTCTTACAAAGCCATATTAAACAGCTGGAAGATTGGCTAAATATGTGGAAGATTAAAATAAATGAAAATAAATGTATCCACGTAACTTTTACCCTAAGAAGGGAGAGTTACCCTCAAATTCGAATTAGGAACCAGCCTTTACCTCAACTTTCCTCTGTTAAATATCTCGGACTATATTTTGATTGCCGGCTTACCTGGGAAAACCATATAGATGCTAAATCAACACAAATAAAATTGAAGTTAGTCCAGTTCACATGGCGAATTGGCAGGAACTCGAAGTTTAGCCCTGATTGTAAGCTTTTGATTTATTACTCGATTTTCAAACCCATTTGGTGCTATGCTATTCAGTTATGGGGAACAGCCTCAGCTTCGAACACAGAAAGAATACAATGATGACATAATAAGATTTTGAGAATGATTACAGGCGCACCATGGTACGTGAGAAACTCACAAGTGCACAGAGAAAAATTCGTTCAAACTGATTAGTTTCAGCATCTTCTTGTTCCAATTTTGTGCAGCCTAACAAATGGGAATGTGGTTCTTTCAAAACAATTAGATGAGGCTCTTTCACCATCCGTGGATGAAGTTTTTTTTTCCATTATAACAGAATCGTTTTTTCTGTCATTGAATGAAAATGCAATTAAACTGGAAGCATCATATCGCTTACGAAGCACTTCTTGTCTACATTTGGCTTTTTCTCTGAGAACTTTAGATTTATCCATACTGAAAAGATTGCCTTGTCTTTCATAAGTGATGTCGCCAGTGCTGATGCCACTCTATCAGGCATACCAAATCTGTCATACATCATTGCAAAATTCAAAGCATCGTATCTAGCAGTATATGATCTTCGTTTTGTTGGAGAAAGATCTTGGGCATGTACTGATGGTTCATCATACAAATCCATTACCACTTCTGGATCGTATGTTTCATCCTGGCTGGCTTTAGCTGTTGTATTATTGTAGACGTTGGTATTTGCTCAACAATTTCTATCACGTATTCCGGTATCGTAGATTTTCTTTCATTATGTTGATTCTTCATGAACTCTTTCGGGAGTTGCATTTGCATTTTCTAGTATAAAATAATTCTTTTGTGAATTGTACAAACGCTACGAATGATGGCTGTTACATTTTGTGTTTTTTCGGTTTGATATTTGTCAACCAAAATATTAAATTTTCTCACAATATTCCGTTTTTCTGTAATTCCAGCATCAAGTTTATTTCAAATTTCAATCAATTTGACTGTCACACTAGGAGTAAATGTTTTATAATGGAAACATTTTACTTTGGTTTTTAGTACGCTCGGCCAAGTTTGATTGAGACCACTCAATTCACAAGGCATACTAAAATTAAAAACGTCGTGTAAGGACTATGTCTCAAATGTCTCAAATTACTGTCACTTTCGGCACTTGTTGATGTTGTTGCGGCTTGGGATGTAGACGGTAATGGATCCATAGCGACTTTCTATAATGTTCTGAAATACAGATACAGAACGAAGTGTGTATATTTTTTCCCACTCTTCACACACTTCGTCCGCTCAATAGAGATGTTTGACGTGTGTATTGCACTTCTTTTAATTATTAATTTCAGATTCACGATTTAAATCATATCTCTCGAAAATACCAGTGTTTTTGTTACATACTTTTAAAAAATTTTAAATTTATTATTATTAGTTTATTTATTTATTATTTTTAATTTAATTTAAAAATTGAAACATTAGAAAATGTTTCTTTGTTTTTTTTTTTCATCGAAATTTTGGCATGTTCGAAAATGATTTTAGACGTATGCTTCCTTGTACAATAATATAATACTGCCAGAATTGCGAAGAGCCCATGGAGTAAAAATAATTGAACCACCGTAATATATATGGGGGATTTCATGTCAAGTGCACCAACTTTTGAAACCGATGTCTTCCGATCGGGATGAAATTTGCACCAAGGTTAGTCCTATTGGATAGTAGTTTAGGCACAATTTTTCAACAAGATCGGTCCAGATCTCTCTGGGTTAGAGGGGATCAAAATTTGACATTTTGGCCAAACAGGTGTTTTTTCTCATCCATGTAACTTATTACCTATTGTTCTTAGAAAATTTTCTCCCTAAGAGTTTAGATAGCTATTTCTTCAATATTTCGGAAAAAAATACTTAAAAAAAAAAAATAAATTGTAGACTTTTTTTTTTTTTGCTAAATTAAAGCACTTTTTGCCTTTTTTCAAAAAGGGCATTTTTTTTCATAAGAAAGCTTAGGATTTTTCCTTTAAGAGCTTTTTGGTCGCTTAGTGGGATGGGAGTGGGATATATATCAAAATAAATGTTTTGTAACTCAAGACAACGGTTTTTCAATTTTTCACAAATGCACTATTTTGAATTTTTTCCTATTTGTGTCTAAAACCTTACAAATAAAACTTATACTGAGAAACTAGACAAACTAAACTTTCCGAAGGTATGTAACATGACTAACTAGAATTTCATACCCTCAACACTGTATTACCCACAATATGTTAACCTCAGAAAAAAATCACTTTTTTTCTATAGAAATGTTGAACAATTATTTTTTTATTTATTTGTAATAATAATTAAATTAATATATAATTATAACAAAAATAAATAGATAAATAATTTATTAAAATTTAATCTTAATTGCATTAGATCCATTTATATCATAACTATTTTTATACTTAATTTATTGTAGCTGATGAAGTATTTAAGTCTTGTAAATTTTTAAATACCCAGTCTTTCATCCAGCTTTTTTGTCGCCTTTATTTACTGCGTTTTTTTGTCAATCCTTTCTTGGCGTTACTAGGTTCAGCTGTTGATTTCGCTGCTGGTTTATTTGTTGTCTTTGGAAAAAAATTGCATTGAATAGAGGTAGAAAACTTTTTCAACTTGAGTCTTCCATCGACAAGCGATTCTTACCGCAGCATCGAATCTGTTCTTCAGTGTTTACAATGTTTCCTGATGATCCTCTTTGCTACTAAAAACTATTTTAGTTTCTTTACAATAACTCATTGCCCAATGGAATAAAGCAGTCGCATCTAAGATGCGATCTTGATGAGAGCACTGGAGGCTATACTTCGCTGCATTTCTTTTAAGGTTTGTTCCAATACCATTACATGCTCCTTTACCATGAGCAGTAGGATGAAAATGCCACTCAGCTGGCATTCCAAAATCTTTTTCATGGGCCATAAGATTTGCCAAGCTACTTTTGTTTTTAAAATGTTGACGGGCTCCGTCCGAAACGTAGTATACCTACTTTACTGTAAATTTAGATTTTATAAATTTTAGTATTCTCTTCTGGTACTCATAAACTGCAACGGTATCATGTTTTAAATCGTCGGATATGATTGCCATACTTTTGTGTTCCAGTTTTTCATCTTTCATGTAGTAAATAACTACTGTGAATGTAGTTGCTTGGTCGTTATTGAAGTGGAATGCTTGTATGGCATCCTGAAGAACATATTTATAGTTTTCTGCGAAATCATATGAAATAACGAATTCACCAGACTTCAAATGTATCTTCAAATCCTTGAAGAATGACCATTGCTCTTTGACTAAAAAGTCATGGTTTCTCAAGTTTAGCATTCCTGTACACATTTCTTCCACAAAATCATCAACATTTAAAATAATTGTTTTCAAAGTGCATCTGTCAGTCTGAATCCAAGAATCAAATTTGACCTCCTCTATATATTCTCGATCTAAAGAGTTGATTAAATTTTCTTTGATGAATGTGGTTTTCGGGCAATTGGTACATTCACCTAAGTGGCAAGAAGTTGTTGCATTAGGACACATAGTCAATTTAAGGCAATCGCGGTAATCGTGTAAATCTTCTGCCGAATCATCTGTTAAATATTTTAAGTTGATTTCTTTCAACATCAGTTTAACATTTTCATGGTAAATGCAAACGCGTACTGTGTGAGTTCCGCTGCTTTCTGCCAAAACGCCAATTCTAACATCCTCGTGTTCAGATTGAAATGTTGCAGATAACTCTTTCAGGTTACAGATAACCATTCTCTTCTGTTATGTTATGAAGGTATGTTACATACCTTCGGAAAGGCTAATTTGTCTAGTTTCTCAGTATAAGCTTTTTTTTGTAAGGTTTTACACACAAATAGGAAAAAATTCAAAATAGTGCATTTGTGAAAAATTTAAAAACCGTTGTCTTGAGTTACAAAACATTTATTTTGATAGATATCCCACTCCCATCCCACTAAGCGACCAAAAAGCTCTTAAAGGAAAAATCCTAAGCTTTCTTATGAAAAAAATGCCCTTTTTGAAAAAAATGCAAAAATGCTTATTTAGCAAAAAAAAAAAAGTGTAAATTTTTTTTTTTTTTAAGTATTTTTTCCGAAATATTGAAGAAATAGCTATCTAAACTATTTGGGAGAAAATTTTCTAGGAACAATAGGTAATAAGTTACATGGATGAGAAAAAACACTTGTTTGGCCAAAATGTCAAATTTTGATCCCCTCTAACTCAGAGAGATCTGGACGGATCTTATTGAAAAATTGTGTATAAACTACTATCCAATAGGACTAACATTGGTGCAAATTTCATCCCGATCGGAAGACATCGGTTTCAAAAGTTGGTGCACTTGACATGAAACCCTCCATATATATATATATATATACTAGCAGATCCCAGCCCTCGAAATTGGAGTGCAAATTCTAGGAAATTTTATTTTTTCATTCAATAAAGACCCTAAAGTTATGCTAATCAATTTTAGACAATTAACAATTCAACACTTTTTAAATATTAGTTTATGTCAAAAATGATTTTTCAATTCAACGCAAATATTATTGTGAATGAAGAAAACAAACTCATTTTTTTTACAAACATATTAACAAATTTAATAATCACATACATAGCATTGTATGATTTTATGTATGTGTTAGTAGCAACTTGAAATGAACAGAATTCCAAAAAAATGTAAAAATTTTACAATCTGTGAATCTGGTGGACAGCTGAAAAGAAATACCTTTCAAATAAGATACTTTTGGTCAAAATCGGGAGAAAACTGCGGAACTAATCATCGGTCACTAGAAATCGGTTTACCTATTAATATTCAAAGTGAAAAAAAAATATATTCTAAAATATTATTTTTTTTTTTACAAAAGGCGAAACTTATTGCTCTTGATTAGCACTATAACTGGTGTTAAGATTGATTTTGGGCATTTGTTCGTTTTCAAGACAATTACAAAAATTCAAGGCATTCACATGCAACTAAGGCAGAAATCGCTTTCAAGGCGAACATTTCAAATACTGATTTCAGCGAAACCTGAAAGAATATTTTAGGGTGTTTAATTTTAAAATGTTATGCATTGATGTATCTTAATAATATTTATACCCTATACCACTATGTGGTTTGGGTATAATGACTTTGTGCTGCTGTTTGTAACAACCAAAAATATTGGACCTAGACCCATCTTTAATTATACCGATCGAATCAGAATCACTTTCTGAGTTGATTTAACAATGTCCGTCCGTCCGTCCGTCCGTCCGTCCGTCCGTCCGTCCGTCCGTCCGTCCGTCCGTCTGTGTGTCCATGTAAAGTTTGTAATCAAACTGCAGGTCGCAAATATGAATATATTTTGACGAAATTTGGTATATAAGCTTTTATCGGCCATGGGATGAACGCTATTGAAATTGGTGAGAATCGGTCCATGTTCAGACCTAGCCCCCATACAAATTACCCCTATGAAATCGACATAAATTGCCATAAGATCCAAATTGTCATATAGATTTTACTCAAATTGGGTTTGTATGCGTTCATTACATCCCTCCATGAGTAGTCCAAAAATGATCCCTTTGGCCCCATATAGAGCTGCTTCCCGATCTTCATTTAAATCTATTAAAAAACAAAAATATTGCACTGATTCTTCTCAAATTTTGTTTGTATATATTTTTGCAAAATACAAGAGACTTTACCAAATATGATCAGGGTCGGTCCATTTTTGGACCTAGTCCCCATATGGATATAGCATCCGATATGAACTTTTTCATATCTGCAGCCAAAAAAATTAATAAAAATCCCACTCAAATTTGGTTTTTGCTTATTTTCTATTTCCAGTTAGTTGGGCCTAAGAGATAGGGTTTCTAAACGCATGGTATAGGGTATCATATAGTCGGTCTAGACCGACTATAATTTTCTTACTTGTTTTTTATTTGATTCAAAAATATTAAGTAGTTTATTTTTTATTTTATTTTAATCACTGTCGCATGCGACATGTCGCCTTCCTTCATACTTTTTATGTTTATTTTTTTTACTTTTTATGATTTCTAATATATTCAATACATTTATTCTCACAACAAAAATTATGAACTTAACAAAATATCTTCCATATAGAAAAATATGTATATTCATCTTATATATGTAAAAACAAATAACAGAAACTAACTTAACTGAGAATAGTATTACCAATGTCAAATAATGTTTCTTTAATGGAATATGCAGTCCTAGCTGCATCTACCTGTTGGCAATCGCAATAAAACGAATGCTACTGGGATATACTTAGAGTGCTTTTAACATCCTTCCATTTTTCGTCCAACTTATACTGTAGAGACAAATTTTCAATTTGAGGAGATGGCATAAAAGAAATTATAATTCTATTTATAAAAAAAAAATATTGAAAAGTGGTTTGCTATTATAAAAGCTGGTGTATGTATAGTGAGATATCAACTAACAAAATCGAAGACCATATAAGCTGTTAATATATAAATTGGTAGCAACAACATTGAATTTCTTTCGAGTATAAACATAAATTTATAAAATAGCTGTTGGTTTTACAAAATATGTGACTTTGGCACCAAGCCTAGTATAAAGTCTCATACAAAACCATCTAAAAGTTTGATGTCTTAGGGAATGACGAAAAGACACTAGATAGTTGGTCCATGCCATATATAGCGTATCATAGGATTTTGGCATACGTGTTGAAGATACTAATGCCGTTTTCTTTTCTGACAAAAAATGTCGCCCTTTTTTGTCCTTTTTCCGAAAAGTGTATTTTTTTATATATTCTGAATTAAGAGCAAACTTATCTTATATATCAATTGAAAGGTCTCAAAGTCGAGCCCTCATAAATCACAAAAAATTCGAGCCATTGACTTCTTTCAGGTCATAGTGGAAGAATATTTCCCCATTGTTCCCCTTTTTTTGAATATTTTCACCCTATGACTTCCAAGAGGATAATAATCAAACTTTCTTTTTGTATTTATGAACACAGCACTTTGAGACCTTTCGATTGATATGTAATACAAGGTTGCTCTTAATTCAGAATATATAAAAAAAATACACTTTTCCAAAAGAGGGCAAAAAAGGGCGACATCTTTTGGCAGAAAAGAAAGTTTGAATATTGATTTTGTTTGTTAGATATGCGTCGTTTATCATATATGTATATAATTTGCAGCTCATTCTGAAAGGATCGCCAAGCAGACCTCCCTTTTAAGTAAGTTATATGATACTAGTAAGGTGGCTTTTAATATCGTATTGCAATCACTCACATTATATGGTTATATGACGTCATTATACAATCAACGATAACAAGTATTTTGCTTAGTAGTCACTTCTTAGTACCGATTTGATTTAAATGACTAGGCAAATTGAATTGAAAGGTACTCCTTTGTATTTGATTTCATCATGAATAAAATATGTCAATAACGCACTTTAATAAATTCATTGTTCCACATTAATAAAAGCATATATAATATAGCATAGGCTAGGCGATTTCTTGTGACTGATGTTTTGTTCCACAGTTTTATCTCGATTTTGACCAAACGTATATTATTTGAAAGGTATTTCGTTTTAGCCGATTTGCAGATTTACAGATTTTAAAATTTTTTCCTTTATTTTGAGTTACATAAAATTATATAATGCTATGTGTGTTTATTAAAATTTTTAATGTGTTTGTAATCAAAATGAGTTTGTTTTTTGTGTTGATTTGTGAATTGGCTATAATTGATTAGCATACTTTTAGGGTCTTTATTTAATGAAAAAATAAAATTTCCTAGAATTTGCGCTCGAATTTCGAGGGCTGGAATCCGCTAGTAAAATTTAAATATGTAAGACATTATATTTAAGAAGTCAACGTATATTATTTAAAAAAATAAAATTATAGTTGTTTTCTATTCGACCTTTCGAAATTTAATTGTAAAAATAAAATATTCGAGCTGGAGGCCTGGGTTATTTCTTTAATTAAAATTCTTCTTCATTATCCAATATTTCGATATTCATCGAATATCATCTTCAGGGAGTATAGTGGATTTTAATAAAATTATAAAATTAAAAAATACACTTGTTCATCACTTGTCATTAAAAAATGCAATTTTTAATTAAAAAGTGCAATTTTTAATTAAGAAGAAGAATTAAGAATAAAGAAGAATTTTAATTAAAGAAAAACCGAGGCCTCGAGCTCGAATATTTTATTTTTACAATTTAAAAAAATATTTATAGAAACTTCTCAAGTATAAGAAGAATATGATTTTCAAAGGACTAAATACTTCAGTATATATGGTCTCTAGTTCTGAGTGTATATCAAATTTGTCAGGTCCATAAAGTAATGTTGCAAGGTCTTGAAGCCACTGAAATTATAAGATTTTTAAACCAGGGTATAATCACTTCGTGCGCATGTTTATAACTACCAAAAATATTTGATTTAGACCCATCCTTTATTATACCAATCGACTCAGAATCACTTTCTGAGTAGATTTTGCGATGTCTGTGATGCCCGTCCATTCGTCTGTGTGTCCGTGTAAACCTTGTAATCAAATAACAGGTAGCAAATATGAATATATTTTGATGAAATTTGGTATATAAACTTCTTCCGGCCAGAGAATGAACGGTATTGAAATCTGTGAAAATCGTTGCATATTCAGACCTAGTCCTCATACGAAAAATCCCTATGAGATCGACTTAAATTGCCATTATATCCAAATTATCATATAGATCCCAGTAAAAAAGGGTTTGTGAATGTTTATTACATTCATTTGTCATTAGCCCCAAAATAAGCCCTACACGACAATTCTTAGTCATAATCCCCATATAAAGCTGATACCCGATCGTCCCTAAAATCTATCAAAAATCTAAAACATAGCACAGATTTTTCTCAAATTCAGTTCTTGCAAAAAAAAAAAAAATAAATAAGTGACCTTGCCAAATATGGTCAAAATTCACAAATTTTTCGACCTAGTCCCCATATAAATAAAGCACCCGATATGAACTTTTTCATATCAGAAGGCAAAAAAATTAATAACAATGCCACTCATATTTGGTTTATGCTTATTTTCTATATCTAATTAGTTGGACCTAAGAGATCCTGTCTCTAAACGCATGGTATAGGGTATCGTATAGTCGGTCTAGACTGACTATAACTTTCTTACTTGTTTTTTCTTTTAAATTATTTTATTTTTATTATTTTATATTATTTATTTTAATAGACTCACTTATTTTCTTAAACCCCATTTGCTATTGATTATTCTGGCCCCCTTGTGAGTTCGTTGTCTCTTCCTCAACAATTGTTAATGAGTCCTTATAAACGTCAGCCACTCTGTATCCATTGAAACACATAGTTCTTCCTTATTAAGCATAACATTTAAAACTTTTTTTTTGAAAAATCATGTTCGGTCAACCATATCTATGTTATATATGTATGTATATGCATATTAAAATTCTCTATACCTAACGCAACGCTTGCTAATGCATGTTTAGTGTTCTGCTAAATTTCTGTAGAATTTCTGTGCGAATGTTTTGGGTTTAATAGAAATTTTCGCCATTTCATCCTTCGTTAAGTTGTCAGTAATATTCTAATTTATATTGATGATAGTCATTATTTGCAAGCCATTTTAACCTCCATTAAAATACTATTTAATGCACAATTCTATATTACAAACTATTAAAATATATGTTCATACACGTCTGGCATTTGGCAAATACATGTGAAAATAATGAGTTTGTAAATAGTCAAAGGTTTGAGGAAGAGAAGTGCAAATTATGGAAACAACTACAAGACTAAAAATGAAATGTATATAAAGTATGAATAATGTCGTGCTTTGGCCTCATATGTTTGCATTTGTAATTTAGAACAACAGTTATTAGTTGTTAATAAAAACCGGTTTTAAAAATATTTAAAACACGGTTTAAAACTATTTATAATCCGGTTTTCGGGTATTTATTTAAAACTGGCAGATTCCAGCCCTCGAAATTCGAGTGCAAATTCTAGGAAGTTTTATTTTTTCATTAAATAAAAACCCTAAATGTATGCTAATCAATTATAGCCAATTCACAAATCAACAGAAAAAAACAAACTCATTTTTATTACAAACACATTAACAAAAATAATAAACACACACATAGCATTGTATAATTTTATGTATGTGTTAGTAGCAACTTTAAATGCAATTTACTCAAAATAAAGGACAAAGCTTAAAAATCTGTAAATCTGCAATTCGGATAAAAATATGCGTTTCAAATAATATGCGTTTGGTCAAAATCGGGATAAGACGGTAGAACAAAACATCGGTCACAAGAAATCGCCAAGCCTATTAATATTATAGATACGATTTCGCTTGGATTTCAACATTGTTAATATATAACTGAATATTTAAAACCCGGATAGAAAACATAAATAGTTGATTGAGCAACTCGATCCTCGATCCTTTTTATGTTCGAAAGTGCCGTGTTAGTCCCGTAATGTATTTGATCCATAGTTTCTTTTCAAAAATGTTCCCTTTCTCAACTATTTTCTTCCAATATGGCACCCACAAGGCCACACGGCACTGGATCCTCTTTATAGTCGAAAGTACCGCGTTAGTCCCGTAATGTATTTTATCCATATCAAAAATTTTCCCTTTCTCAACTATTTTCTTCCAATATGGCACCCACTATAATTTTCTCATGTATAATTATCTAAAAGCGATGGAGCGATTAAATTGTATGTACTAAATTTAATCCGACTATCTTAATATTTGTGGAGAGTTGGATAACAAGGTTCACATGGACACACAGACGGACGGACGAAAGTTGATAGGAGAGCGACCATAGAGTGTATGATACGGATTATAAATACTGTTGTATAATTTATGTATATAATCGTTATTTTCAGTCCACTTTAAAATTCAAATTATTTAGAATGGGAAATTACATCCATTTTGCGATTTAAAATCAACTATATTTTTTGTATTATGGCCTGTTAAGCCTGAAAGCCCACCATACATTAAGTTTCATAAAAAATCAACAACTTTTGAATTTTAATGTCCACCATATTGGATCCGCCATCTTGAATTGTGAAAATCTGATGTCAGCGGCCCCAAAATCCATCCAATATCAAATTTCAAGCAAATCCGTGGAAAAGAGCACATCTTTTATACGAATCACCGAAAAAGCTAAATGTTTTTTGGACGTGAAGTCCCTTTTAACTTACCAGGTTAATCTTAAAAAATTACTTAAATAATATTTATAACAAACAATATATGGAAGAAAATCAAATCCTTAAGTGAAATGAGCGCAACATAAAAAATTTATTTTTTTCGTTAAAATCGGAAAAAATCGAAATCGAGGAAAGCCAAGTACTTGATATTTCCCTCACATAGCCTGCACCTCTAAAAAGTAAACAGGAACGTATAGAAGACAATCTATGAAAACATTTCGAAGATTTTTCCTACAACGGCTATAGCCGATCAACAATTTGGTTTCTGAAAAACCATGGGATGCCTGAGAAATGTCGTAAAGTTCTTAAAACAATAAGAGAGGCAATGAAAATTAACTTTATTGTTTTTCTGTATTTTTTGAGGAACACAAAGTGTGGTATACTAGAGTGTTACACAAGTTAAAACAAGTAAGAAAATTATAGTCGGTCTAGGCCGACTATACGATACCCTATACCATGCGTTTAGAAACCCTATCTCTTAGGCCCAACTAACTGGACATTGAAAATAAGCAAAAACCAAATTTGAGTGGGATTTTTATTAATTTTTTTGGCTGCAGATATGAAAAAGTTCATATCGGATGCTATATCTATAAAGGGACTAGGTCCAAAAATGGACCCATCCTGATCATGTTTGGTAAAGTCTCTTGTATTTTGCAAAAATATGTAGAAACAAATTTTGAGAAGAATCAGTGCAATATTTTTGTTTTTTAATAGATTTAAGTGAAGATCGGGAAGCAGCTCCATATGGGGTCAAAGGGATCATTTTTGGACTACTCATTAGTGGATGTAATGAACGCATACAAACCCAATTTGAGTAAGATCTATATGACAATTTGGATCTTATGGCAATTTATGTCGATTTCATATGGGTAATTTGTATGGGGGCTAGGTCTGAACATGGACCGATTCTCACCAATTTCAATAGCGTTCATCCCATGGCCGATAAAAGCTTATATACCGAATTTTATTAAAATATATTCATATTTGCGACCTGCAGTTTGATTACAAGCTTTACATGGACACACAGACGGACGGACGGACGGACGGACATTGTTAAATCAACTCAGAAAGTGATTCTGATTCGATCGGTATAATTAAAGATGGGTCTAATTCAAATATTTTTGGTTGTTACAAACAGCAGCACAAAGTCATTATACCCAAACCACATAGTGGTATAGGGTATAAATATCTTAGTGGCATCGTTTTACCTTCTACCCTATACCACTGTGGTCAGGGTATAATGAGTTTGTGCTAATATTTGTCAAAAATATCTTACCAAGACCTACTTTTAATTATACCCATCGATTCAGAATCACTTTCTGTGTCAACTTAGCGATGTCCGTCTGTCCGTACGTGAGTCCTTGTATTCCAACTGCAGGCCAAAAATATGAATTTATTTTGATAAGATTTGGTACGAAATCTTCTATCAGCCATAGGAAGAACACTGTTGAAATTGGTGAAAATCCGTGCATGTTCGTACAAATGACTCCTGTGATATCAACTTAAATTGCCAGAAGATCCAAATTATCATATAGGTCTCGGTGAAATTTGGTTTGTATGTGTTTATTACATCCCTTATAGTGCGTTTACATCTGAGGAAAATCTAGTAGATTTTAGTTGAAATCTATTTTAAAATCTATACCCTTTACATTTAACTTTTTTGACATTTTGTGAGATTTTGTTTCCACAACAATAAACAGCTGATTAAAATAAAACATATAAACTAGAAATACCAAATATAAACAAAACAATAGGAAAATGGAAAATTCTAAAAAGGAACAGATTTAATAATTATATTATGCATCAAAAATGAAAAAAGCATAAACTGAAATAGAAATTTTGCGACAAAAATCAGCATTTGTTAAATGTGTTGTTTGAACAGCAAAAACAAATTCATTTTCCAAAATTATTATTTAGCAGATTTGAATGGACACATGTCACTATAAAAAGTTATAAATTTTCAATTACTAAATATTTGTTTATTATGGATTCATAATTTTTTTGTGAATAATTAATATTTTATTTCCTTTTTACTCAACTTGTTTGCTTTTGTTTTTAAATGTCAATTTTTCAGTTGCTGCGTTGTAATTTTCTACTACAATATTAAAAAACAAGTAAGAAAATTAAAGTCGGTCTAGACCGACTATACGATACCCTATACCATGCGTTTAGAAACCCTATCTCTAAGGCCCAACAAACTGGACATAGAAAATAAGCAAAAACCAAATCTGAGTGGTATTTTTATTAATTTATTTGGCTGCAGATATGAAAAAGTTCATATCGGATGCTATATCTATATGGGGACTAGGTTTAAAAATGGACCGATCCTGATCATGTTTGGTAAAGTCTCTTGTATTTTGCAAAAATATATACAAACAAAATTTGAGAAGAATCAGTGCAATATTTCTGTTTTTTAATAGATTTAAGTGAAGATCGGGAAGCAGCTCTATATGGGGCCAAAGGGATCATTTTTGGACTACTCAATAGTGGATGTTATGAACGCATAGAAACCCAATTTGAGTAATATCTATATGACAATTTGGATCTTATGGCAATTTATGTCGATTTCATAGGGGTAATTTGTATGGGGGCTAGGTCTGAACATGGACCGATTCTCACCAATTTCAATAGCGTTCATCCCATGGCTGATAAAAGCTTATATACCAAATTTCATCAAAATATATTCATATTTGCGACCTGCAGTTTGATTACAAGGTTTACATGGACACACAGACGGACGGACGGACGGACGGACGGACATTGTTAAATCAACTCAAAAAGTGATTCTGATTCGATCGGTATAATTAAAGATGGGTCTAGGTCAAATATTTTTGGTTGTTACGAACAGCAGCACAAAGTCATTATACCCAAACCACATAGTGGTATAGGGTATAAATACAGTAGTATCATTTGGTAGTGCCCTAAGTTTGACAAGATTTTTGAGATTTTGCACAAATCTAGTAACAAGCTAGATTTTGTCTTGTATGGGAAATCTAGTAAAAATGGGCTAGATTTCGCTCGAAATCTCGTATATACTAGATTTTGCTTAGATGTAAATGCACTATTAATCAGTAGTCCTTCTTTGATATCTCCTCTGTTTCGTTTTTCGGATTATTTAAATTTGAATATCAATCGAAGACGCAATTTTAATACCCTCCATACCACCCTGTACAGGGTATATAGCATTTCGCCATTCCGTTTGTAACATATAAAAAAGTTAAATGCGACCCAGGAAAGTGTGTACATTCTTGATCCTTATCAGAACTTGAGTCGATTTAGTGATGTCCGTCTGTTGAAATCACGTTAATTCACAAAACGAACCACTTATCTGAGTTATATTAGGATGATATTGTTTGTCATTATTTCGAGGGTAGGTATTACATTTGGAGCATCTACGACCGCCGGCATACCTGAACATTAGGGTGTCCCAAAAAAAAAATTTTTTTTCCTCCAGCTTTTTTTAAAAGCTTATAGTGTGGAGTAATTTTGCGATTTTTTCAGATTTTTCTGATGAAGTTTAGAGGTCGCTAAAGTCGAATTTTACCGAAGTCAATATTTTAAAAGAAAAATATTCAAACTTTACTTTTCTGTATAAAAATCATAAGTTTCGGTATTTTTTTTTTGCTCATTTGGGTACCCTTAATTACATTTTTTTTTTCGTAAATTTGACTAAAATTTTGAAAATAATGCTTTGTAACTTTAAAAAATTTCTATCAAAGTTAAAAAAACTAATGTAGTAGTTTAAAAGGTGGATAAATTCTGAGTTATCTTGAAAAAATTTGAATTTACTCTTACAGTTCCAAAGTTATACACTTTTTACACTTTGTACACATTTTGTGAAATTAAAAATATTCTAAGGTGTTTGCCAGTTATGCGTCGAATTTGTTTTAATGTTAGTTTTTCTTTGTTCTTTTCTTTGGTGGCTTTTTGTTCTGTTGCAATGAGAGTCAATATGGTTGATGATGAAATTTTTAGAAACCCCCCAAATCACCAGGCAGCTTACTTTCTCATACCCAAAATAAATTAAAAAATTATTTTTTTTTTTTGCTTTGCAATTATTTATTACGATGTAATTCTATGCCCTGCAATAAATTCCGAAAGTCTGTTTCAGAAGTCGTTACATTATTATAAGAATGAACCAAAGCCGCGTCGCGTTCTGCGACATCATTTACCACGTGCAATTGCTGAACTTTATGCTTTGCTTCGCTAAAAGATTTGTTGATATGCCAATTATCCGGATCTGTTTGTAAAAAATCAGGCTTCAAAAGAGTCTATGCTGGCTTCGGATAGTAAATCTTGAATTTGTTTATTTTTAAGCAATTTATCCACCTTTTAAACTGCGTCATTAGTTTTTTGAACTTTGATAGTAATTTTAAAAGTTACAAAGCATTATTTTCAAAATTTATGCAAAATTTACGAAAAAAATATCATTAAGGGTACCCAAATGAGTAGACTATTCGACCTGCAAACCTCTTCCAAAAAATCTGAAGAATATCACAAAAATATATAAGTTTTCAAAAAATGATGGGGGATCCATGAAAATCGAAAAACAAAAATTTTTTGCGGTACACCCTTATGAACATGTAGATATAGATATATCAGCGATGCATACACAAGTTTGTTTACTTGTTGTTCTTGTTTTGCTTTTGTTTCTTTTTTTATAAATGTGAACGAATGGTTTATCGATGAGACTAAGAGAATAAGAAGATAGTTATGCTCTCACTCTGTTTAAACAAACAAAAATATAATTGTCGGTATTTACATATCTGCTGATTGCATTTAATAATTGCTTTCATTTAAAAAGGATAAGAAAATACCTAAAATTTTTGTAAAATATATTTAAACATCATTTAAAAAATATAGTCCATATTATGTGTTCTCTTAGTGTTGACAATCTTTGTTATAATATCGTGTTTAGAACTCGTATGGAGGGTATCAGAAATTTGGCACACCCGAATTTAACACTCTTACTTGTTTTTCCATCGAACTTAAAATACTAAATTGAAATTTGAATATTGTTCACATTATTTGATGTACTTTTATTATCAACTAGTATAGCCCAGCACTCGAAATTCGAGTGCAAATTCTAGGAAATATTATTTTTCATAAAATTTTTTTAATCTATATATTAAAACAATTTATGAATATTTGAATGAGCCTAAAGATATGCTAATCAATTTTCACAATTCAACACAGGGCGTGTCATATGCAATTTAAATCATTCGCATTTACAGGATGCAACGAATTATTAGAAATATTTTATTTTATTTAATTTAATATACTTTTAAGACAGATTAAACAAAAATTTTATCATTCTCAGCTTCTCCTCCATATGAATTATATCTATGCCAATTATCACACTCCTCCGTACCCGCATATTGTTTAAAAGGGAAACTGAAAATTTTACTTCATGTATTAATATATAGATAAGTTTCTGTAACCCGATTGATTGTTTCTAACTCAGAATATAGTTAAATATTGAAACTACTACCAAAAAAGCAAAAAAATTCTTTAAAAAACTTATCCATATTTATAAATGTTTTATTGTGATTCTCAAATTTAGCGGTCACAGTGCTTAATATAATAGTTGCACTTAAAGTGCAGATATTTTTTCTTTTTTGTTGCCTGTGCTCTTAATATTTTTTGTAAAAAATATATTTTATATATTTTAAGCATTCTAAGGGCCTATGTATTTTAGTTTTATAGTGTGGCTCCAAAATGTGTTTTTTGTAATGAGATTTTTATTTCACATTCTTGGGGACAAAGCCAAAGTGACTAACTAAAATGAAATAATGAAAACGTGGCAAAAAAAGCTACTATGGAATCTTTCTCGTGCAGGCGTAATGTTTATTATTTCTTAAAGATGACAGTAATATTTAGTTTATATATCTATATAATATTGCCCAGACGGACATACTCAGATACTAACTCAGAGTAATAGCAAGCTGCAGCACGAACTTATTTGAACTTTGTAGTGTAGGGTATAACAAGAGATTTTAATATAAATTAGTTGTATAACTTCATAATAAAAATAAAATTCATCGTTGGAGGAAGAACTAAAATAATTCATCCTTTGCAAAATAAATATATAAATAAATAAAAAACAAAGAAAAAAGAAAACAAAACATAAACATTGTGAAAAGGAAAAATCATACATACTCGTACATATCTGAAATAACTATTAATAATGATGATGATGATGATTTGGCACTTGATGATAATTTGTATGAAGTAGAAAAAAGAGCATTACTCTCGTTGTAAACATTCATACATACATATGTATAAATAGAAAGAAATAGATGAAAAAAAATTATACAGAAAAAAACTATTAAGAAATTGTTGAAAAAAAAAACATTTTTAAACTGAAATAGTTTTTTTTTTCTTGCTACTGGAAACCATAACGGATGCTATTAATCACATGTAGTGTAGTGTTGTTACACATAGTCTAGATACTGACTGACATACAAATATAGACGGACAGACATATACTGCTACCTATATCTGTACATACCACATAGAAAATATAATAAGTACATACATATGTATTATCTGCTTGAGCGGAAGACTGAACATATTACAATATGTACATTACTTGTGAAATGCACTTTACACGTTTATGTTGGTAAAAGCCAAAATGACTAACTCAATTTGGAAATCATACACTGTTTATCAATTCAATTTTGAAAGCGCTATTCGATTTGTCCCGTATGCTTCTCTTTGTCGGAAACTTTCAATTGAATCTATAACAATTTAAAATAGTATCTAGAAAATCCTATTATAACACCGCCCACGGTATATATATTACAACCAAAGCGGATAATATACACTTGCTAGAAAAAGTATCCGCACATCTAAAAATAAAACTGTCATGCTATGAAAAAAAATAAGAAAACATTAACTAAGCTGAATTGTTATTTTTATTTTAATAATTTGTTTAGCGATTTATCAGTTTTATATATTTATTCAAGGTTTATTGCCTTAAAAAAATTTTATTCATAAAAATTATGTCTTTTAGCATTTCCTTTGGGGTTAATTTATGTAAATCCCCTAAATTTTCTTTGTATTATTTTCACGTATTTTCTCAAATGATATTACGAGTACAACTTAAAATTTTCTAATGGGAATGTATGAAATTTTATGGAAAAAACTTTTATATACACCTAACTAGAAATGCAAGAAGAATGAAAATTTTGTATGCGGACTATCAGCTTAAGGTCTCAACATAATCAGCCGAATTCTAAATATTCCCAAGGAAATGAGTTCCCGGGGAATTCATTTTTCCCGAGAATAAATCCTCCTATTTTAAACAGGCGGGGAGAAGAATAATATGGGAGAGAGAATTTCGATTATTCGAAGACAGCTGTTTTGCTTCAGTTGTTTTGTTTTGTTAACAAATTAAAAAATTTGTGTGGAAATTAATAGTAAAACTTTTTTTTAAATCTTTAATAAATTAAAATAAATACAAAAAATGTTCAGTGTAGCGTTTCTGATGGTAGCTGAAGCAGAAGAGTAGCAGCAGGACAAGACGGAGCAAAGCATGGCAAGAACAAAGGTACGTGATGCCAGAAACCCACTTGAATTGCCAGCTGAGTTTAAATTCCACTCCAAATTGCGCCATACCCGGCTTAGCTCCTCCTTGCTTTATTTGAACATCCCGCATGCAACATCAGGGTTGGCTTGCTTTGTGTTAAAAAAAATATGAATTTGTTTTTTTTTTGTTGCTTTTGACCTGAAAGCAACAGTAACGCCATAATAATATTATTATACTAAATTTTAAATGATATATATTACTATTTTTCATAAAAATATTAAATACTTATATTTTTCGCAGCACTCCCTCTAAATTTTTTGGCGGAATTATTCCCAAATTATTCTCCCTTTTATTGACATTCAGAATAGCTACTTTTTTTTCCCATTTTCGAAGTTCTTTTAGAATAAAGGTAAAGGGAAAAAAGAAAAAATTCCCGGGGAGATTTTATTAAGAAAATTTAAAAATTTTTAAAATATTACCACTCATTAAACAGCACAAGAACTCAGTAAAGTTTTGGCCCGCCTTTACAAATTTATCAATGAAGTGGTATAAAGACAAATGCACACAATTTCGATCAATCGAAAGACGCTGTGCAAATGTAAAAAGTAAATTATAGAAGAGGGAAAAATAAGCAAATACTGTTAGGTAAATGAAACAGAGGCGGGACGGAAAGTGGTGCAATAATTAATGGAAAGTATCTACAAACATGTCCGGCCATTTATTCGTAATATCGAAAATTAAGTATTACTTTTCTTTAAAGCTAAAAATGCCTTTTTAAACTCTTCTAACTCATACTCTCTGTCTGTCTGTCTGCCATGGGTGGACCCCATTCCCCCTTAACCAATTGATCTGAAAGTTGGCCTATAGTCTTCTCGTGACTATAGATTAATTTTGGGGTAGTCATGCACAGTCACGTGTAGTCACGGACAGTGACAGAGTGATCTAAATGTAATTTTCCCTCATCCGATTGGTCTCAAACTTGGCCCATACACTTGCTGTGAAAAAAATATTAACTTTGACTTAGTCACGCACAGTCACGCACAGTCACGCATGGTCACGCACAGTCACGTAGTGATCTAACACCCATTTCCCCTTATCCGATCGATCTGAAACTTGGTCGATAGACTTGCAGTGAAAAAAGATTAACTTTGACATAGTCACGCACAGTCACGCATAGTCACGCACAGTCACGGAGTGATCTAAATGTCATTTTCCTTCAACCGATCGATATGAAGCTTGGTCGATAGACTTGCTGTGAAAAAAGATTAAATTTGTCTTAGTCACGCACAGTCACGCATGGTCACGCACAGTCACGGAGTGATATAAATGTAATTTACCCTCATCCGACCGATCTGAAACTTGGTCGATATACTTGCTGTAAAGAAAGATCAACTTCGACACAGTCACGGAGTGATTTAAAACCAATTGTAGGTCATATGCCGGGCAAAGTTGATGATCAGAATATTTACTGTATTTAAATTCTTCCTAATTGGAATTTAGTTATTAATGCCTTATTTTCTATGGCATTTTGATTTCAGTTTGTTGTAAAATATAATTTTATATCAGTGGAATTTTACTCGTTTTTTATAATCGTTCTGTGACTCCTTTAGCACAAAGGCAGATTTTTTGTATTCGCTAAAACTCAATTTTTATATTTGTGTATAAATTCCGAATTAATTGAATATAGAAAATAAGCATAAACCACTTTGAGTGGCATTGTTATTAACTTTTTTGGCTGTAGATATAAAAAAGTTCATTCGGATTCCATATTTACATGGGGACTGGGTCGAAACATGAACCAATCTTGACCATATTTGGTCAAGTCACTTATATTTTGCAAGAAAATATATAAACCAAATTCGAGAAATTTCTGTGAAATATTTTTGTTTTTTGATAGATTTAAGCGAAGATCGGGAAGCAGCTATATGACCAATAAATGACTAATAATTGATATAGGGTTTATTTCTGGACTACTGATTAAAGGATGCAATAAACATATACTGACCGACATTGACCGAGATCTATATTAAAATTTGGATATTATGACTATTTAAGTCGATCTCTTGGGGGCATTTGCATGGGGACTAGGTGTGAATATGAAACTATTTTCACCAATTTCAATAGCGTTCATTCTATGGTCGATAGAAGCCAATACGCTAAATTTCACCAAAATGTATGCACATTTCCGACCCGTAGTTTGATTATAAAGTTTACTTGGACACACAGACAGGCGGACATCGAGAAATCGACTCTGCGTCGATCAGTGTAATAAAAGATGGGTCTAGGTCAAATATTTTTAGTAGTTACTAACAAAGTCATTATACCATAACCACATAGTGGTATAGGGTATAATAAAGGAAATAAGCTTTTGACTAACTTTGAATTTTTATATACAAAACTTTAATAGTTTTACTTTTAACTAGTATAGACCAGCACTCGAATTTCGAGTGCAAATTTTAGGAAATATTATTTTTTCGTTCAATTTTTGTTTTTTTTATCTATATATATAAAACATTTACGAATATTTAAATGAGCCTAAAGGTATGTTAATCAATTTTAGCAATTTATAATTCAACACAGAGCGTCAGATATATAATTCAAAGCATTCACATTAACAGGGTGTAACGACTTATTATAAATATTTTATTTTATTTTATATTTTTAAGATAGATTAAACATAAAGTTTATCATTCTCAGCTTCTCCTCCATATGGACTATAACTATGCCAATTTTCACACTCCTCCGTGACCGCATATAGCTTAAAAAGGGAACTAAAAATTTACCTTTACGTATTAATATATAGATATTTTACGGGCAGACTCGTGTCGACGATAAAAATGATCTAAAAAAAAAAAAATGATATAAACAAAAATTTAAAAAAAAAAAAATTGTGAAAAAAAAATTTTGCGGGCAGACTCGTGGCGACGATAAAAATGATCTAAGGAAAAAAATGATCTAAACAAAAATTTTTGAAAAAAAAAAATTGTGAAAAAAAATTTTTGATTGATAGATATAAAATGATCCAAGAAAAAAAAAAATTATGAAAACAAAAATTTTCTTTTCAAAAATTTTTTATTTTTGACATAGATATTTTCAGTCAATCAATTACATGATGGTAAATTAATTTACAAATACAAGAAGTATAACATAAACTGCATTGTTGGGTTCCCCAATCATTGGTAAAAACAGCCCCTACTTCATTATAAAATATTTACAATATTTACTAATTTGCCCACTTGTGTCATCACGGGAGTACTGTCCGTTATTTTTAAGATAATATCAAGTTAAAATTTAAAGTCATGAAATTTTTCTCCAAGTAGTTCAATGAACTTCTCTGCTGACATTGATTGATACACTTGCGTCGAATAAATTTCAAACACGTTATTTGCGCTAATTTTCTGTAAATCCAATCGGTAGCTCAAAAACCTGTATTTTACAAATTATTGATAATATTTAGAGAATTTATTGATCATTTTGTAATAATATTTTTGACCTATTTGTCGGTTTATCGATATAGCAATTACTAGTGCCTTAATCTATTCATCATTACGCACTATTGCTTTCTCTATGTAACTGATCAGGCTTACGCATGTTTTTCCAAAAAATAATTATTCTTACCAAATTTGATCATGGTCGGTCCATTTTTCGACCTAGTCCCCCATATAAGTTTAGCGTCCTACATTAACTTTTTAATATCTGGTGTTAAAAGACTAATAACAATTTTGTTTATGCTTATTTTCTATATCCAATTAGTTGGACCTAAGACGTTCTCTCTAACCCCATACTTCATCTAAACTGACTATAATTTTCGAACATGTTTAATATGTTTTTTTGTTATACTCAAGATAAACTCGTATGCACTATACTTGTCTATGGTCAGGGATTAACTACAAAATCTATTTTAACTAGACCTACCAGACATGATCACAGTTAAAATTGGATCAAATCCGTGTATGTTCAGACATATACAAATGACCACTATAAGGTCAACTTTAATTGCCATAGGATCTAGGAATCATTATCGTATATATACTATAACCATACTCGTATATATAAGTCGTCAGTACAGTTTAGAGCCAAATTAACCTTAGAATGAAATTTTTACTACATATGTAGTAATTACTAGTGCCTTCATCTATTCGTCATTGCGCACTAGTGCTTTCTCCATGTAACTGCTCAGGCGACGAATTTATAATTTATAATTTGTTAGCACTTAAATGAGTTTAACTGTATTTTACATTCACAACTTTTTAATCAATTTTTTTTTTGTTACAGCATTAATGTAGATTTAGCCTATTTGGCTTTTTAAAATGACTGATATATTAAGTAGTAATAAGTTAAGTACATAAGTACCAACAGATGTACGTCAAGTGAGCAAGTACGTACGAATTATTAGTAAATATGATAGTAAAGCTAATTAGTAAATAGTACCAATATTTTTTATAATTCCATATTTAATGCCATATGAAATAAAATTCGAACACTATTTGATACATTGATCTAAACTTGCAATACAAAAATAAATCTTAATTTAATTAATTTAATATTATATGTAAAAATTTAGTGTACGACTGTAAGTAATGTATTGTAAAACCTAATAAGCTCTTATCCGATTGATCTCTTATTCGCACCATATGATTGTTGGACTCAGAGCATAAGGTTTGCATCGGGATCGGACAAGTATGATAGCGAGATAGAAAAAAGTCAGCCGGGTGAGGTAGTATGTATATGTTATTTGAAAATTTTTATATGTATATGTAAAATGGCACCTTTTTTTTTAAATAAAAATAGAAAAATAACCATGGTTGCTCTGCCATTTCTCCTTTTAAGATAAAACAATTGCATCAAGAACTTTCATCCGCAATTTTTTTTGCTACATTCTTTTGAGTCTTACTTACAAGTACGAGTACACTATAGAGAAACTTTTCTTTTTCTTCTTTTACAAATAAATCTTAAGAATTCTTTTTTTTTTATATATATATAACATGCATTTCATGCACGCCTGCGTTTAAAAGACATTAACAGTTAAATGACTATTCATACAGAACAAGGAGGAACTTTGTGTTCGTCTTCTCTTTGTAACATTTAATGTTAAAACTTACGTTTAATTTTTGTACATGATTTGTTGCAACTATGAAATGGCAAACATTTGTCATGTTGCACGAGTAAGTATTCCTCTGTGAAACCGGTTATAATGTGTAGACATGATAAAACTGTCAACTTATGTTTTGGGATGTACATACATTTTTATAGTTAAAAAAAAAAAAACTATGATGATTGTTCTAATTTAAATGCAACATACTTACAAATAAGACAATTCGTTACCTGAAATAAAAAAGAATACAAAATTTATTAAAATATGAAGTCACAGAAAAATATATTTGTTGAAATCAGTTCTGTTTGACAAATATTTTTGGTCTTTGGAAAAAGAAAAGTAGCTATTTCCGTCTGATAACGATCACGTCTATAAAAGTGGTGTGTCAAAATATGTGTAATTTAATTTATATCAGTACGAAATTATACAATTAAAACTAGTTAGATTCTAAGTTTTGTTTTAACATAATTACTAGAGGGACCCTGCTGCGCCGCAGCATTATATTATATTATATATTTATTTTATAATTATTTTGTGGGTTTTTATTAAAAATTGAAATTTTTATTTTTAAATTTTTTTTTTATTTTTTCAGTTTGCTTTTATTTTATACTAGCTGCACCCGGCAAAAGTTGTTTTGCCCTCAATGAATTTTTTTATTTATAGTTAGAATCTGTATATACCTATATAAAATGTTTGACGAAGATAATAAAATGAGAGCTCCATCAAAAAGTCTTTCATTGCCTTTCAAATATTTTAAAGTTCTTTGTAATGCTTCTAAGGAATGTTTGTGAGCCATGGTACATTCATCCCAAATAATAATACCGCTTTTTTGCATACCGGAATGTTTTTTGATATTACAGACGGCATTCTCATTTGTTTGTACGTTTAACGGTGATTTGAGTGCTGAATGAGCTGTACGACCACCATGCAATAATGTTGCGGCTATTCCGGACGAAGCAATTAGCCAATACAATTTTTCCTTCCTTTTTGGTTAGAATATTTATATATAAAAACGTTTGTGAATTTTGTAACTTATAAAATTTAAATAAATTTGACAACTCATTATTTTTCGAACGCCAGCGCCATCTACCGTGTCCAACAAAAAAATTTTTGGCATTATCAAACACACATATATGTACAATCCTAGTTTCAGTAAAATCGCACCGTCAATAAGAATATTCGAAATAATTTTACCCCAGCGCCACGTATCGGGTCCATTTATACCCACAAAAATTTCTTATGACGAAAGATACATACATTCTGAATTGCGGTCAAATAGCGCTGAAAATAAGAATTTTGTTTATAACTTGACCCCAACGCCAGCTAGAGGGTTAAAACTAAAAAAAACACAGAAGAGCTCGAACCGAACCTATGGTGCAAATCCTACGTAGACAGCTCTTATTGTTCCGGAGATCATTCGTTACAAACAAATGCACCAACGTTTTTATATACATATGTATATAGATTTTTTTTTTATATATATATATCTGATATACATATATAGTATTTAATAATTGTTGGTATTTTTTTGGCTGGCGTTTTAAGACTTGCGGGGCCCTTAATTTATTTTATGTTTTTTTGTGAAAAAATATTTTAGTTTTTTTGCGAATAGCTTTGCCCTCTTTTGAGCCGGCGTTTTTTAAAATTTGCAATTTATTTGTCCGTCCTTCCGCACTTTGTCCGTCCTCTTGCACTGTGGCGTGGAAAACTCCTCGAGGACACGTGCTGCTCCGCAGCATTAAGATAGAATATATATGAGAGGGTGTAATTATTACACAAAATCATTTTACAATACTTTTTCCAGACAATATTAGCTGTGCGTCGGCCCTTAAGTTTAATTTCTACTTTTACATTTCTGAATGTTCTTCCTCGAGATAAAGCACAGTAATACCAGTACAGTAACACCATGATATGCGGGAATTTGCCCGGAGAAGTTAACTAACAGTAATACAAAAATTTGCCAAGAGAAGTTAACGTACAGTAATACCAAAATATACCAAGAGAAGTTAACGTACAGTAATACCAAAATATGCGGGAGAATCTAACGTACAGTAAAACAATATCCGAATTTACCCTGAGAAGTTAGCGAACAGTAATACCAAAATTTGCCAAGAGAAGTTAACGTACAGTAATACCAAAATATACCAAGAGAAGTTAACGTACAGTAATACCAAAATATGCGGGAGAATCTAACGTACAGTAAAACAATATCCGAATTTACCCTGAGAAGTTAGCGAACAGTAATACCAAAATTTGCCAAGAGAAGTTAACGTACAGTAATGCCAAAATTTGCGGGAGAAGCTAACGTACAGTAAAACAATATCCGAATTTACCCTGAGAAGTTAGCGAACAGTAATACCAAAATTTGCCAAGAGAAGTTAACGTACAGTAATGCCAAAATTTGCGGGAGAAGCTAACGTACAGTAAAACAATATCCGAATTTACCCTGAGAAGTTAGCGAACAGTAATACCAAAATTTGCCAAGAGAAGTTAACGTACAGTAATACCAAAATATACCAAGAGAAGTTAACGTACAGTAATACCAAAATATGCGGGAGAATCTAACGTACAGTAAAACAATATCCGAATTTACCCTGAGAAGTTAGCGAACAGTAATACCAAAATTTGCCAAGAGAAGTTAACGTAGAGTAATGCCAAAATTTGAGGGAGAAGCTAACGTACAGTAAAACAATATCCGAATTTACCCTGAGAAGTTAGCGAACAGTAATACCAAAATTTGCCAAGAGAAGTTAACGTACAGTAATGCCAAAATTTGCGGGAGAAGCTAACGTACAGTAAAACAATATCCGAATTTACCCTGAGAAGTTAGCGAACAGTAATACCAAAATTTGCCAAGAGAAGTTAACGTACAGTAATACCAAAATATACCAAGTGAAGTTAACGTACAGTAATACCAAAATATGCGGGAGAATCTAACGTACAGTAAAACAATATCGGAATTTGCCCGGAGAAGTTAACGAACAGTAATACCAAAATTTGCCAAGGGCAGTTAACGTATAGTAATACCAAAATATGCCAAGAGAAGTTAACGTACAGTAAAACTAAAGTATATTGTCCACGCACAACTTTCCTCAAACCCAACGAATTTAAGCAGTTAATAGCTCAAAAGAAAGAGCTTGATCCACTGATTGTTCTTAGACTTATGTCAACAGCCTACGTTAACTAGAACTCTAGTTATAGAAGTGAAGGAAAGTTATAGAGTGAAGAAAAATATTGAAAAAATCTTGAAAGAAGTATAACTTGAGTAAGGTGGGAGCCGAGTAAATTCCAATGCTTGATGATATAAGTATCTGTCTCTAAATACCTTTAATTTAAAAAAAAAATTAAGGAAAACGGTCGGATAAAACAGCCAGACGGACTGACTTTAGTTTTCATAAATTCTTTTACTATATAAGATATGTACGTCAGTCTCTGTGCCCACGTAAATTTTGTAATCAAACTACAAGTCGCATATGTAAATATATGTACATACATTGATGAAATTTGGTACATAAACTTTTTTCGGCCATAGGACGAATGCTATTAAAGTTGGTGAAAATCGTTGCAAGAACAGGGGTCGCATCGTCGCACTCGTTATCGAAATTTTTTGATCAAAATTATTTTTTAATTTTTTTTAAATAAAATACTAAGAATAATTTTACTCTGTCACAGCTAACGAGTTATGGTCCGTAGTTAATAGTAATATTAACGCGACGTCTGACGATTGTCCGTCTTCTTTAAATAATAAACCAAAATATGGAATTTCGATTCATTTTACTATCAATATCAAAAATAAACAATCTCAGTAAATTTGTAAATAAGGAAAAAATTCGTTACTGTTATGTAACTCAATACTTTTATTTGAAAACTCTGAGTCCAACCAATATTGAAACCGATCATTTACGACTATAGGATATTGGGAGGTAGAGTTTAAGCGAGGCCGTACGAGCTGCCAAGACGAGCACCATTGTGGTCGAAATTGAGGTGAGCACGGCAGAAACGGTAAAGAAAATCCACAAAATGGTATTAGATGATCATCGGCTGAGGGCGCGTGAGCTTACTGAAATGATAGGCATACATGATGCTATACATCACTTATTGACCGAAAATTTGGAGATGAGAAAGTTGTCCGCAAGATGGATGCCGCGTTTGCTCACAGTAGAACAAAACAGCAGTTTGAAGATATTTGAATATAGTGTTTGGCGTTATTTCCCGCAATAAAACCGAGTTTTGGAGTCTATTTGTAACCATATATTAGAGATAAATCCACCACTTCACACCTGAGACATAGGAACAGTTAAAACAGTGAAATGAAGTAGAAGAATCGTCTCCAAAGGAGGCGAGGACAGATCCATAAGCAGACAAGCTTATTGTGCCTGGTTTTAGGGATGTGCATGGGATAATTTTAATTGAATATCTTTAGAAAAGAAAACACTCAATTAAGTGATGGAATTTTGGAAAGAAGCCGCATTTGGCGAAAAAGAAACTGTTGCTCCATCAGGACATACATCCACTATTATGATGTCCTCAGATTATTTTATATTTCCAAACTTGAAAAAATGGCTTGGTGGTTAAAGATTTGTCAACAATGAGGAATTGTGGTCTGTGGCTATTCTATGGAGCTAGACATATCTTACTACGAGAAATAAGGAAAAGTTGTGCTTTCTTTGTCAGGTCGGGTTATTTTGGGACCGCCCTCGTATTTCACAGATTTTTCCTCAAATTTGGCTTACGCTTATTTTCCAAAAAAATAAGTTTTCTTACCAAATCTATAATATTAATAGGCTAGGCATTTCTTGTTACCGATGTTTTGTTCTATCGTTTTATCCCGATTTGGAAGGTACTTCTTTTCAGCTGTTCACCAGATTTACAGATTTTTAAATTTTTATCTTTATTTATGTGTGAATTATGCTATGTATGAGTTTTTTATCTTCATTCACAATAACAATAAATCAAAAAAGTGTTGGTTTGTGAATTGGCTATGCTGAGAAATAAAGTTACCTAGAAATTGCACTCGACTTTCAAGTGCTGAAATCTGCTAGCTTGATATAAATATAGCGTCCTATATTAACTTTTTCATATCTGGAGGCTAAAAAATTTGCTTATTTTCTATATCCAATTAGTTAGACCTAAGATGTTTTTTTTAACCCCATACTGCGTCTAAACTGACTATAATTTTCTAACCTGTTTAATTTGTTTGTTGTACCCAAGACAGATTTTTTTACACTATATTTGGTTAAAGATTTGTCTATGGTCAGTGATTAAACACTTTGTGCTAATTTTTGTAGCTAACAAAACTATTTTGACTAGACCTACCAATTATATTACGATTTTATGATGTCTGTCCGTCCGCAAGTCAGTATGTTCACGTCAATTTAATGATCGCTACATATATTTTGATGAAGGCTTCGGCCAAGGTCAACTATAATTGCCATAGGCAATCATTCTCGTATATATACTTGAACCACACTCGTATATATAGATCATCAGTACAACAAAAAAAAAAACAGTTTAAAGCCAAAGTAAGTTATAGTCCCCATAGAAAGTACTATTTAAATATTCACTTACCACTATCCCAAGACATTCGAGTATTTGGTTTATATATGGCCAATTGCTACTCGATTTTCGTCAATTTTGGAATTGATATTTTTAGATTTAATTGAAAATTGGTTTCTTTAGTTTTCATAACACGCTTAACTTTTAAAATTTTATAAAATTTTACTACAAAAAATAGTAAATAAATAAACAAGTGACTACTTGGCACATGCCAAAATTTTACTCTTCTAGCTTTGTTAGTTAAATAATAATAAAAACTTATGGTTTTTTCACAACACACAAAAGTTTAATACTCGCACATAAAAATATATGTTTTATATTTTATATAAACACTTAACTAATAAAGCAAGGCGAATGAAATTTTGGTTTATGGTGCTACAACGTAATTTATTTTAGAACGAATTTATTTAAAATTGCAAAGAATATTGAAGGAAAAAATCTTGAAAGTGCAATTTTGACATAATTTTGTCTTTCATTTGAGGAAGATAAGTATTTAAAAAAATTTTTTTTTTTAAATCAGATCCTTTAATATTTTGATGTCCACTTAGAACTAATGAAATCAACTAAAATCTGTAAATATCGTTTAACTTAATGTCATGTGTGACCACATTTTTTATTATTTTTTTTTTGTAAGGTTTAATAAAATTTTCTACGATAATTATGTGAGAAACTCGTTTTAAAAGAGGAATAGTTTTTGTTCACATAGGCACTTCAGTCTAAACTTTGGATATGTTATACCAACGATTAGGATTTATCACCAGATGTTAAAAAAAAAAAGAAAACAAATCATAAATAAAAAAGGTTTTTGCATTTTTGCAATCGATCTGGAAAAAATTTATAAAAATATTATTTCAAAATAGAAGACCAAAGCATTGATATTTGCACCGAAGAACATTCGTTATAGAAACTTACGCTGCATATGTGTCAATTTTAAAATGAAATTCAAAGCTTTAAATTTTTTTGGAATTGGCCGTATGTTTTTAGGACAATCTTTAGTATATACTAGATGTAACCCGGTGTTCTTCGCTACTCCACCTCAAGCTCACTATAACAGTACTCCAGATATATGAAATTTAATATAAACTTTGTACGGGGGTGCCACGCCCTTTTGTGCGATCCCGCCCATTTTTTGTCTATATACTAACGTTAAGAATAGATGAACTAAGAAAAATTTGCAAAGCTCTCTGTCGTAGTACTCGAGATATATGATATTGAGTAAATATTTCGTTTGGGAGGTACCGCGCCCACTTATCCGATCCCGCCTATTTGTATGGTATAGCTACTAACAAAAGTTCCAAACCTCTTCCTATCATAGTACTCAAATATCTATAATATTAATAGGCTAGGCGATTTCTTGTGACCGATGTTTTGTTCTACCGTTTTATCCCGATTTTGACCAAACGTATGTTATATGAAAGGTATTTCTTTTTAGCAGTTTTGCAGATTTACAGATTTTTAAATTTTTTTCTTTACTTTGAGTAAATTGCATTTAAAGTTGCTACTAACACATACGTAAAATTATACAATGCTATGTGTGTGATTATTAAATTTGTTAATGTATTTGTTATAAAAATGATTAGCATATCTTTAGGGTCTTTATTTAATGAAATAATAACATTTCCTGGAATTTACACTCGAATTTCGAGGGCTGGAATCTGCTAGTATGATATTAAAAACTTACTGTGTATGGGAGCTGCAACACCCACTAAAAATATTAAAAAAGTTTAAACCTATATCACTTCCCATATCAGCAATAAGATTCTGTGAAAATTTCAGGAGGATCAGATGAGTAGTTACGGAGATGACCTCCTATAAACAAAAAACAAACACACATTACCTCTTTATTATATTATTATAGATTGAGATAACTAATTAAATATGATTACATTCGGAGTTTTTTTGGACCAAGTTCCTATATAATAATCACATCTGATATGAGCTAATTACAGTATTTCCATAAGAATACTTTCACGAATTTACAATTACAATTTTCTTAATTAGCCTGTTCTAAAAAGACGGGGAAAACAAAAATAAGGGAGAGATAATTACGAATTTTAGAATTTTGTTTACTTTTGTATGTTAAATGCAAATAAATGAAAAGGGAAAAAACTTTCAACGAATTTTTATTCATAATGAAGGAAATGGATAGAGAAAAGGCAAAAAAATTCCGCGGAATTCTTATTTAGAATTGGACTGAATGTTTTATGGCCATTGAAAATAATTTTAAAATAATTATAATTTTCCCTTCAGCTTCCATTTAATATCAAAAGAGTTGGGAATTATAAATTTTATAAAAATATTTACAAGTTCAGGAATAGAGCCAAGTGTATCTGCCCGGGACCAAACATCATTTTACAAAAATAAAAAAATATCTCTAAACCTCTACTATGATTAAGTGATATAAATAAATAGATTACTTGCAAAAAAAAAAAAAACTCCTGGAGAAGCCTCAATCGTACTCTACTGAAAGACGGGTATGCTTATTTGAGTGGATTTACACCATTATACCACTGTCTGCTAATTTTGTGTTGATATCTGCAACTACCAAAAATATTTGACCTAGGCCCACCTTTCTGTCCGTCCGTCTGACTGTCGGTATTTAAAACTTATATTCAAACTACAGGTCGCAAATGTAAAAATATTTTGATGAAATTTTTTGTATAGGCTTTTCTCGGCCTATGACGATCTCTGTTTATCTAGCCCCCATACAAATAAATCCTATGAGTAATATATATGACTTTACTAAATATGGTAACAATGGGTCCATTTTTGATCAGATTAAAATAAAATCCGATATGAACGTTTTAATATCTGCAGGGCAATGCTACTCAAACTGCGTTTACTCTTACATATATTCTATATCCTATTCTCGAAACTCATGGTATATGGAATCACATAGTTGGTCTATATCAACATAATTTACTTACTAGTTGTTTGGTGTTTTTATACCCTATACCACTATGTGGTTTGGGTATAATGACTTTGTGCTGCTGTTTGTAACAACCAATAATATTTGACCTAGACCCATCTTTAATTATACCGATCGAATCAGAATCACTTTCTGAGTTGATTTAACAATGTCCGTCCGTCCGTCCGTCTGTGTGTCCATGTAAAGCTTGTAATCAAACTGCAGATATGAATATATTTTGATGAAATTTGGTATATAAGCTTTTATCGCCCATGGCATGAACGCTATTGAAATTGGTGAGAATCGGTCTATGTTCAGACCTAGCCCCCATACAAATTACCCATATGAAATCGACATAAATTGCCATAAGATCCAAATTGTCATATAGATCTTACTCAAATTGGGTTTGTATGCATTCATTACATCCACTAATGAGTAGTCCAAAAATGATCCCTTTAACATCATATAGAGCTGCTTCCCGATCTTCACTTAAATCTATTAAAAAACAAAAATATTGCACTGATTCTTCTCAAATTTTGTTTGTACATATTTTTGCAAAATACAAGAGACTTTACCAAACATGATCAGGATCGGTCCATTTTCGGACCTAGTCCCTTTATAGATATAGCATCCGATATGAACTTTTTCATATCTGCAGCCAAAAAAATTAATAAAAATCCCACTCAAATTTGGTTTTTGCTTATTTTCAATGTCCAGTTAGTTGGGCCTAAGAGATAGGGTTTCTAAACGCATGGTATAGGGTATCGTGTAGTCGGTCTAGATCGACTATAATTTTCTTACTTGTTTATTCTTTCAATTATGAATACTCTCTTTATTTCTCTTTATTTTATTACTCTTTCTATTTATTTTGCAATTGTCACAGACAGGGTTGCCAACTCAGTGCTTTTAGCGCTTTTTAAAAATTTCAACGAGAACATTTTTGGAATTAGTGATTGGTGCTTTTTTAAACATCAGTGACACAAAATTTTTATTTTCCCAAAAAAAAAAGTTTTTTACAAAACACCAATTTTTTTTACAGTGTAAATGTCTTAAGTTTCACTTTTACTTTTTATATGCAGTATGCACAGTTTACAGAATGTACTAAAAATAGTTAATATTGAAATTAAACTTTTGTCGCTCTCTTGTTCAAACGCTGAAGTTGAATAGAAATCGAATGTCATTACATTTAGTTAATGCTTTACTTCACATTAAAATTGGATTGAAAAGAGAAAATTCCTGTTGCGAAAGATATCAAATACCTGATGAAGTAAATATATTAATTAATAGTAATTATGTTTATAAAACATCAGAATTTGAAAACGTTTTATGGCCGGATGAAAGTGATGATGAGGTAGCAATTGACTTTAAATCTAAGTATGTGATATTTTAAATTAAAAATTTTAATTAATAATTGTTGTTTGTATAAAATGCAAAGAATATTTAACTTTAATAGGTTTTTTTTTATTTCTTTTAATATTATTTAATTTTATTTTCATTTTTTGTCACTTTTCACTATTTGAAACTGCATTTGTGAATTAATTTTTTTAATTTAATAAAACAAAATATATATGTATAAATAAAAAGAAACAATAAAAAAATTAAAAATTTAGTGCTTTTCTTAAAAAATTACGCAATTTTTGATGGGCAGCATTATCTGAAGAAGAAATAATTGAAATCTTGAAAACTTTGGACAGTGACTATTATGAGCGAGATGGTGACGAAATATATTTTAGTGATAATGATTCTGATATTCTTATTCGTTTGTAGCATGATGCACAAATAAATGACAATACTCAAAATTCAAAGTAACCTTAAAAAGAAAATACATTATTTCAATGGTGCATGGTAGAGAAGAAGAGAGCATATATTTCAAAAATTCATAACTACAGTGTATTCCTAATCGAACCGGTTTCTGGCATTTCAGCCCTCATCAGCGATTTATTGAACATTGTGATAATTGTTATGTTATAATTGAATAGATTGTTTCTATATGGAATTTTTCTACTTAGCGCGGCCGTGAGGTTTGAACCATGAACCTTCACATACACTCGTACTTGCACTTTCTGGTCAGCGCTTTAACACACTCACCTAAAGTCAGCCCTAGGAAACCAGTGAAACAAAATTAAAATTTAAATATTAATTAAAGTATTAATTGCAGCTAGCAGATCCCAGCCTTCGAAAGTCGAGCGCAAATTCTAGGAAATTTTATTTTTTCATTAAATAAAGACCCAAAAAGTATGCTAATCAATTAAAAACAATTCACAAATCAACACAAAAAACAAACTCATTTTTATTACAAACACATTAACAAATTTAATAAACACACACATAGCATTGTATAATTTTATGTATGTGTTAGTAACAACTTTGAATGCAATTTACTCAAAATAAAGGAAAAAAAATTTAAAAATCTGTAAACCTGCAAATCGGCTAAAAAGAAATACGTTTCAGGTAATATACGTTTGGTCAAAATCGGGATAAAACGGTAGAACAAAACATCAGTCACAAGAAATCACCTAGCCTATTATGTCTGAAAAAGGCTTCAAATCTAAAAAAAACAAGAAATACATTATTGTTTTAAACCATATATGCCCATGGTTTATGCACTCGATGCACATTTTGTTTCTGTGAAAGCACTTACGCATAGGCGGTGTATTCTAGTACACACACACAGCACTCAGCACCAAGCAATACAAAAGACAATAACAACTTTGTCTTTTTCGTTTTATGTTGTTTTCTTTTTCTTGATTATAAGCAAGAGCAACGCATGAACACTTTCGTATGATTTGTTGGTACACATTAGCGAACGAGATATTCAGTGTAGATTTTGCTTTTATCTAACGTATGATTCCTTTTAAAAAAAAGTGTGCATTTATAGATTAAAAAGCACTTGGAAAATTCAGTGTAAGTCTGAAGTTTAAAATTCAAATTATTACTTTACAAAATGAGCTACATGTATTCAGACTTTAAGGCTGAAGCAAAATGTTTGATATGCTTTTAAATTAGAACAAAAGATCATATTTAAAGCATTTTAAGACATTTCGTTTTTTTTTTTTTTTTCAGTGTACATGTAGGGAATATATATGTATGTATGGGGCGCTTCATGTCAAGTGATCCAACTTTTAAAACCGATGTCTTCCGATCGGAGAAATTTGCACCAAGGTTAGTCCTATTGGATAGTAGCTCAGACACAATTTTTCAACAATGAGAAAACATTGGAAACACTGAAGAACAGATTCGATGCTGCGATAACAATCGATGGCACCGCTCAATACCATGCTTTTATACTGCGTGTCGATGAAAGACCCAAGTTTTTGCATCCACTCAATGCGATTTCTTTATAAAGCCAAAAAAGAAACCAGCAGCGAAATCAACAGGTGAACCTAGTAACGCCAAGAAAAGATTGGCAAAAAAACAGCAAATAAAGGCGATTAATAAGCTGGATGAAAGACTGTGTATTTAAAAATGTACAAAACTTAAATACTTTATCAGATACAATAAATTAATTAAAAAAATAGTTATGTTATAAATGGATTTAATGTGATTACGATAAAATTTTATTAAATTCTTTATTTTTGTTATTATTATAAATATATATATAAATTTAATTATTATTACAAATAAAAAAAAATTAAATAATTTTTCAACATTTATATAGAAAAAAAGTATTTTTTTTCCTGAGGTTAACATATTGCGGATATTACAGTATCGAAGGTATGAAATTTTATTTAGGTATGTTAGATACCGTCGGAAAGGTTAATTTGTCTAGTTTCTCAGTGTATATGCTAAAAATTGAAAAACCGTTGTCTTGAGTTAAAAACATTTTTTTTTATAGATATCCCACTCACATCCCACTAAGCGACCAAAAAGGGGAAAAAACCTAAGTTTTCTTTTGAGCAAAAAAAAAATTTCCTTTTTTGAAAAAAAGTAAAAAAAATTTTTTGATTTTGAAAAAAAGTCTAAAAAATTTTTTTTTTGTTTTTTTTACATTTTTTCCCCCGAAAGATGAAGAAATAGCTATCTAAACTATTTGAAAAAAAGTTACATAGATGAGAAAAAAACACCTGTTTGGTCAAAATGTAAAATATTCACCCCCTCTAACTCAGAGAGTTCTGGACCGATCTTGTCGAAAAATTGTGTCTAAATTACTATCCAATAGGACTAACCTTAAAGCAAATTTCATCCCGATCGGAAGGCATCGGTTTTAAAGGTTGGGTCACTTGACATGAAACGCCCCATACATATACTTATATATGTATACATTATGTCCTATGGTTCCTATAAGGAACAACGGGCCCCTTTTATCTTGTAGTAAATAACAATATGAAAAAAAATTGTGTTTGCACTTGTGGGCACCCTTGTTTTAAGCTATTTCACACTAAAATTAGTTATAATAAAGCAACATAATGGCTTATTTTGTTCTCTCAAGTCTGATTACCATAAAAGGTAATTTTTGTTTTCCTCCGTAAACTGGCAAGACAGCCTTTAGTTGGGTTATCTATAATTACACATGAATGGAAAAGCATTAATTTTTTAAAATTTCTGAATTTGGATTCGGCTTTTTCACACTCGAATTACCTTAGAAATAATCTTTTCATTGCTTTAAATTTGCTATTTAGAGTGTAAAACTCGCAGAATGTTTTGCACCTTCACAAAAACAAAAAAACAAAAAAATTACAATATAACAACAATAAATTAGAAATTATAATAAGTAATTTTTGCTGGCTGTTGACTAAAAAGTTTGAGAAAGTCGTTGTTTAGCTAGTGCAAAAGATGTTGGTATAATGACACTATCATACTTACAATCATATAAATTTAATTTGTTCGTGACTAAAGTTAAGTGTTAAGCGACGGTTAACACTAAACGCGTGTCTGTATGTAAGTTTTTGTCTTAAAATATCTATTTGTAGTAGTGGTATTTAGTGAAAAATTTATTTTTTTTTTTGTAATATTTTACAATAACCAAAACAATAATTAAAAACGTCAGCATATATACGTACAATTTTGAACGCATTTCATCTATAATTTATTTTATAAAACACACATAAAAAGACAAATGATAATTATAATGATCTTGATGGTAATTTTTGTATAGTTAAATGTCAACATTTGTCATTTGAGAGTAAAAGATATGGGTAGATATGTAGTGGAAAATGAACACTCCAAGCAATTGTAAAAAAGTAAAGTTTTACTTGGTTTTGATGTCATGCTTATACTTGAATAATACACCACAATGCCCGAAAAATCCTACACAATAACAATTGTTGATATTCATTTTATTTCCAGAATGATATTGAAACTGTCAATATAGGCCGTCCGTATGATTCTCACGGCAGGAGTTTCGCGAACAAATAAAAGAAAGATTAAATAGATGGATAATTACTAAAGTTATTAGTGTGAGGACTAGATGTCTATATCAGGAATAATTTACCTAAGTAAAATATATACAACGGAGCGACAAACCAATTGCTTGAATTTCAATTCGAGTCACATCTAATGCCGTCTACTTAACTTTTGCTATCAGATTTCTTTATAATTTTGTCATAATCTCAAATATGAATAAAATGATAAATATTTGCAGGTATATTATTTTTTATTGCAACAAAAAAATAATAATAATAAAACAGAAACACAATTCTCTTATAAGAAAATATTGACAAAAGAAACAAGTAAGAAAATCATAATCGGTCTAGACTGACTATACGGTACCCAAAACCATGCGTTTAAAGGCCCTATATCCTAGGCCCAACTAATTGGATATAGAAAATAAGCATAAAACCAAATTTGAGAGCCATTATTATTAATTTTTTTTCCTTTGAATATGAAAAAGTTCATATCGGCTGCTATATTAATATGGGGACTAGGTCGAAAAATGTACTGATTCTTGGTGACCACCTATTTTTTCCAAAAAACATATACAAAAAAAAAAATTAGAGAAAAATCTGTGCAATATTTTTGTTTTTTGATAGATTTAAGTGAAGATCGGGAAGCAGCTTTATACGGGGGCTTTGACTAAGAATCGTCTTATGGGGTTTATTTTTGGACTACTCATTGATGGGTGTAATAAACACAAACAAACCCAATTTGACCGAGATATATATGGTAATTTGGATCATATGGCAATTTAAATCGATTTCATAGGTGTCATTTGTATGGGGACTATGTCTGAACATGCACCGATTTTCGCCAATTCGTCAGTGGCGGTCATGTTATGGCTAATAGAAGCTTACATACAAATTTCTTCAAAATATGTTCACAGTTGCGATTGCAAGGTTTACATGGACACACAGACGGACAGACGGACGGACGGACATCGCTAAATCGACTCAGAAAGTGATTCTGAGTCGATCGGTATAATAAAAGGTGGGCCTAGGTCAAAGATTTTTGGTAATTACAAACATCAGCACAAAGTCATTATACCCTGACCACTAGGACGGGTCGATTTAAAAATCGCACAAATGACAAGGAAAATCGTATTCTAGGAATCAAAATAAGAAACTTTGGCCGAGGAACCATACCTCTAAAACGAATTCTGATGTCCCGACTTTTGACCTGTTTGTCTGTCTGTCTCACTTTGACCCATTTAGAGTGCCCCAATCGAGTCCAAATGTATGATCGACCCCCACTAACTTTAGATGGCCGACCCATCCATGCCAGTGGCACACCCCCTGGTGGGTTCCCCATACAAACATTTCAAAAAACCAACATTTTTGTTTGGACTTGGGCTGACTATATTTGATTTAATATCAAAACTAACACTCAAACGTTTATGTACCTTCTACTCTGCTAATAAATAATAATCATACACCTTGACTATGTTATGTTATTCAAAAAGATCGATCGGATGATGGTAAATAACTTTTAGATCACTCCGTGACTCTGCGTGACTACCCCAAAATTAATCTGTATTCACAACAAGAATATGGGCCAAGTTTCAGATCAATTGCATGAGGGGGAATGGGGTTGCCCCATGGCGGACAGACAGACAGACAGGTCAAAAGTCGGGATATCAGAATTCGTTTTAGAGGTATGGTTCCTTGGGCAAAGTTTCTTATTTTGATCACTAGAATATGATTTTCCGTGTCACTTGAGCGATTTTTTGCCTCCCTACAAATCGACCCGCCCTACTGACCACATAGTAGTATAGGGTATAACAAACTTCAACGAAAAGCAATCTCACAGTTAATTTCGTGTGCATAACTAATAAATGAACTTATTAATAATAAAAAAATTAATATTTTTTTTATTTCCATATATCTGTGGTCACAAGCAATAACCGCCTAACTCGAAAATCATGCTTTTGAGAAAAATAGCATTTTATATAAATGTAATGAGGCTTCATTACGACTTAGGTCAGAGTATTTGTATTAATATCTTTTTAAAAAGCAGTGTTAGAGAAATGGGAATTTCACGTAAATATAAAGTTTTTTTTAGCAGAATGTGATAGTATACATAAGTCAAATCGGCGAAAATCATTCTTTCGAGAAAAATAACTGTTTATATAAATGTAATGGGGCTTTGTTACGACTTAGGGCAGTATGTTTTCATTAATAACTTTTTAATAAAGTGTTAGAGAAATGGGGATTTCACGTAAATATAAAGCGTTTTTAGTAGAATATGACAGCATACATAACTCAAATCGGTCTTAAGTCGACTTAGGCGGTTATCGCTTGTGATCACAGATATATCTAGTTTGTTTGTTATAATACCCAAAAAATTAAAAATTTTTTGGGTATTATAATTATCTTCTGCCATTCAAGTCCTGCTAATTACTTATCTCATGTTTTCTAATATTTCTCCCCTGAGCACTCCTTAAATTCTCAACAACACTGAGATTTTGTGAGTGAGCTGCAATATTGTCCTGGTCAAGTACTAAATATTCAATTATACCCAATTTCGCGGCACTTTAGAATAAATTATTTATCAATATGTTTAAATAAACATTTTTGTCCATCATGTCATTGACAAATACCAACTTTCATATACCAGCTGATGACATGAATACCCACAGCATTGCATGGCCTCCACCGTCACGTACATTTTTTGGTTGCACTTTGGTTTTCGTCAAAACGTATGGCTTACCTTCAGACCCAAAAATATTGAATTTGCTTTCATCAGCAATTAAAATAGCGTGCCAGAACGTTTGGTCCGTGCCAACGTGGTTTTTAGCGAACTGTAAAACGTCTTTTTCCGGGAATACTAACATTGTTTCTGCTTCTTTCGTCAAAGCTGGTATTTTGTTTAATATCCAATGTTCGTCTGCATTTGTAAAAATATTATTTGATGCTTCCTGACATTTATTAGCCACTCTATTCTCGTGAACATATGAAAAACTCAAATTCTCATTTTCGTCATTTTGTTTTTTTAGCTTTTCCATCTTTTAATTGAAAGTTTTCGCTTTTCTTTTGATGTAAATATATAACTGCTTAATCACTTTCAAATTTCAAAACTGAATTTTAAAATGTTTATTCTTTCATTCCATGCAAATTTGTGTTTCTTGAAAGAGTACTGATGTATTCTATACTCAAGGAATCAGCTGTGATTCATTGCAGTACTAAAAATTTTTTAAGTGTAACTTATTATGATGTTGTTTTCCTATTTTTATAACAAATAAAAGTATATCTTTTAAAATTAACGCTTTCTTTTTTGTAAGCTGTGAATATTAGGGTGACAGCCATTTTTTTTTTTTGGAATTTCAAGACGCGCCGGTCGGATTATTGTGACATTGGATCTAAAACTTAAGTGCGCAAAATTTGAGCCAAATCAGACAATGCCTTCTGGGCGCGCATTGAGTTCAAAGTTCAAAAATGCATTTATGTGGGAAAATTATCAAAAAAAAATCATTTTTTACAAAAATTTTTCAATTAAACTAATTAACAACCCATAATCTAGAGAAAATCATCTTTGTAATAAAACAACAATGTCTATTAGCGGTTTAAAAAGTGCCAAGTTATATCAAGTTCCCCAGGCAATATATGCGCCGCAGACCACTTGATTAAGATAATCGACCTCACATTTTTAAAGAGATTGAAATAATTTACAATAACAATATTTTTGCATTTTTCTGATCCCAAAATGATCTTATGTTAAGTATTTTGTATCTCGTCTATTGTTATGCCGTTCTAAATAAATGGCAAAACGGTACGTATTTTTTAGCACTATTTCGAAATCTCCAATTATACTTTTTCAAAAATTTTGTTCAAGAAATTTACCGAAATCAACGATTGGACTTCAGGGTCTTATTAGCAAAATATATGTGATTAAAAATGCCAAATATTGTAGGTATACTGTTTTTAATTTGGCGAGGGCAGCGTTTTTATTTCAGCGGATTTAAAGAAAAATTGGATTTTTCATATTTTTTCAACTTTTAGGCTAATTCTTTCTGGTGTTTTCATATCTCAAATATCTTTTATCAAAATATTATACTACTTGATATAAGTTCTCAATCTTGGAAGTTAAGGTTATATCGAAAGACTATAAAATGTCCCTCTTTAAGGTCAAAAGTCAAATTTAAGGAGATTCATATTTTTTTGAAACAAAATATCGAAATAATATATATTTGCTGAAGGATTTCGATAAAACTTGCTGATATATTTGAAGCTGCAAACCAGAGTTAATTTCTTCTTTAAATATAACACAATATTTTTAGTTTTACACTCAATATAGGTGTTAGTAAAAAGTTTTTAAATAACAGTTTATATACTAATTTTTAATATTTTTTTCAACAATTATCAAAATGTGTCACCAAACTTAATAGAGAACAATGGTCAATTATTACACTCTTAAAAAAAAAATGATAAAAATTACACAATACAATCAATAATACAATCAATAATACAAATCAAATTTCACAAATACAAAACAAATACAATAAAATAGAAATTTGAATGAAATAAAAGAAAAATTCAATAAATAGAAATAAATTTGGATCAGAGCCATCCATTGTCTCACTCTAGGCAATGCCATGCGATAGAATTTTCTGTAATTTTAGAAGATCTATTCTCATTTAACACAAAAAACGTCTTTAAGCGATTTAAAATATCCACTGGTTTCTTTAAAGAAGACCCGCGTATATGGGAATTTAATGAAGAATTTAAAAGAGGAAAAAAAATTGTTAAAAGTTTAAGTGTTGTCAACGATTGTGCTGAAAGAGGGATTACACTTATCCAGGAATACCATTGTAAAATCACGAAGGATGAGGAGCAAAAGCAACACTTACTAAAACAAAATTTTTGAATTTATTTTGCTTTGTTATTAATTGTATTAATATTTACTTTTTTGTAATTTTTCAGGTGGTACAAAGCTACAGAAAACAATATTCCAAACAGTCTTTAACTAGAGATTTTGAACTATAAAATAATTTTCTAAAATTTATTAAAAATTTTAAATTGTTTTTAAAACTTGTCATAAACTAATGAATTCTCTAATTTTTTAATACTGTGATTTAATATGTAATTTATTATAAATAAAAGTAAAAACCAGCCTTTAAATTAATATAAAAGTTCTTTCAAATAATAAAGTTTGTGGGTCATTTTGATCTAGTGGAAGCAATAGTGTTAACTTAATTTTTTGGATTTGTACATGAAGAATATGTTAGTAAGAATTAAATGTCTAAAATGACAATAAAGTCAAAAATTTTGAGTGGGTTAATTTGACCCCCTGGTATATTTTGGGTTAATTACAAAAAATATTTTAAATTACATTTTCTAAAAAAAAAAAATAATAAATTTAGCAATTTACACAATACATGAAATAAAATAAAGCTATTTATTATATAATTTTCATATATTTTCAAATATTCTGTATGACTTGACCTTTGACCTCGTTGCGCCTCGTTTTAACGATGTCCGATTTGGCCCAAACTTGCAGGAAATACTTTTTAGACCAAGTGTCATCAAATTCCGCCCGGCGCTCCTTTAGATTCGAAAAACTAAATTTGTTCATACAAACCGCTGTCACCCTAGTGAATATATCGAGGTATATTTTTTTTTTCGAAAAATTACAACGCATGTAAAAATACCACTATTCAAATTTCAGGCCTATTGTTAGTTCCCTGGAGCCAATAAACATTTTTAAAAAATATATAATTTAAAAATTTTTTATATTTAATAAATCTATTTTCTATATATTAATACGTGAAGGAAAATTTTTCTTTCCTTTTTAAGTAAAATTCGAATACGGAGGAGTGTGAAATTTGGCACACTTATAGTTCATATGAAGAAGAAGTGCAAAATGATAAAATTTATGTATAATATGTGTTAAAAATATATTAAATTAAATTTTTAAAAATGTTTTCAATAAATAATTTTATATAAGCCTAAAGATATGCTAAACAATTTTAGCCAATTCATAATTCATTACGCCCTGTGTTAAATTGTGTATTGCTAAAATTGACAAGAATACCTTTAGGATGAGTTTTATTGAAATATCCATAAATTTTTTATATATATATACACTCAGGTCTCCTTTTATGCGGATTTTTTTTATGCGGATTCGAATTTATGCGATTTTTAAATGAACGATTTTTTTTAGAATTTTAACAGGTTTCGCAGTTATGTTTATGATGTTTTTAGGCTTTTTGTCGTGTTTAAATTAAGACAAGTTTGCATCACTTTTATAGACGTTACAGTTTGTTTTATTTTTTTTTCTTTGTGTATGTATGAGTGTTGTGTGTGTTATTATTGAAAGAACAAACTGGGGATTTCCCTTCTTATTAGCTGGTGTTTTTTGTGTGTGTTATTACTGAAAGAGCAACTGCAGTGTTTTTTCTAGCTGATACAGACGCGTATTGTGGTTCATTTAGTAAAGTACGGTGCAGTGAGTGAGTGATTCGATTGCGTAACATTCAAATAGAAATCAATTTTTAACGTCCTCTATTTCCTAGGTGCTTGTTTATCACTTGGGATATAACAATGGAAAAAACAAAAAGAACGAGACAAACGATATCCCTGGAAACAAAAATTGAAATTTTAGACCGCATTTCAAAAGGAGCAAATTATACTGCACTTGGAAAGGAATATAAACTAGGGGAATCAACAATTCGAGCTATTAAAAAAAAATGAGATTTCAATAAGAAAAACCGTAATTTCAGGCACAAAACTAAGCACTAAATATTCTTCTTACTCAAGAGACACATTAATCGAAAAAGTGGAGAAGGCTGTCGTTATATGGATTGAAGATTTAACAAAAAAGAAAATTCCTGTTAGCGGGTACATGATCACTGAAAAGGCTTTAAAATTTTATGAGACAATCAAAGATTCTGAACCGTCCACTTCTAGACCAAAGGATTTTGCAGCAAGTAAAGGATGGATGACGGGATTTATTAAAAGAAATAACTTCCATAACATTCAAATCCGAGGTGAGGCAGCTTCAGCAGATGAGAGCGCTAGCGCAGCATACCCAGAAAAATTTAAAAAAAATTATTGAAGATGGAGGATATTATCCAGATCAGGTATTTAATGCTGATGAAACTGGTCTGTTTTGGAAAAAGATGCCAAGCCGAACTTACATTGCAAAATCAGAAAAACAAGCCAGTGGATTTAAAGCTTGCAAGGAAAGATTAACGATTTTACTATGCAGTAATGCTTCGGGAAATAAAATGTTAAAGCCGCTAGTAGTAAATAAATTTTTAAGACCACGCGCTCTTAAAGGTAAGGATTTGACTCGTTTGCCAGTTCATTGGATGGCAAACTCTAAAGCATGGGTGACAACTGCACTGTTTACTGAATGGTTTCATAAATGCTTTGTACCAGAAGTTGAATCTTATATGAAGAAAAAAGGACATGAGTTTAAAGTTTTGCTGATTGTTGACAACGCACCTGGCCATCCTCATTTGGAGCATCGAAACATTAAAGTCGAATTTTTTCCACCCAACACAACTAGCATTATTCAGCCTTTAGATCAAGGAATAATTTCAACTTTTAAAAAATACTACATAAAAGGCACTTACCAATTCATTTTAAATAAAATTGAAACTGAATCACTTACGTTAAATGAAGTTTGGAAAAAATTTACAATTTTGGACTGTATTATCCTGGTAGAATCAGCGATATCTAAACTGCGTCCTCAAACATTAAATGCATGCTGGAAAACTACATGGCCAGATTGTGTTGTAAGAAGTACTGGCGAGGAAATATCGACACTGACAAATGAAATAATAGATCTAGCTCATCAAATGGGAGGAGATGGATTTGACTCGCTAAACCAGGACGATTTGGAAGAGCTTTTAGCAGAAGAGCCATTAACCGATATCGAAGTTGTTAGCTCAGTTATAAGAAATGAGCAAAACGTGGATAGTGAAGACAGTGATTCCGAAGAAATTGTTGAACATTTCACTTCAAAAAAAATTGGTTATATCCTCAGCACAGTTAATGCCTTACTAAACCAAGTTCTTACTATGGATCCAGACACGGAAAGAGCACTAAAGATTCAACGCGGGCTGACTGATTTGTTTTCCGGATATCAAGAATTGCACAAGGAACTTATAAATTCAAAATCGCAAAGCCTAATGACAAATTATTTTTCAAGAAAAGAAACAACTGAAGCCCCTAAAAATTCTTTGATCTCATCCCCTAGTCACGAGATAAATTCTAGTGATGAAAATGATACTGACGTCGAACCCATTCCAAAACGATGCAGACCATTATTCAGTGGTTCAGATTAATCATAAATATTCGCAGATATACTTAAAAAATATTTAAGCTTATTTTTGGATCATTTTTAGTTTTCTTTTTTCTGTAATTAATGAATTATTACATTTATTTATGAACTTTATATTTATTTATGAATCGTTAAGTTTATTTAAAAAAAAAATTGTTTTTATTGTTTAAATGAATAAAATAAATATATTTTTGTTAATTTTTTTATGCGATTTTGTTATGATTTTTTAACCAAAATTTGAATTTATGCGATTTTTCAGAATTTTGGAACGAATCACTTGTTTTTATATGAAGCTAGAGTATATTTTTATGCGAATTTGATTTATGCGATTTTTTTTGGAACGCATCAGTCGCATAAAACGAGACCTGAGTGTAGTTAAAAAACATTGAAGGAATGAAAAAAAAAATGTTTATTTAATTATTCCTATAATTCTATAGATATGACATAAGTTTTTGTTAGAATATCACTAACGTGATTTTATCTGGGGCATAAATGACCCATATATTTTTATAATATCAAATTAGCAATATTTGGAAATTTTTTTGAAACAAAATTACAAAATATAAATTTTTATTGTATATTAATTGGTAAAATATTGAAGCAAGAATTTTTTAGTTAAGTCACTTTTCTCAAAAATATATATAAATCAGATTTAAAAAATTCTCTATGCAAATTTCACCAATTTTAGTTAACAGAATTTTTTTTTCAGTTTGGATTTTTATATATATTTTTTTTTGGTTTCAAATTTAAAATGTTGAAAATATTTTGAATTCATTTTTTTTTCAAAATGTTCAGTGGTTGCGGAGACCCTGAAGATGAACTCCGATCGCCCTAAAATGTAAGTTTTTTATAATAGAAAATATCATACAACGTCACTCCACCCTAGTGTTTATGTTGCATGGCGCTTCTTATGGCTACTAGATCTCGAAGTAATCTTACATTATCTATTTAGATAAATAGAATCAAAATATAACCATAATTTATGTTAATAAATCGATCTCATAGAACACATTTGTATGGGACATTTAAATATCCCTCCATCCACAGTTCTCTCAAAAAATATTTTTCACAGTTGGGCGCAAAATAATGTACAGAATTATGATTTTAAAAGAATCGTAATTTTATTGTTTTCAAAGTAGAGTATCCAAAGATATAAAATCGTTGCCATGATTTGGATTGAGAACCAATGAATTTAAGTGCAAATTGTTTTTTTTTTAAATGCTGTGAATGACATTTTAATGCTTAGAAAGTCATGATAAATCACTTCTCTTGAATAGATATTTTTATACCCTGTACTAGTGGTCTGAAACTATCGATGGTGCTATCGTGACTATCGGTGGTTTGCAACTATCGCGTCCATCGATGCTTTCAAAATGACAATCGATAGTTTCCGATATTTTTTTGTATGGCAACGCTGTATTGCAAAAGGTAGAATAAGCCCGTTGATGGAAACTATTTTGCGCCAATTCTATGTTGAATGGTAACAAAGACGCGACGCTTTAAAATCAAGAGAAAATTTTAAATTTTTTATATTATAAAATGGATAGGTTTTTAACCAAAAAAGCAAGAAATGGTAAGTATATTTACAAAACCTTAGCAACAGAAACAAGTGAAGAAGCTGCATGTGATAGTGCTGATTCGGAGGAATGTGTTTTGGTAGCAAACGCCAAGCCTGGTAGCAATAAGAGCAAAAAATGTTTTTCTTAGGTAATGGAAAAGTTTATTTGTGTTTATTTGCAAAATAATTATTTTATAAGTAGGTGTGGAAGTATTTCACAAAGTCGCAAGACAAAAAGCTTGCTAAATGCAACAAATGTGGCAAGAAATATAAAATTAGTTGCAATACTAGTAATTTACTGGACCATTTAGCCAAATTCCACCCAAATTGTGATAATGATAATGAAGACGCTTCTGAATTAACTGCTTCCACTTCCAGCCCTACAAATAGTAGTAGAAAATTCAGCATAAGATCGGATCGGATATATGTATGTGTGTGTGTGTGTGTGTGTGTGTGTGTATGTAATACATATTAAAATTTAAACTAAAAATCAGGGGACAAATCACCGCATTCGATATCGAGTAAAATCAATCGAAATTCCATATTTTGGTTTATTATTTGATAAAGACGGACAAACGCTCGACCACGATTCGCTTTTCTTCTTAACCAGAGGCCATAATTCTTCAACTGTGACAAAAAAAAATTATTCTTAGCATTTGATTTTGGGAAATAAAAAAATGATTACGATCGAAAAATTTCCAGGTTTTAGAGATTTTTGATGGAAAATCAACAAAATAATAAAATATTTCACCCGGCCTTTCCACTTGTTTAAACTATCGAAAACATCCGATTGTTATCGATGGTTCACTAAGAACTATCGCATACTATCGATGGTGCCAGCTATCGATAGTTTCAGACCTCTATCATGTACCACTATGTGGTGAGGGTATAAGAGTATGTGCTCATATTTGTAAATTCCAAATCGACTCAAAATCATTTTCTTAGTCGATTTCGATACTCTCTCCTCCGTCTGTCCGTCCATCCGTCTGTGTGTCCATATAAACTTTGTAATCAAACTACAGGTAAAATATATGAATATATTTGGAAGAAATATATCTATAATATTAATACGCTAGGCGATTTTTTGTTATCGATGTTTTGTTTTACCGTTTTATCCGGATTTTGACCAAACGTATATTATTTGAAAGGTATTTCTTTTTAGCTGTTCACCACATTTACAGATTTTTAAATTTTTTCCTTTATTTTGAGTAAATTACATTTAAAATTGGTACTTACACATACATAAAATTATACACATACTATGTGTGTGTTTATTAAATTTGTTAATGTGTTTGTTAATGAGTTTCTTATCTTCATTCACAATAATAATAAACCAAAAAAGTGTTGGTTTGTGAATTAGCTTAGTTGAAAAATAAAATTTCCTAGAAATTTCACTCGAATTTAAACTGCTGGATTCTGCTAGTATAATATTAATAGGCTAGACGACTTCTTGTGACTGATGTTTTGTTGTACCGCTTTATCACAATTTGGACCAAACGTATATTATTTGAATGGTATATCTTTTTAGCCGTTTTGCAGATTAACAGATTTTGAAATTTTTCCCTTTATTTTGAGTAAATTGCATTTAAAATTGCTACTAACAAATTCATAAAATTATACAATGCTATGTGTGTGTTTATTAAATTTTGTAATGTGTTTGTAAGAAAAATGAGTTTGTTCTTTGTATTGATTTGTGAATTGGCTATAATTGATTAGCATACTTTTAGGGTATTTATTTAATGAAAAAATAAAATATCCCAGAATTTGCGCTCGAATTTCGAGGGCTGGAATCTGCTAGTTTGATATAAAATCTTTTCTTACCTATATGACCATATGATCACGATTGAAGTTAGTGAAAATCGACTAATATGGTCATAAGATCCACATTATCATGTATATATGTATATATTGTATGATGTGTGTCTATTATAGCTACTAATTAGCAGTCAAAAACTAAGCCATTTTTAGTATAAGTCACCATATAAAACTGCTCCCGATCTTCACAGAAATATATCAAAAAACCAAAACTTTACGTAGATTTTTATAACACGTAAATTATACTGGCTGTTGGAACCAAAATCGGAACTATGCCTGGACAACAAATTAAGAATTATACGAAACCGGTGTGGTCATACGGAACTCAGCTATGGGGGATAGTTCTTTAAACACATATTATAGGGTATCAGATAGCTGGAGTAGACTGATGCATTATTATTTTTTATTGCTGCAGCAGTAAATATAAATTTAAACTTAAAAATGGAAAAATAACATCCACATACATATGAGTTTTGGCCTCAAAAATAAATTATTTGACTGATAGCTACACAACATTGTCTCTGGGTCAAGAATATTTTCTTTTATAGTTACAGCCATCATCACAAACTCATTGTGTACTAACTAAATTATAAGCAATATTATAGGGCATAACCATACGAGTATTATTTCTTATTGAAATAGCTCTGAGTGTAGAGTGCTATGTATAGATATTTGAAAACTTCACAATTTGTTGCTAAAAAACACTTTAAGTTAAACATACACATGCTATTTTATGATTGCAGTTTATTTGCAACAACATTTTCAAGTGTTTATTTGTTCATTTGCACCTCCGGTAGGTAGGCTATGTGGCATTTCTTGGTAAAGAAAATGTTTTTTTTTTCTTTTCTTTCCTAATGATGGAAAAAATGGAAAATGCACTTGACATGTTGTTTCTTTTTCTTTCTCTCTATAAGTATCATTTCATTGTCAATGTACAATATTTTAAATTTTAATTTTTCCATTTTCTTTCATGCCATTGCAAATGGTAATGAATAAAATGAAAATAGTATTTTCTTTCTGAGCCATATTTGTATAAATGCTTCAAGTTGGAGGCAAACAAAAGACTACACAAACTCGTTAAAGTCATAATATGAAATATTTTACAATGTACTCGTATATGAATATAAGTGTAAACCATACGCACCTATGGTTCGACTCAATGATGAATGGCTGTTTGATAGGCCATATTTTATGTATGTTGAATATTATAGAAACCTACATTTTCCTAAATGGCCGTTGAGTGTTTGAATGATGAATGGAAATGATGGATGGTCTAAAATCATAATTATTGCCACGGCTGTATATCACAATGTTGCAGATTAACCTCAATTTCACCTACAAATAGTTTTTTTTTTTTTTTTTTGTTTTTTTTTTTGGTACTTATCTGCCAATTAAACTGGATGCGCAATCAAAAAAAGTTTTAAAAATAAATTTTTTGTTTAACAAAAATAAAAACTACAGACAAAATATTATTTAATTGAATTTGTACGAACAAAGTTCATTATTTTTATATATTTTGTTTTAATCACTTCAAATAGGGCTGAAGAGCATTAACTTTAGCTACAGAAATTATATTTTTAATTGCCTTTATACGATATCGAATGAATAAACTTACACTGAAAAATAAAAGTTTTATAATGGATTATTATTTTGATCTTCCATTTAAAATTCAAAAACTTATTTATAAATATCCAGTAAAAAAATTTTGATTGTCTTATATCGATATCTTATATTTGTATATATTTTATTCTTGAAATTCTCAATTTTCTGAGAATTGAAATGAAAAGAAAATTGTTAAAAAAAAAAAATAAGAAAAGACAACATTTCGAACAAAACTGAGGCCGGACTTCACAAAGAAGTAGAAAACAGTTTTTTGATGTGTAAATAACTATACGCGCAGGGGGGTAAGTTTCTATTTCACAATACAATCACAAAAACAGCGTAACATATGTGCGTAAAAAAAATCAGCGTAACATGTGAGCGTACGAAAAAATCGGTGTGACTTATGATTGTATTGGTGAAAAAATTATGATATGTAATAACCTGTTTGAAAATGCAAAATGAAAAATGAAAAATGAAAAATGAAAAATGAAAAATGAAAAATGAAATATAATAAATGAAAAATGAAAAATGAAAAATAAAAAATGAACAAGGAAAAATAAGAAATGAAAAATAAAATATGAGTTATAAAAATCAAAAATAAAATATAAAAAATGAAAAATAAAAAAAGAAAAATGAAAAATAAAAAATGAAAAATAAAAAATGAAAAATAAAAAATTAATAATGAAAAATAAGAAATGAAAAATGAAAAATAAAAAATAAAATATGAGTTATAAAAATTAAAAATAAAAAATAAAAAATGAAAAATAAAAAAAGAAAAATGAAAAATAAAAAATGAAAAATAAAAAATGAAAAATAAAAAATTAAAAATTAAAAATTAAAAATTAAAAATTAAAAATTAAAAATTAAAAATTAAAAATTAAAAATTAAAAATTAAAAATTAAAAATTAAAAATTAAAAATTAAAAATTAAAAATTAAAAATTAAAAATTAAAAATTAAAAATTAAAAATTAAAAATTAAAAATTAAAAATTAAAAATTAAAAATTAAAAATTAAAAATTAAAAATTAAAAATTAAAAATTAAAAATTAAAAATTAAAAATTAAAAATTAAAAATTAAAAATTAAAAATTAAAAATTAAAAATTAAAAATTAAAAATTAAAAATTAAAAATTAAAAATTAAAAATTAAAAATTAAAAATTAAAAATTAAAAATTAAAAATTAAAAATTAAAAATTAAAAATTAAAAATTAAAAATTAAAAATTAAAAATTAAAAATTAAAAATTAAAAATTAAAAATTAAAAATTAAAAATTAAAAATTAAAAATTAAAAATTAAAAATTAAAAATTAAAAATTAAAAATTAAAAATTAAAAATTAAAAATTAAAAATTAAAAATTAAAAATTAAAAATTAAAAATTAAAAATTAAAAATTAAAAATTAAAAATTAAAAATTAAAAATTAAAAATTAAAAATTAAAAATTAAAAATTAAAAATTAAAAATTAAAAATTAAAAATTAAAAATTAAAAATTAAAAATTAAAAATTAAAAATTAAAAATTAAAAATTAAAAATTAAAAATTAAAAATTAAAAATTAAAAATTAAAAATTAAAAATTAAAAATTAAAAATTAAAAATTAAAAATTAAAAATTAAAAATTAAAAATTAAAAATTAAAAATTAAAAATTAAAAATTAAAAATTAAAAATTAAAAATTAAAAATTAAAAATTAAAAATTAAAAATTAAAAATTAAAAATTAAAAATTAAAAATTAAAAATTAAAAATTAAAAATTAAAAATTAAAAATTAAAAATTAAAAATTAAAAATTAAAAATTAAAAATTAAAAATTAAAAATTAAAAATTAAAAATTAAAAATTAAAAATTAAAAATTAAAAATTAAAAATTAAAAATTAAAAATTAAAAATTAAAAATTAAAAATTAAAAATTAAAAATTAAAAATTAAAAATTAAAAATTAAAAATTAAAAATTAAAAATTAAAAATTAAAAATTAAAAATTAAAAATTAAAAATTAAAAATTAAAAATTAAAAATTAAAAATTAAAAATTAAAAATTAAAAATTAAAAATTAAAAATTAAAAATTAAAAATTAAAAATTAAAAATTAAAAATTAAAAATTAAAAATTAAAAATTAAAAATTAAAAATTAAAAATTAAAAATTAAAAATTAAAAATTAAAAATTAAAAATTAAAAATTAAAAATTAAAAATTAAAAATTAAAAATTAAAAATTAAAAATTAAAAATTAAAAATTAAAAATTAAAAATTAAAAATTAAAAATTAAAAATTAAAAATTAAAAATTAAAAATTAAAAATTAAAAATTAAAAATTAAAAATTAAAAATTAAAAATTAAAAATTAAAAATTAAAAATTAAAAATTAAAAATTAAAAATTAAAAATTAAAAATTAAAAATTAAAAATTAAAAATTAAAAATTAAAAATTAAAAATTAAAAATTAAAAATTAAAAATTAAAAATTAAAAATTAAAAATTAAAAATTAAAAATTAAAAATTAAAAATTAAAAATTAAAAATTAAAAATTAAAAATTAAAAATTAAAAATTAAAAATTAAAAATTAAAAATTAAAAATTAAAAATTAAAAATTAAAAATTAAAAATTAAAAATTAAAAATTAAAAATTAAAAATTAAAAATTAAAAATTAAAAATTAAAAATTAAAAATTAAAAATTAAAAATTAAAAATTAAAAATTAAAAATTAAAAATTAAAAATTAAAAATTAAAAATTAAAAATTAAAAATTAAAAATTAAAAATTAAAAATTAAAAATTAAAAATTAAAAATTAAAAATTAAAAATTAAAAATTAAAAATTAAAAATTAAAAATTAAAAATTAAAAATTAAAAATTAAAAATTAAAAATTAAAAATTAAAAATTAAAAATTAAAAATTAAAAATTAAAAATTAAAAATTAAAAATTAAAAATTAAAAATTAAAAATTAAAAATTAAAAATTAAAAATTAAAAATTAAAAATTAAAAATTAAAAATTAAAAATTAAAAATTAAAAATTAAAAATTAAAAATTAAAAATTAAAAATTAAAAATTAAAAATTAAAAATTAAAAATTAAAAATTAAAAATTAAAAATTAAAAATTAAAAATTAAAAATTAAAAATTAAAAATTAAAAATTAAAAATTAAAAATTAAAAATTAAAAATTAAAAATTAAAAATTAAAAATTAAAAATTAAAAATTAAAAATTAAAAATTAAAAATTAAAAATTAAAAATTAAAAATTAAAAATTAAAAATTAAAAATTAAAAATTAAAAATTAAAAATTAAAAATTAAAAATTAAAAATTAAAAATTAAAAATTAAAAATTAAAAATTAAAAATTAAAAATTAAAAATTAAAAATTAAAAATTAAAAATTAAAAATTAAAAATTAAAAATTAAAAATTAAAAATTAAAAATTAAAAATTAAAAATTAAAAATTAAAAATTAAAAATTAAAAATTAAAAATTAAAAATTAAAAATTAAAAATTAAAAATTAAAAATTAAAAATTAAAAATTAAAAATTAAAAATTAAAAATTAAAAATTAAAAATTAAAAATTAAAAATTAAAAATTAAAAATTAAAAATTAAAAATTAAAAATTAAAAATTAAAAATTAAAAATTAAAAATTAAAAATTAAAAATTAAAAATTAAAAATTAAAAATTAAAAATTAAAAATTAAAAATTAAAAATTAAAAATTAAAAATTAAAAATTAAAAATTAAAAATTAAAAATTAAAAATTAAAAATTAAAAATTAAAAATTAAAAATTAAAAATTAAAAATTAAAAATTAAAAATTAAAAATTAAAAATTAAAAATTAAAAATTAAAAATTAAAAATTAAAATTAAAAATTAAAAATTAAAAATTAAAAATTAAAAATTAAAAATTAGAAATTAAAAATTAAAAATTAAAAATTAAAAAATAAAAATTAAAAAATTAAAAATTAAAAATTAAAAATTAAAAATTAAAAATTAAAAATTAAAAATTAAAAATTAAAAATTAAAATTAAAAATTAAAAATTAAAAATAAAAAATTAAAAATTAAAAATTAAAAATTAAAAATTAAAAATTAAAAATTCAAAATTAAAAATTAAAAATTAAAAATTAAAAATTAAAAATTAAAAATTAAAAATTAAAAATTAAAAATTAAAAATTAAAAATTAAAAATTAAAAATTAAAAATTAAAAATTAAAAATTAAAAATTAAAAATTAAAAATTAAAAATTAAAAATTAAAAATTAAAAATTAAAAATTAAAAATTAAAAATTAAAAATTAAAAATTAAAAATTAAAAATTAAAAATTAAAAATTAAAAATTAAAAATTAAAAATTAAAAATTAAAAATTAAAAATTAAAAATTAAAAATTAAAAATTAAAAATTAAAAATTAAAAATTAAAAATTAAAAATTAAAAATTAAAAATTAAAAATTAAAAATTAAAAATTAAAAATTAAAAATTAAAAATTAAAAATTAAAAATTAAAAATTAAAAATTAAAAATTAAAAATGAAAAATAAAAAATTAAAAAGTAAAAATAAGAACTGAAAAATGAAAAATAACAAATGAAAAATAAAAAATAAAAAGTAAAAAACGAAAAAAAAAAATGAAAAATAAAAAGTGAAAAATTAAAAAGTTAAAAATGAAAAATAAAAAAATTAAAAACAAAAAACAAAAAATGAGAAATGAAAAATAAAAATAAAAAATGAAAAATGACAAATGGAAAATGAAAGACGAAATATTTAAAATGAAAAATATAAAATAAAAACGAAAAATCAAAAATTAACCGGTTGAAATAATAAATAATAATTATTATTTTTATATTAGCAGGGCTCCTGCAGTTGATTGCTATAAGTGATACATAGATAACGCTTTCTATTTGATTTTAAAAAAGTGCCATAAAAAATAACTTTAATTACTAGATGTTGACACATCTCCCCTGTGATCGGACTCACATGATTTTTAAAAAAATCATATTTACAGTTACAGTTACAAATAGTGCAATACGTCCAAATATTAATGAAAACTTAGAGCCCAGGGGGAGGGTATCAAGTATTCTGTTATCTCATAAATTTGACAATCTTGATCATAATAATGTGTTTAGAATACTTTTTGAACACTCCTACATTTTATTTTGATTTTTTCAAGTAAAAATAATTTTTTTTTTTGTTTTCTATTTTTTCGGAAAAAAAATAGCAGGCCTTAAGCTGACTTTGATAAAAAAAAATATTAGATACATAAAAAAAGAGACACACTTCAGTAAGCCTACGTATACAATAAATAATCTAACCCATAAAAAAAAATTTTTTATTAAAACTCTTTCTTGCCTTATGCATATGAGTTTTGAATCTCTCCGTGACTGTGCGCGACTATGCGTGACTGTGCGTGACTACCCCAAAATTGATCTGTAGTCACAACAAGACTATGGGCCAAACTTCAGATCAATTGGATAAGGGGGAATGGGGTTGGATAACGGACTAAGAAAGAGTTTAATAATCTAACCCATAACAACAAAGTTTTTATTAAAACTCTTGTTTTCCTTATGCATATGAGTTTTGAAATCTCCGTGACAGTACGTGACTGTGTGTGACTATCTTAAAATTAATCTTTGGCCACAACATGTCTTTGGACAAAGTTTCATATCCATCGGATGAGGGGAAGTGGGGTTTTAATTTCTCCATGACTGTGCGTGACTATGCGTGATTGTGCGTGACTATGTAAAAGTTAATCTTTTTCTCAGCAAGTCTATCGACCAAGGTTCAGTTCGATCGGATAAGGGGAAATGGGTTTTAAATCACTCCGTGACTGTGCGTGACTATGTCCAAGCTACATCGAGTATATCGACCAAGTTTCAGGTCGATCGGGTGAGGGTAAATGACATTTAGATCACTCCGTGACTGTGCGTGACCATGCGTGCTTGTGCGTCACTAAGTCAAAGTTAATCTTTCTTTACAGCAAGTATATCGACCGAGCTTCAGATTGATTGGATGAGGGGAAATCCGTCTTAAATCTCTCCGTGACTGTGCGTGACTAAGTCAAAGTTAATCTTTTTCTCGCAGCAAGTGTATGGACAAATTTCAGATCGATTGGATGAGGGGAAATGACATTTAGATCACTCAGTGACTGTGCGTGAGCATGCGTGACTGTGCGTGACTAAGCCAAATTTAATCTTTTTCACAGCAAGTGTATGTACCAAGTTTCACATCGATTAAAAAAAAGTACGAATCTGACAGAGGACACAAGATATATAAGCTCAAGCTACAAAGTTGCAATTAAATATAACTGCGGCGCGAAATAACAAGATGTGTTTAAATATTTTTGCTATTTTTGAGTTTTTATGTTTTAGTCAGAAGTTTATATATAGTTTAATGCAAACATACATAGTAAGTTGAAATTTATAAAGGTGATATCAGACGATGTGTTTTTTACATATGTACTGTCACTTTTATTTATCCATATGTAATTCCGTATGTCCAAATTATTGTTTTATTTTTGCTATCACATGTGCATATGTATTTGCGTTTGACATAACCTCTAAATGTGAACAACAACAGATTTAATTTGTGAATTTACAAAAATTTATTATTAAAAATATATTTTTTAATTGTCAATTAATAATCAAAAATTTATTTTTCTTGCAATATTAATCTTTATAATTTATCTGTTTTTCTTTCGCTACAAGCAGTGTTGTATTTTCATATGTTTGTCATGCCAAAATAGAACCTGTTCTAATTGAAATATTCACAAGTGACTTTCCTCATGTATTGTACATAAACAATGTTTCATACGTATCACACGATGTGTACAACTTATGCTGTGGGAAAATTTGACAGTACATATGTAAAAAAACACATCGTGTGGTAGTACCTTTAGTTGGACGTTAAAATGTTGTATTCATTTTGTCCTTATGTTAATAAAGAGACAACCACTGCGGAAGTTGACAAAAAATCTATGAAATGTTTGGAAAAATTGTAATAAAATTTGCCTTTTTAATTACACAATGAGTATGAAGTTTTATTAGCCTACAAAAAATTTGAAATAAAGTTATTTTCTAACTTTAATTTAATAAAAGAAGTAGACAAGAAATGTGAGAAAAATCAATTGAAAAAATTTATTGTCATTTTAAATTAAAAAAAATCAACGATTAGCTATATACTAGCAGATTCCAGCACTCGAAATTAGAGTGAAAATTCTAGGAAATTTCATTTTTTCATTTAATAAAGTTGCTTCACAATGGAACTCATTTTAAATGAAGAAAACAAACTGAACACATTAAAAAATTTAACAAACACACACATAGCATTGTATAATTTTATGTATGTGTTAGTAACAACTTTAAACGATCATAACTCAAAAAAAATATTCCAGACGATGAAAAACTGTAAATCTGGGTAACAGCTAAAAAGAAATACCTTTCAAATGATATTTTTTTTGTCAAGGTCGGGGTAAAACTGTGAAACTTACATCGGTCACAAGAAATCGCCTTGCCTATTAATACTATAGATTATTATTTATTAATTAACTAGCTGGACCCGGCAAACGTTGTTTTGCCCTCCATGAATTTTTTATTTAATTTAGAATCTGTATATACCAATACAAAAAAAAAAAAAAACGCTTGTGCATTTTTTAATATTAATTGAAAACTGTTAAAGACAAATCATGTTTTATTTATGAAAATGGAAATAAATATTTATTGTAACATATAAGAATGACCAATATATTTCTTATATAGTAATGCTAAAGAGTGAACAATATTTTTAATTATTCTCGCAGTAAATGAATAAATTTGCTGGCTTTCCGACACGGGAACATGCCACATATAGTTGCTCGTGGGAAAAACAACTGTTTTCGAGCTCCAAACCACATATTTGCAATGATTGTCCTTGAGATTTATTAATGGTCATGGCAAAGCCCAATCTGATCGGAAATTGCAATGTTTTGGATGTTATCGGTTTATCGGTAGGAATCATACGAATTCCTGACAGCAAAACATGTTCTCCTTTAAATTTTACTTTGAGATTTGTGGCCTCTATAACATTATTCTCTCAACAATTAACCTGGTTGCATTACATAGTCTCGGAGCGTTGAGGTTACGTAGCAAAATTATTGGAGAACCGACTTTTAATTTTAATAAATGTGGCGGTAGACCGGGTACATCAAGTGAATTCAAAAATTCTGTTGGATAATTGACTGCTTCATTTTCTTCAACAACACTATTCGTAGTTTTATAAGAAAACGTTTCGGAATCAATCATGCCCTGCATAACAACATTAATATTATAGACATCGACATTTTTTGCGGCTAAAATAGCTATTTTTTTTTAACCAATCATAGTTACGATATTGATTTTGAATGCCGGGGAATATATTTTCAATTAACTCATCGCGTGACGATATAAATTGACAAAAATCTTATGGGTATTTTTTTAATAGTTTGATTGGTTGGGTTAATATTGATTTTACCATTACCAAGATCAAGTAGTTGTTTTGAAAATTGGTCAGCCGTTGGATCATTTTCTAATCGTACTCGCATGTTTGTTGTTAATTTTATAGTTTGAACGCTACTCCATAATTTTGATGATTTTCAGCAGGCATTTATTTCGTCAGCATAGATTGATTTTGGTTTGACTGGCAATGTTTGACGAAAATCTCCAGATAATAAAATGAGAGCTCCACCAAAAAGTATTTCATTGCCTTTCAAATCTTATAAAGTTCTTTGTAATGCTTCTAAGGAATGTTTGTGAGCCATGGTACATTCATCCCAAATAATAATACTGCATTTTTGCAGAACTTTTGCCATTCCTGAATGTTTTTTGATATTACGTACGGCATTCTCACTTGTTTGTACGTTTAACGGTATTTTGAGTGCTGAATGAGCTGTACGACCACCATGTAATAATGTTGCGGCTATTCCGGACGAAACAATAGCCAATGCAATTTTTCCTTCCTTTTTGGTTAGAATATTTATATATAAAAGCATTTGTGAATTTTTGGAATTCTAGCGCCATCTACCGGGTCCAACAAAAAAATTTTTGGCATCATCTAACATACATATATTTACATACTTAGTTTCAGTAAATTCGTACCGTAAATAAGAATATTCGAAATAACTTTACCCCAGAGCCACCTATCGGGTCCATTTATACACACAAAAATTTCATATGACGAAACATGCACACATTCTGAATTGCAGTCAAATCGCACTGAAAATAAGAATTTTTTTATAACTTGACCCCAACTAAAAAAAAACACAGAAGAGCTCGACCGAACCTATGCACATTGGGTTGAAAAGGGTCAAAAGTGAGGATTAATTCAAAAATTGAAATGAGTATTTTGTAATAAATTTTTATACCGGGTAACAGAGTATAAAATGGGTCATCACTGACTGTCAAAATTATTGTTCTATGTTGTTTACTTTTCTTGCTATACTCTCTCAAAGTTCAACAATTTTTTTTAATTTTGCTCGAAGTGGTAAAAAGTGAAAAACGAGATATTTCAAGTTTATTATTTTTCATTTTTTTTTTAAATTCTAACTTTTTTCAAATGGATGCATCAACTTCAGGTATTTGACTGTTTTATTAAAAAAAAAAAAATTAGATAAATGTTTTAAAAATATTTTTAATAATTTTTTGAAAATTGTCCTAAAAAGAGGGTATTTTTTAAAAAGAGATTGAGTTTCAACGTAATTCTAGATGATATCGGGTAAAATTATTTACATTGTAGTAAAATATGGGATTTCTACTTGTGTATTCCAAAAAAACATTTTGTCAATACTTGCCAACGAATGTAATATTCAAGTTTTTATTAAAAGTCCCCAGTATAAAATTAAAAAAAAATACTTGAAAACACAAGAGAAAAAATCTTTTTTTAGTTTTTGTTTTGTGTTTATTTTCGTAGCTGTGATTGTTATTGTTGCTGTTGTAAATGTGAAGTCAAATGAAGATATATTCAATAGGTTACTTCTTAGTTCGGATCCTTTAATTACCACTAAAAGCAAAAATTATGCCAAAAAATATATAATATACCACAGATGGCACAAAATTTATTAATTTTGCACAAGATTTCTGATGAAGAAGAGATTAATGAAGATATTGATGATGATAATTATGAAGATGCTGATTGTATTTATGAAGGTGATGATAATACGGAGGATCCTTGATTTTAATTGTATATATATATAGATATATATATATTTAAGTTTCTCTTAAATAAGAACAATATAAAATAAAAAATAAACAATAACAATAAATGCATACAAAATTTTCAATAAATGTAGCAATATATTCAATATTAATTGAATTAATTTTTTTAAATTTTTTTTTTAATTTTTCTGAAATGGTTGTTTGTTTTGTGCTTATAATTATTTATCAATAAAAATATAATATTATTTTATAATGTGAATTTTTTGAGTTAAATTTGTGGAATTGTGGCATTTGGAAAATAAAATCGGATTTTAAAATTCAATTTTTATAATATAAATACATATTAAATATTTATTCATTTTTTATTTTTAAAAAAAATTTTATTTTTTCTAAAAGCACATTAACTAAGTTCTAACTTGCAATTTCATTTACTAATTTATCGCTTTTTATTCCAAAGTTACAGCGAAAATTGTAAGAAAAGATCATTTTTTCTAAAACACAAAAAAGCTCCTAACGGGTTAAAACAATTTTTTTCCACTTTCTTTTTTTAAATGGTGGTTTTTTATGCATTAATGAATATCCATTAAAAAAACTTAACAATATTTTGAAATTACGTCTTCCCTGAATTAATCCTCACTTTTCATGCTTTTCAACCCACTGTGCTATGGTGCAAATCTTAGCTCGACAGCTATTATGGTTTCTGAGATCATTCGTTACAAACAAATGAACCAACGTTTTTAATATATGTATATAGATTAATTTATTATTATTATTTATTTTTTTTTTTTGATTGGAAAAATAAAAGTCAACACATTTGCTAAAAACTAGCTCACAAAAATCCAAATATATGTCTATATATCTAAAAATTTATTCTTCAACATTTAGTTCTATGTAGTGTTTTTGTTAAAAATTAAAAAAAAAAAAAACTGGTTTTTCCTTCCTGATGTATACATAGTGGTTAAAGTAAAATTTTGTATATTCTAACGGATAAAGTTGCGAATGATTTCCCGTAAAATCCAATACACTTCACTCCATAAAATATAAAAAAATTTAATTTTCGAAATTTCGTCTAGAATTTCATTCAATCCTGACTGCTGAATTAGCCAGCAGTCTAGCTTCAGTTAACGTTTATATATCAATTCAGTTTCATTTCGGTTTCAGTACAATTTTAATTTAGCTTAATTTAGTTCAGTTTAGTATTATATTTTAATTTTTTTTGTGAATACTCCTTCCATTGGCTAATAAACTTTTTTGTTATGGTTCACACATATCACAGCCACATTCAAATGAAAGTATTTTTTTTTTCATTTTAAGTAAAAAACGCATATCCGCTCTATTATACATTTAAATATAATCAACAGGAAAAATATTACGAAATATTTATGTTGGAATAAAATAACAAGAAAAAATTAAACTAAACCACATACAACATACAACATACACACACAAACAATAAAATGAATCTACAATAAAATGGATATGAAAACATAAAAACCTTAATATGAATTAAATGCAAATTTACCGATTTTTTTTTTTTTTTTGATTTTGTTGTTTTCTATCGTTATGATGTCTGCATAACAGTTGAGTAGTAGAAAAAATTTAAAAACAATAAATTAACAAATATTTTTTATATATATGTATAAATTTTTTGTTGTTAATTTATTTAAATATTTACATTTTATATGGTAAAAGTAACATTTTTTTTTCCTACACTTACATATGAATGTACTTTCAAGTTGTACAAAAATATAATTTTGGTTCATTTAGTCAGAAAACCATGATTCTCTTTTTATATGAACGTAAAAATGTATGTTTTTGAGAGCACTTGAAAATGTTTAAATAAAAACAATAAAAAAAAAACCTTAACAGCGATAAAAATATAGACACACAATGTTATGTTTGCTTGTACTCTACACGTATTCCTACATTCTCCAACTATTTACCAAATAAGTTTAAAATGAAAAGAAAACGAAAGTTTTTGGCTGAAATAACAAACATGATCATAGTCCGCTGTATATAAAGGCATAAGTGTATACTATGCAATGCCTTCCCTGAAAAAAAAAAAATTAAATAAAAATGCTTGGAAAAAAACACAATATATTTCAAACGATTTTGTTGTTTTTGTTATTTTTTTTATTTTGTATAAAATACCTTTTTTACAAGTGCACTTTTGCTGACTTTTACATTTGTTATTGTATCACAGATAGTGTTTAATTTTATATATTTTTTATAAACTCGTTTGTTTGTGTTTGTTGTTGTTTTTTTGGTTTTAATTTTTTCGCGTTTCTTTTGCTTTGGATGGCAACGTTTGTAGTTTTTTTTTTTTGTTGCTGTTGTTATAAAATATATTTAACTAGCGTGCTTTTGTTTACTTAAATTCGCATTTTTCAGCACTGGCTCTAAATTGGAGTTTATATGGTTTTTGCCATTTTAACATTTAAATTTAATTTTTTAAAACCAATTTATATAAATATATACATACATACATATAATTTTTTATTTCATTAGTCTATTTTTACAAAGTCGTTAGTAAAAATAAATTTTATAATATTTATATGGTGCCTGGGCATAACCGCAATGAACAGAATCTCCATGTAGGAAGTGGGCATACTAAACAATATATTTCGAATTAAAATGAATTATTATGGGTCATATCACCCATTTTCGTGTTGCAATTATCACACATTTTTAAGGCATTATCAGCGCTATTCAAGTAATTTTTATATTCTATCACCTTTGTATATGTTGTTGTTGTTGCAATACATACTATTATACATTTACTATTTATTCATTAATTACGAATATAAGAAAGTATTTTTGTTTTTGTAAAATAAAGAAAACTTTGGACATAACATAGTATGTGTGTGTTAGGGTTATATTATATCACAGCATTCAACTTTCAGAAAATTTATGACAATTCGATAAATTTTCGCCAGCGGCACTTTCTTTTGCCGCTCCAATAACAACAATGACGTAGTACGATTATATTGTACTAAGTACTTGCGACGACCGATATACTTTATTAGTTATTTATATAACGGTTAATTATGAATTTTATTTATTTAAACTGTCATATATATCACCCATTCTATAAGAGATTTGCCAAAAATTTCAATTTTCTTCATATTTTGTACACAGAGTATCTGTGGGGACATTTAGAGATTTCATTTAACAGAGACAAAAAAAAAATCGATAAACTTTTTTAGATTTTATGAAAAGCAAAAGAATTTGTATAGGTTATTTCATATGTTAATATCTACATATAATATTAATAGGCTAGGCGATTTCTTGTGACCGATGTAAGTTTCACAGTTTTACCCCGATTTTGACAAAAAAATCATCATTTGATAGGCAATTATTTTTAGCTGTGAACCAGATTTACAGATTTTCATCGTGTGGAACATTTTTTTGGAGTTATGATCGTTTAAAGTTGCTACCAACATATACATACATAAAGTTATACAATGCTATGTGTGTGTTTATTATATTTGTTAATGTTTGTGTTAATGTGTTGAGTTTGATTTCTTCATTTAAAATGAGATGAATTGTGAAGCATACCTTTGGGTCTTTATTAAATGAAAAAATAAAATTTCCTATTTTTAAATTTCGAGCGCTGGAATCTGCTAGTATTATTAAAAACTATTAATCTAAACCTGTCATAAATTTGTTAAATTTACCAGTACATTGATACCCGTCTTCTCATGGTCGTACTGAAAAATGATGAAAATGATTTTTTAAACAAATAAACTTTTTTCGTTTAAGAAAATGTTGCAATTAAGAAAAGGTACTTTTTAGAACAAGGTATTTTTTTTTTAGAAATAGTTAATTTAAAAAAAAAATTACTTAAAATAAAACGTATTTAAGTAAAGGTACTTTTTGAAGAAAACATACCTTTTAAGAAAAGATACTCTTAAGTTTTAGAAAAAAGTACTTCTCTAAGAAAATGTACATTAAGAAAAAGCACTTTCTTAAGAAAAGGTACTTTTTTTTTACGAAATTTGTCTTTTTAAGAATAGGCTTTTTCTTAAGAAAGGTCCCTTTTAAAAAAAAAGTGCTTTGAAGGGAAAAGGAACTTTTTTAAGACAAGGAAATTTTTTAAGAAAATGTACTTTTTTACAAAGCGTATTTTTTTTAGAATACGTTCTATTTTTTTAAAAAATTTACTTTTTTAAGGAAACAAATTTTTTTTAAGAAGAGACCACAATTTAAACAGGAACGTTTTTAAGAAAAGGTAATTTTTTTAGAAGAAAATTTACTATTTTAAGAAAATGTACTTTTTTAAAAGAAGGTAATAGAATAGCTAAAAAAAGTTAATTTTTTTTAAAAAAGCTACTCTTTTAAAAATAGGAAAAAGCCCAAAATAAACGAAAATGTCTTTTTTAAGAAAGACATTTTTTTAAAGAAAAGAGCACAATTCAAACAGGAAAGTTTTTAAGAAAAGGCAAATTTTTTAGAAAAACATTTACTTTTTTAAGAAAATGTACTTTTTTAAGAAAACGTACTTTTTTAAAAAAATTATTACATTTTTTAAAAAAGTTAATTTTTATAAAAAGGTACTCTTTTAAAAATAGGGAAAAGTCCAAAATAAACGAAAATTCTTTTTGAAGAAAGACATTGTTTTAAAGAAAAAGCACAATTTAAACAGGAACGTTTTTAAGAAACGGCTATTTTTTTAGAAGAAAATTTAGTTTTTTAAGAATATGTGATAATCAAGAAAATGTACTTTTTTAAAAACACGTACTTTTTTAAAGTCGTTAAAAAAATTAATTTTTTTAAAAAGGTACTCCTTTAAAATTAAGAATAAGCATTTTGTTAAGAAAAGGTACTTTTTTAAGATAAGCTACTATTAAAAATATGTATTTTTATAAAAGCCTATTTTTTTTTTAAATTTACTTGTTTAAGAAAACCCAGATTTCTAGAAAAATATATATTAAAAACAAGTAAGAAAATTATAGTCGGTTTAGATCGACTATACAATACTCTATACCATGAGTTTAGAGACACTATCTCTTAGGTCCAACTAATTATATATAGAAAATAAGCATAAATCAAATTTGAGGAACAATTTTTATTAATTTTTTTTCCTGCGGATATGCAAAAGTTCATATCGGATGCTATATTTATGTCTGGACTAGGTCGGAAAATGGACCGATATAGACCATATTGTCTAGGGTCACTCATTTTGTGCAAAATCTCATACAAACAAAATTTGAGAAAAATCTGTGCAATATTTTTTTGGTTTGAGAGATTTAAGTGAAGATCGGGAAGCAGCTTTATATTGGGCCTATGACTAAGAGTTGTCCAATAGGGATAATTTTTGGACTACTGATTAATGGATGTAATAAATACATATAAACTCAATTTGATCAAGATCTATCTGATAACTTGGATATTATGGCAATTTAAGTCACCGCGGTCTGAACACTTGTATGGTCTGAACACGAACGGATTTTCACAAATTTCAACAGCGTTTATCCTATGGCAGACAGAAACTTGTATAATAAATAATAATAAATTCATCAGAATAAATTTCATCAAAATATATGCGACCTTAGTTTGATTACAAGGTTTAGATGGACACACAGATGGACGGAGGGACGGACATGGCTAAACCAACTCAGAAAGTGTGTCTGAGTCGACCGGTATAATAAAAACCGGGTCTAGTAGTTACTAACATCATCACATAGTCATAACTACATAGGTATAAAAAAAATTTAAGAAAATATACTTCTTTAAGATGTCCTTTGTTAAGAAAAGTGTGGTTTAAAGAAAATCTATATACATAAAAACGTTGGTTCATTTGTTTGTTATGAATGATCTCAGAAACCATAATAGCTGTCGAGCTAAGATTTGCACCATAGGTTCGGTTCGAGTTTTTTTGTGTTTTTTTTGGGTCAAGTTATAAAAAAATTCCTATTTTCAGTGCGATTTGACTGCAATTCAGAATGTGTGTACGTTTCATCATATGAAATTTTTGTGTGTATAAATGGACTCGATAGGTGGCGCTGGGGTAAAGTTATTTCGAATATCCTTATTTACGGTGCGAATTTACTGAAACTAAGTATGTACATATATGTATGTATGTTAGATGATGCCAAAAATTTTTTTGTTGGACCCGGTAGATGGCGCTGGCATTCGAAAAATAATGAGTTGTGAATTTTATTTAAACTTTATAAGTTACAAAATTCACAAATGCTTTTATATATAAATATTCTTACCAAAAAGGAAGGAAAAATTGCATTTGCTATTGCTTCGTCCGGAATAGCCGCAACATTTATTACATGATGGTCGTACAGCTCATTCAGCACTCAAATCACCGTTAACCGTACAAACAAATGAGAATGCCGTATGTAATATCAAAAAACATTCTGGTATGGAAAAAGTTCTGCAAAAATGCAGTATTATTATTTGGGATGAATGTACCATGGCTCACAAACATTGCTCAGAAGCATTACATAGAACTCTAAAAGATTTGAAAGGCAATGAAAGACTTTTTGGTGGAGCTCTCATTTTATTATCTGGAGATTTTCGTCAAACATTGCCAGTCAAACCAAAATCAACCTATGCTGCTGAAAATCAGCAAAATTATGGAGTGGCGTTCAAACTATAAAACTAACAACAAACATGCGAGTACGATTAAAAAATTATCCAACGGCTGACCAATTTTCAAGTCAACAACTTGATCTTGGTAATGGTAAAATCAATATTAATCCAACCAATCAAACTATTAAAATACCCATAAGATTTTTGTCAATTTATATCGTCACGCGATTAGTTAATTGAAAATGTATTCCCCGACATTCAAAATCAATATCGTAACTATGATTGGTTAAGTGAAAGAGCTATTTTAGCCTCAAAAAATGTCGATGGCGATAATAATAATGTTGCTATGCAGGGCATGACTGATTCCGAAACGTTTTCTTTCAAATCTATGGATAGTGATGTTGAAGAAAATGAAGCAGTCAATTATCCAACAGAATTTTTGAATTCACTTGATGTACCCAGTCTACCGCCACATTTATTAAAAATAAAAGTCGGTTCTCCAATAATTTTGCTACGTAAGCTCAACGCTCCGAGACTACGTAATGCAACCAGGTTAGTTGTTGAGAGAATAATGCCCAATGTTATTGAGGCCACAATTCTCAAAGGAAAATTTAAAGGAGATCATGTTTTGCTGTCAGGAATTCCTATGATTCCTACCGACACACCGATAACATTCAAAACATTGCAATTTCTGATCAGATTGGGCTTTGCCATGACCATTAATAAATCTCAAAGACAATCATTGCAAATATGTGGTTTGGAGCTCAAAAACGGTTGTTGTTCCCACGAGCAACTATATGTGGCATTTTCCCGTGTTGGAAAGCCAGCTAATTTATTCATTTACTGCGAGAATAATTAAATTAAAAATATTGTTCACTCTTTAGCATTACTATAAAAAAAATATATTGGTCATTCTTATATGTTACAATAAATATTTAATTTCATTTTCATAAATAAAACATGGTTTGTCTTTAACAGTTTTCAATTAATATTAACAAATGCACAAGCGTTTTTTGTTTTGTATTGCACAGAATCTAACTAAAATAGAAAATTCATGGAGGGCAAAACAACTTTTGCCGGGTCCAGCTAGTGTACTTATAAATTCAATGATCTCTTTTAAGAAAATGACCTTTTATAAGAAAATTTACTTTTACAAAAAAGGGTACTTTTTTTAAAATGCAGTTCTTTAAGAAAATTTAATTTTTTTAGAATATGTAATTTTTCTTAAAAATTAATTTTTAAGAAAAGCCAATTTTTGGAAAAAAAAAATAATATTTAATAATGGATTCTTGTTAAAAAAGGCACTCTTTGAAATTTAAATTTTTCGGAATAAGTACTTTGTTAAGAAAAGCCACATAGTCAAAGGTACTTTATGAAAAAAGGCACTTTTTTAAGAAAATTTACTTTTGTAAGAAAATGTAGTTTTGTAAAAAAGCGCTTTTAAAAGAAAAGCTGCTTTATAAAAAAAGGTAATTTTTTAAGAAAAGTTAATTTTATAGGAAAAGGTTTTTTAAGAAAACGTACTTCTTTAAAAAAGTATACTTTTTAAGAAAAGGCACCTTTTTGAAAAAAGGTAATCTTTAAAATAATACGTTTGAAAAAGAGCAGAAAATGAATTTTTAGAGAATAATTACTTGTTTAATCTTTAAAAAAAAAAGAAACTTTTTAAGAAATTAAAAATTCAGTGCAAATTTATTTTTACTTATATTAAGTCAAGGGGATGTTGCCCAAGATATAAGGAAACAGGTGGATATAGGATATGTAGCGTTTTTGGTGCTTTTGGATCACTCTAAAGCTTTTTTTTTCAAAACGTTTATTAATTCATAATAGGATAACAATTCGTAAATTAAATAAACAATAGTTAACAATAATTTTCTATATACAAAGTCCCAAAATCGGGCTCTCGAGTATTATTAATATAATAATATATTTTTATTTAAAAATAAATTACTAGTTTCTTTACTTCAAATGAAGAATAAGTTATTGATATTTTGTAATGGAAAAATTCTGTTTCTTTAATATTTTTGTAACTTAAAAACGGTCTAAAGGAAAAAAAAACAAGGGGTATATTAATAAATACTTATAGCCACCAAAATTTTTTAGTTTTTGAGTTTTGCAAGGTATGTTCTCTGTTAGCTATGCTGAGCTGACATCATATCTTAGATCATTATTTAATTGATTGAAATTAACTACTTTTATATTAGCCCGTCTAAAATTATGATTAAAGACTGGGATACCATTTTCATTTTGAATTTTCTTAACCTTATCGAGGTATAGAAATGATTCAGGTGGAACAAACCCATTTTTCAAGGTATCACATATACATATATTGTTCATTTGAATAGTAGGGTGCCAGAATGAAATTGTATTCGCTACATAATGTACATCTGAAAATGTAACTTCTGATTGAATGTATAATAAAATTATCGATTCTTATAATATTGGCAGAATTATGCAATTTTTTATTGGATATGTACTTTGTATAGTTGCTCTGCGTCGATCTAAACATTGATGTAAAAGCTCTTAAACACTTTCTTTCGAATACACGTATTTTTTCCATGTAAGATGGTGAGATGTTAAACCAGATTGGGCATCCATAAGTTATGATTGGTCTAATTAATGATTGGTACATCATAATTTTGACCTTAGGCTTTACAAACTTTGAGTAAAATAATAATTTGTACCTGAAGAATGCGTTTCTAGCTTTTGTTAAAATTTCATTAACATGATTATTGAAATATAATCAATCTAAAGCATTTGACACGGATGAACAAAATATTTTATGTTACAAATTGGAAAATTTTTGCAACTTCTCATCGACAGCAACGCTTCCAATTACATCATAGCTTACCAACAGACATCAGCATGTTGTAACTACAACTACAAGATCAAATCTTTTGCCAGTGTTCCGTGGTATTACACAATGATCGATTGTTGATCCACTTCTATTTACAATAGAGTCCAATGCTCTCCCAGATAAACTTCAATAGAGCAAGTTCAGAATGTATGCTGACGAAGTCTAACTTCACATCAGTTGTAACCTTGAATCTATTGATCAATGCGTTAGCACTCTAAACCAGAAACTACATCGCGTTTTTTTGTGGACTACGGTTAATGGTCTTGGAATAAATCCCAATAAGTCGAAGTGCCTTATTATCAAATAACGTTCGCCATCTTTTTATGCGCCAAACATAACTCTCAACAGCCAACTAATTGAGATAGTAGGGTCGTCTAAGACCCTCGGAATATTTTTCAATAACACTATTACTTGGTCGAAAACATATAAATTATACATGCGGTCGTACATATTCTATGTTACGAACACTCTGGCAAATTCAATATTGTACCCCAGTTAAAATTAGGATACTTCTCGCCAAAACGTATTTAGTGCCTTTATTGTTACTAGCAGATTCCAGCCCTCGAAATTCGAGTGCAAATTCTAGGAAATTTTATTTTTTCATTAAATAAAGATCCTAAAAGTATGCTAATCAATTATAGCCAATTCACAAATCAACACAAAAAACAAACTCATATTTATTACAAACACATTAACAAATTTAATAAACACACAGATAGCATTGTATAATTTTATGTATGTGTTAGTAGCAACTTTGAATGCAATTTACTAAAAACAAAGGAAAAAATTTAAAAATCTGTAAATCTGCAAGACTGCTAAAAAGAAATACCTTTCAAACAATATACGTTTGGTCATAATGGGGATAAAACAGTAGAACAAAATATCGGTAACAAAAAATCGACTAGCCTATTAATATTATACATAGATATGGTTGTGAACTTTCTGCCAGTTGCGTTACGCAGAGTAGACGGAAAATGAACTTGGTGTTGAAAAATATTGTGCGTTATGTATATGGTCTGAAAAGATATGACCATATCCCTTCTTTTTCTATTCAACTTTATGGTATTAGCTTTGATAATCTACTAAAAATTAGAGTTCAAGTAACAACATCTTTATGACCAATTAAATAACTAGAATATTGTTGTTATACCCTATACCACTATGTGGTTTGGGTATAATGACTTTGTGCTGCTGTTTGTAACAACCAAAAATATTTGACCTAGACCCATCTTTAATTATACCGATCGAATCAGAATCACTTTTTGAGTTGATTTAACAATGTCCGTCCGTCCGTCCGTCCGTCCGTCTGTGTGTCCATGTAAACCTTGTAATCAAATTGCAGGTCCCAAATATGAATATATTTTGATGAAATTTGGTATATAAGCTTTTATCGGCCATGGAATGAACGGTGTTGAAACTGGTGAGAATCAGACCTAGCCCCCATACAAATTACCCCTATGAAATCGACATAAATTGCCATAAGATCCAAATTGTCATATAGATCTTACTCAAATTGGGTTTGCATGCATTCATTACATCCATTAATTAGTAGTCCAAAAATGATCCCTTTGGCCCCATATAGACTGCTTCCCGATCTTCACTTAAATCTATTAAAAACAAAAATAATGCACTGATTCTTCTCAAATTTTGTTTGTATATATTTTTGCTAAATACCAGAGACTTTACCAAACATGATCAGGATTGGTCCATTTTTGGACCTAGTCCCCATATAGATATAGCATCCGATATGAACTTTTTCATATCTGCAGCCAAAAAAATTAATAAAAATCCCACTCAAATTTGGTTTTTGCTTATTTTCTATGTCCAGTTAGTTGGGCCTAAGAGATAGGGTTTCTAAACGCATGGTATAGGGTATCATATAGTCGGTCTAGACCGACTATAATTTTCTTACTTGTTTTTTGTTTGTTTTTTTTTATAAATTGTTATAATTGTTAAATTAAAATTAAAACTATACATCAAATAAAAATAAATAAAATTAAAATAAAATAAAAATAAATATACTTATGTTGATCATTTGTTATTAGATCCTTAAGCTTATTAGAATAAGTGGCAACAAAGAGATCATTTGAAAAATTTCTTAATTTGTCCCTATCTTTCAATAAGTAAAAATCAAAATAAATTGTTGGCCCTCATCAACTCTTGCCTGTTACACAATTTAAGCCTGACTTTAAGTGAACAAACTTTTTTTAAGTTTTATACGTAATTATTTGGAGGAAAAAGTGTCGGGGGTTTTTTTGCTAATAATTCAGATAATACGTCCAAGTTTTTTTTCTTGCTTTACTTATTTAATCGCATTTTAATTTGTTTTATCAATTGTACTTATGTCTACTTTTTGAAAAAAAAAAAACAAACTGCAATACGTTTCTTCTTTATAATTTATAATACAAATATGTGGATGTGCTCCAAAAGATTTCAAAAATCTCGTTTGTTCCACTTGGTTGCTCAAGTATGTACTACGAATATTTACGTTAAGAAAAAAAAAATACTTATAATATTTTTTTTTTTTTTATTTGTGTTGAATTTTTATTGCTTTTATTCTTCTTACAAATTGTAAGTTTTAGCCATTTGTGTGTTGTTATTGCTGGTGTTATTGCTGATATTGCTACTTGAAGCCCTAAGATTTATAAAAATGTAACACTTTTCGTTGTTGTTCAGTTTTAAATACAAACTGGATTACAATAGTAGTCGTATATATGCTTCTTCTTGCAGTTTTTCTCCTTCATTTTTAACTGACTACTGGCCAATTTCAAAACACATACCAAATAAAGTTACATATCATTACAGACACATCGTAAGTATAAATGTAATTGAGAATGATGTAAAGTAGAGATTTACAACCTTATGAAATCAGAGGGCCTTAAAAGATCTAATATTTGAACTGAAATTCGAATTTAAGACAAAAATAAAAGATATTACACTACTAATGTCGCAAAATATTGAAGATGGTCCATTTGGAATATCCGAAATAAATTCAAACTAAAGATTCCTTTACCAAAGTATCCCTTAAGTTACTGCCCCCAACCTGCATCGGAATACGACATAAGTGTAGCACAGTTTTGCGTGCTTAGTTTCTTTTAAATATCTTAGTATCTTTTTGACAGGATTATTATGTTCATGAATTGGATGACTTCTATCAGGCCCTGTGCATTACGTTATACATATCGGACTTCCAACTGCTTGCTGATATGACTAGACGTCAGTTATTACTTATTCTTCAGATTTATTTAGCGTTTGATTTGGATCCATTGGAACTTGCACTGAATTAAATATTAAATTTCTCTAATCTATAATATTAATAGGCTAGGCGATTTCTTGTGACTGATGTTTTGTTCTACCGTTTTATTCCGATTTTAGCCGTTTTGCAGATTTAAAGATTTTTTAATTTTTTCCTTTATTTAGAATAAATTGCATTTAAAGCTGCTACTAACACATACATAAAATTATACAATGCTATGCCAATAAACATTTTTGTTTGCTATCAACTTGAGATGCATTTGAGATCAAATACATTTCTCAAATCTCCAACGTTAATTCTCAAATGCACCTCAATAGTCCGATTATAGTCTTCTCAACTTAAAAGGCACATTTTTTATATGGTGATTTTCTTAGTTATCAAACTGAGAAATTTGTGATTCTCAAATTGATAGCAAAGAAATTTCACCAATCTGTATCAAATGAAGGTACGGAATTGCCATATTAAAAAAATTATACTAATTTTAAAAATGAAAACAATTACTTTTTTTTAATGCTTCAATTTAATTTCATTACATATTTAACATTATTATGTTAATATTTTTAAAAATTTAGAATTAAAAATAAATGAATTAATTATTTGTACATTTTATGAATATTAATATTAAGTCATAAATTAGAATTTAAATTAAAAAATTCGACAAAAAGTAGAAATAATTAAAAATATATCTATTAATTATTTGTACTTTTTTGGCATTTTTTAATTTAATTTATTATTTATGACATATTTAAATAATATCTCAAACTTAACACAAATCGTATTCAAGTTGAAAAAATGTTTAGCCTCAAGTGGAGAAAAGTGTTGGATATCCAATTGACAGTTAAAATATTTCTCAAAGATTGGAAAAAATGTTAAATCTGAACTTGATGTCAAGTTGAAAGCAAACAAGGAGAAAAATTGTTCAACTCAAGTTGAGAATTACATTGGACATCAATTTGAGAACTTAACTTTTCTCCAACATTGGGGGAATAATATTTCAATGCATACTGGGATGTGTGTGTTTATTAAATTTGTTAATGTGTTTGTAATAAAAATGAGTTTGTTTTTTGTGTTGATTTGTGAATTGGCTTTAATTGATTGGCATACTTTTAGGGTCTTTATTTAATGAAAAAATAAAATCTCCTAGAATTTGCGCTCGAATTTCGCGGGCTGGAATCTGCTAGTATTTTATTAATATACTTTTCATGATCAAAATAAATTTTATTTTCTTCCAGTAATTTCATATTCAACTCATTACAAAAGTTCTTTGTTGTTGCACAAAATCGATGATCATTGCTCAGTAGCAGCATGTCATCTAAATAAATTGTTATATATCGCACCTGTACCTCTTAAGTGACTCAACTCAAAATTTACAAATTGTTTCATTGTAAAGAATTACGAATAATATTTATACAACGGTAGTTGTTTTTGAGATTTTGTCAGTGATCATCAAAAATCACAATTTTTTTTAGGTGCAACTCAAAATATGTGGATTCTAAAGGAGCTACTCTTATAACACAAAGAGGGTTACAACTGTATTTTTTTTCGAAAAACGAGAAAAATCGATGTAAGATTTCTACAGTGGATAGATATGACCACCGTGTATCGTTTTCTTGCAAAAAGTGAAAATTGAAAACTTTTGGGTTGACTCACTTTAGAGGTACAAGTGCGATATGTTAGACTCATACATACACGGGGTAATTCGGAGACATACTTTTGATATCCTTGATCCAATTTTTTTTAGAATTTGATTTAGCTTCTTGTTCCATAGTAGAGTTGACTGATTGAATCCATATAAAGCCTTTTTCAGTTTTAGACACTCCTGGCACCTTCTGGATGAGAACAAAAATTTCTTCACTGAAGTCATCCTGAAAGATCGCTTTTACAGCATCCATTTGCTCTAGTTCCAAATTTTATCTTATTGCTAATGCCATCAGTAATCTCAGTGATGTGAAACGAATCACTCGATAATACGATTCTTCGTAGACGATGCCTTTTTTCTGTGTATATCCCTTTACCACAAGACGGTCCGTTCAGTTCATCTTTGATTTCAAAAATCAACCTAATTTTTATAAGGTTTCAAACCATGTTTTATCGATTTTTAATGAGTTAATTTCACTGTTTATTGCTACTAACCATTTATCCATACCTTGGCAATTCACTGCTTCTTCGTACGTCAAGGGATCTTCTGTGCAATTATTTTTTATCATAAGATCATTACGAGTCTTCTTTGTAATTCTTTCAGTGCTTTGTAACGCGACGAACATCTACTCACTGATCTTGAACTATTAGTGGCAGTTCAATAAATATTACTCCAGCATTTTTTGAGTCGAAAATTTCTTCGATAAAGTAATTTTAACACTAATTGGGCAGAGTAACCGGTCAAGTAGACACTAATCGTAGAACGAAAAACTCTCGCTACATATTTACATATTTTTTGGAACTAGCCAGTATCATATCACAGCCCGCTTTCTGAACACATGCATCCGTATTTTTGTTCTTTCAACAGAATATCTGTAGTGATTGTAAAATATCTTATATGTTCCCACATTCATTCGGTTGCCACAATAAAATTTGTTTTTTCTCTGCATTTATTTAGAAGTACTTTATCTTGCTTGGTATTTTTACAGTTTTTAATTATAACACCCATGAAGGCTGAATTACAAAAACCGGTTTGACTAAAATCGACCAAAAGTTACCCCTTTAAAATTTATATATAAAAATTATGCACTACTAGCAGATTCCAGGCCGCGAAATTCGAGTGCAAATTCTAGGAAATTTTATTTGTTCATTAAATAAAGATCCTAAAAGTATGCTAATCAATTATAGCCAATTCACAAATCAACACAAAAAACAAACTCATTTTTATTACAAACAAATTAACAAATTTAATAAACACACACATAGCATTGTATAATTTTATGTATGTGTTAGTAGCAACTTTAAATGCAATTTACTCAAAATAAAGGAAAACATTTAAAAATCTGTAAATCTGCAAACCGGCTAAAAAGAAATACCTTTCAAATAATATACGTTTGGTCAAAATCGGGATAAGACGGTAGAACAAAACATCAGTCACAAGAAATCGCCTAGCCTATTAATATTATAGATATTAATGGAGATTTGGTTAGATTGAAAAGAGCGAATTTCTTGTAAGGCGATTTTTTGTGACCGATAAATGTATGTCAGTTTTCATCCTATTTGGACCAAACATAACTCATTTGAAAGGTATTTCTTTTTAGCTGTCCACCAGATTTATATATAAATATATAGATAAATATATATATTTTTTTTTTATTTTTTTGTGAGTAAAATGCATTTAAAGTTGCTACTAACACATACATAAAATTATATAATGCTGTGTGTGCTTATTAAATTTGTTAATGTGTTTGCAAAAAGGCCTGTGTTGAATTGAAACATAATTTTGGTTATAAACAAAAATAATTTTCGACCTAAACCAATAACCAATAAAAAGTGTTGAATTGTGAATTGGCTAGAATTGATTAGCATACTTTTAGGGTCTTATAAAATAATGTATTAAATGAAAGAAATAAAATTTGCTGTCGTTTTTCGAGGGCTGGGATATGCTACTGTATATTAAATCTTATGAAATTTTAGAGAAAGTATTTGCATTTAGCTAAGCTCCGCACTTAACGAGGTGAGTACTATACTAATATTGAAAACTATCCAATCATTCAATAGACGAATATCCTGACACTTCAATATATTTCAAAGATACCTTGGACTTTTTACAAGGAAATTCTACTTGTGACAGACAAATCGTGATGACAAATTAATGCATAACTAATGATGATAAATAAAAACAAATGTAGATAGATAGAAACAAATCTATAATATTAATAGGTTAGGCGATTTCTTGTGACTGATGTTTTGTTCTACCATTTTATCCCGGTTTTGACCAAACGTATAGTATTTGAAAGGTATTTCTCTTTAGCTGTTTTGCTGATTTACAGATTTTTAAATTTTTTCCTTTATTTTGAGTAAATTGCATTTAAAGTTGCTACTAACACATACAATGCTATGTGTGTGTTTATACCCTATACCACTATGTGGTTTGGGTATAATGACTTTGTGCTGCTGTTTGTAACTACCAAAAATATTTGATCTAGGCCCATCTTTTATTATACCGATCGAGTCAGAATCACTATTCATCCGTCCGTCCGACCGTCCGTCTGTGTGTCCATGTAAACCTTGTAATCAAACTGCAGTTCGCAAATATGAATACATTTTGATGAACTTTGTATATAAGCTTCTATCGGCCATAGGATGAACGCTATTGAAACTGGTGGGAATCAGTCCATGTTCGGACCTAGCCCCCACACAAATGACCCCTATGAAATCGACATAAATTGCCATAAGATCCAAATTGTAATACAGATCTTAGTCAAATTGGGTTTATATGCGTTTATTACATCCATTAATGAGTGGTTCAAAAATGATCCCTATGGGACAACTCTTAGTCATAGGCCCCAGATAGAGCTGCTTTCCGATCTTCACTTAAATCTATCAAAAACAAAAATATTGCACTGATTCTACTCAAATTTTGTTTGTATATATTTTTGCAAAATACAAGAGACTTTACCAAACATGGCCAGGATCGGTCCATTTTTGGGCCTAGTCCCCATATATATAGCATACGATATGAACTTTTTCATATCTGAAGCCAAAAAAATTAATAAAAATCCCAGTCAAAATTCGTTTATGTTTATTTTCTATATCCAGTTAGTTGGGTCAAATAGGGTCTCTAAACACATGGTATAGGGTATCGTATAGTCGGGCTAGACCGACTATAATTTTCTTACTTGTTGTTATTGTGTTTGTAATAAAAATGAGTTTGTTTTTTGTGTTGATTTGTGACCTGGCTATAATTGATCAGCATACTTTTAGGGTCTTTATTTAATGAAAAAAATAAAATTTCCTAGAATTTGCGCTCGAATTTCGAGGGCCGGAATCTGCTAGTATTTATAAATATTCAGCTCAAATTTGTCCTGAATATCAAAAGACTACTTTAAGATGGAAATCAGATCAAAATATATATATATTTACGTTTTCGAGAAAGATCAATTGTGAGCAACTTAGTCCAATCTAATAATTTGTTCATTACATCAAACACTCAGAATTTATATAATTAAACATTACGAATTTATTTAAATTAAATTTAAATTTAAATTTTTTAATTTAATTTTATTTTACGAATTTATTTTATTTATTTTGTGAAAATAGAACACCCAATGCATCCACTGAACGCGTACCGAGTGTTGCACACAACAATTGTAAAAATATACTTTAAGAATGTTATGCCATACAACATCACAAGACGATTACAAAGTGTGACTGATATATTTTATAATTTTTTATTATTATTTTTTTTTTTTTTTTTGTTACTGTTGCCAAGATGAGGTTGTTTACTTCATTGAAAGAAAAAAAAACAACAACAACAAATTACGAGCGCATTAAAAATATATATGTAACAATTTGAAAGTAAATTTATTAAGGTTGTACGAAATATATGAAAACAAAAAGTACGTGAATATAATTAACAGTGAAAGATATAAATTTTAAAAAGCATAAAAATCAAAATTTGTTTTTAATAATTTTGAATATCATTCAAAACGATAAAGTCAGTGCACTTGTGTCACAAATTTTCTTGTAATTTACATTTTCAAATGTTGTATAGCTGTTGTTCGATTTTAATTATTACTCAACTTACGATCAATTGTTATTTTTAACAATAACAATTAGGGTAGTCACAGTTAATATATCCCTTAAAATGTCAATTTGGTATATTATTTGCAGTGTATAGATTAGGTTATGAACAAAAGTTAGAACAGGGGCTATTCGGGTTATCAGATATGACAATTTCTTGCCAAATGTAGCAATTTTCGAACAGGTCTGGCGTCTTAAATTTCAATTTGGCGACGTAGAGATTTTGTAGTGATTCCATTTTAATATTAACTGTTTTGTATTGCTCTCATTTTAAAGTGAAGGTCATGCAAATGTTAGAACTATTTTTTGTTTTACAAAAGAGTTTTGTAAGAAATTCTTTGAAAATATATTAACAGTAAAGTGATGAAGTATTCATCGATTTATATTTATTTAAAAAATTTTTCATATCCAGCAGGCTTTTGTGTCATTGAAAAGAAATAAAAAAAATCTAAAATTAAGTCAAATTTTTCGCTAATAACAATTCGATTTATTGAAGAAAAAAATCATGTGAGTCCGATCACAGGGGAGATGTGTAAGCATCTAGTAATTAAATATATTTTTATGGCACTTTTTTAAAATCAAACAGAAAGTTTCATCTATGTATCACTTATAGCAATCAACTGCAGGGGCTCTGCTAATATAAATATATATATTATTATTTATTATTTTCAACCGGTTAATTTTTAATTTTTAATTTTTCATTATTCATTTTTCATTTTCTATTTTTCATTTTCTGTTTTTAATTTTTTAAATTTTAATTTTTCATTTTTCATTTCTCGTTTTTAATTTTAAATTTTTGGATTTTTGTTTTTTCTTTTTAATTTTTTAAAATTTCAATTTTCATTTTTCTTTTTTCATTTTCCATTTTTTATTTTTCTTTTTTCACTTTTCACTTTTCATTTTCCATTTTTCGTTTTTAATTTTTTATTTTGCATTTTTCATTTTTTATTTTTCATTTTTCATTTTCAAACAGGTTATTAAATATCATAATTTTTTCACCAATACAATCTAAGTCACACCGATTTTGACTTACGGCTCACATGTTACGCTGTTTTTGTGATTGTATTGTGAAATAGAAATTTACCCCCCTGCGCGTATAGATGTTTACACATCAATAAAGTTGACCACTACGAATTTTTTGCAATTTTTTTAAATTCTTTGTGTAACTACAGGGAAAATATAAGAGAAGAGAGGGACATTCCTGTGAAGAAATTGTAGCAATATACCTGAGACCTCGCGGAACAGATTTACCGATTTGTAAGTACAGGTCAGTACACAAATAAAGTCAGATCTGATGGTTTAACCGTACTAGGGCAACGTGAAAATCAACTATGGCCCGTAAAATAAAAAAAAAAATCCCAGACAAGCGCCGTCAACAATAGTTTCGGAAGTGTTCTTAGAGTGTGTTAAGTAGATTTCAGTTCATACATTAAGAAATGTGCTCCATTATAATTTCCGGACTGCTAACAGAGGACCCCTTGTATTGAAGAAAAACAAGAAAAAAATTTGAGTATGCCAAAATGTACCTTAGCCATAGCAGTGGAATAATGTAATCTTTACGAACTATAGTAAGTTTAACTTATTTAAATCTGACGAAAACAGCAAAGCACGTTGAACGACGAACACTGAGATGCACGAAAAAACCTCAAGTGTTTCGTCAAACATGGCAGAAGGTCTCTGATGGTTTAGGGCTTCACAGGAGCGAGCGGAGTTGGTGAATTGCATTTTATGGATTGCGTAATGGATTATAAAATCTTCAGCAAAGTGTCGAAAAATTCACCTCACAAACAATTATACATAAAGACAAGGCTACAGATCTTGTACAATATACCAAAATCGATCGAAACCCTTCCCAAAAATCCTGATATTAATCCTATAGAAAATAATCTGGAATAAAATATTAGAAAACGAAACAATTCTCACAGGCACCAATTGAGATTTGCCTTAAAAAAAGAGTGTAACAAAATAGCGACGTAAATTACTTCAAATTTGGTAAGATCAATGTCTAGATGATGGAGGACAGTTAATGCTGGTAATGGAGGTCCAACAAAAATACATTTTTTACACTAATATGCGCTGAAATACATGTTTCAAAATACGGACGAAGAAAACAGTGATACAAAAAAGAATGAAACAGAAATAGCTGGGATGTGATACTTTTTTCTGATAGGTCGTGTCGAGTGCAACAAAATCCTGTCCTTGAAATTTGCGAAACACCTCGAAAATCTTGAATTACGGGCAAAATACTGGTTTTTTGACCCTTTTGCACATATAAGCCTGTAACTTTGTTGAGAATCAACCGATTTTGTTGAGAATCAGCTGATTTAAAAAGAGGAAACTAAGGCTTTTCGAAGATATGAACATGATATTTAAGTAATATTAACACATCTGTTCGTATTCCAAACTCATTTTTTTTTTTTAATATTTTCTATTTTTCAATTTTGGAGATGTTTTTACACATTTTTTTTATTTAGAAACCATATAATTTATGGACTTATTATAAAAGTATGTTTATCTGTGAGTAAAATGCAGCTTTGGATTAAGAAATCTCGTAAAAATTAACTGAGTTATTAAAATTTTAATGCGTTTAGAGACCCTATCTCTCAGGCCCAATTAACTGGATATAGAAAATAAGCATAAACAAAATTTGAGTGGGATTTTTATTAATTTTTTTGACTGCAGATATGAAAAAGTTCATATCGGATGCTATATCTATATGGGGACTAGGCCCAAAAATCGACCGATCCAGACCATGTTTGGTAAGGTCTCTTGTATTTTGCAAAAATATATACAAACAAAATTTGAGAAGAATCAGTGCAATATTTTTGTTTTTTTGATAGATTTAAATGAAGATCGGGAAGCAGCTCTATATGGGGCCTATGACTAAGAGTGGCCCCATAGGGATCATTTTTGGACTACTGATTAATGGATGTAATAAACACATACAAACCCAATTTGACTAAGATTTATATGATAATTTGGATCTTATCGCAATTTAAGTCGATTTCATAGGGGTCATTTGTATGGGGGGCTAGGTCTCAACATGGACCGATTCTCACCAATTTCAATAGCGTTTATCCTATAGTCGATAAAAGCGTATATACCAAATTTCATCAAAATATATTAATATTTGCGACCTGCAGTTTGATTAGAAGCTTTAGATGGACACACAGACGGACGGACGGACATCGTAAAATCGAATCAGAGAGTGATTCTGGGTCGATCGGTATAATAAAAAATGGGTCTAGGCCAAATATTTTTGGTAGTTATAAACAGCAGCACAAAGTCATTATACCCAAACCACATAGTGGTATAGGGTATAAAAATGGAAAAAATGCATGCAAAGATTTTTGAGTTGAATAACGGAAAATGTTATTTTAGCAAAAAAATTTGTTTGTGCAGGAATTTGATTAACATTGAAAATGACATAGTGAAAACAAGGCAATAGAATGTTTACTGAAAAATAATGGAATCAACGAATATTTCACTGTATATAATTTTCTTTACCAAACAAGGGGAAATTGCCCGGTAAGAACAACATCAAATGAACAGAAAAGATTCTATACTAGTGATACGAATGTGGGAAAAATTGGATCATCTCCAGTGAATTTTACTCAGAGTGTGTGTTAGGACGTAAGATGTTTTCGTGGATCCTTTGGTCCTTTGTAAGTTATTGAAAAACTGATATTTTGATGTTTTTTTTAATAGAGGCTTAGGATGTTATCATAAGATGACATGATAAATTTATATTGATATTGTGAAAAGTGCTTTCAAAATCCTCACATACTTCTACTTTGGAAGCAATTCAAAAGTGACTTAACAATTTTTTTTGCTCGTCGTCGTATAAAACAAGTAAGGGTGTTAAATTCGGATTTGCCTAATATTTTATACCCTCCAACCGTGTTCTAAACATAATATTATGTACAAGATTTTCAACACTAAGAGTTTTACCTCTTAGAATTCACATTATAATTTCTAGAGCTTTTACAATGATGTTTAAAATTAATAACGAAATTTGCAGATATTTTCGCATACCTGTAAATAAATACATATAAATACATCTTTGTTTTTTTTTTTTTGGTAATTGTCTTACTCTCATCGATAAACCACTCGTTCCCATGCACATAAAACAAAAACAATAAGCAAACAAAATGTATGTGTATGCATTTTTCATTATTTTTAGTTTTTAAATATATTTTATTGGAGTATCTTTACATGTTCATAAGTCATATTTCAGCTATTCGGCCTGGAGGATCCAATTTCAGTGTCAACCTGCTCGATATAATGAAAAATAATATTATCGTAATTTTACCGAGGTTAATGTTTTATTCTGTAAATAAGCGGGCATCGCTCTATCGACTCGAGCTGTTTTAAGGATCAAATAAATGTCTCGATGCACTACCAGCGGATAGCAACTGATATATACCTTTTGCACAGTGATTTAGAGGGTATAAAAATCAGAAAATCAAAACTTCGTTTGAAATTTAGTCAGGCTTAAGATCAAATATTTTTACTTCAAAATAAACCAAAAAAAAATTGGCCCATTTGTTTCAAAAATTTATCTATACTAGCAGATTCCAGCGCTCGAAATTCGAGTGCAGTTTCTAGGCAACTTTATTTTTCAACTTAGCCAATTCACAAACCAACTCCTTTTTGTTTATTATTATTTTGAACGAAGATAACAAACTCATTATCAAATTTAATAAACAGACACATAACATATGTATAATTTTATGTGTGTGTTAGTAGCAACTTTAAATGCAATTTACTCAAAATACAGGAAAAAATTTAGAAATCTTTAAATCTGGAAAACAGCTAAAATGAAATACCTTTCAAATAATATACATTTGGTCGAAATCGGAATAAAACGGTGGAACAAAACATCGGTCACGAGAAATCGCTTAGCCTATTAATATTACAGATTCTGCATGACAGGTTATACAGCTGTTTTGGGTCGAGTCGCCAACCCTCATCAGTTACCAAAAGTAGTAGATAATTTGTTTGGTAAACAATTAAATTCAGATACCTTTGCTGTGAAACCAATGCAATGAGAATTCAAGCAAAAAGTTATACTCCTTTGTCGTTTCCAATATAACAAACTAAAATATAAAACAACTTTGAAATAAACGTTCCTGTATTTATGAATTATAAATTAGTTTTAATTGCAATTTATCAAAACGTGAAACTTATAGTTAATTTGGACCGACAATAGGATACCCTATACCGTGAGTTTAGAGAAATAGTCTTACATCCAACGTTGATAAGGTCAGAATTCGGTATATGAAAACCAAATTTGGGTGGCATTTTTTATTAATTTGTGCCAAGCAGATATGATAAAGTTCATATCGGCTTATATTTTTCTGTAGGGACCAGGTCAAATAACGGACCGATCATGGTTACTTTTAGTAAAGTCACTTACTTTATGCAAAAACATATACAATCCAAATTTGAGATAAATCTGTGAAATATATTTGTTGTTTTGATAGACTAAAGTGAATATCGGGAAGCAGCTTTATATGGGAACAATGACTGAAAATGGTCCTGTAGAGTTTATTTTGGGTCTACTGATTAGTGGGTATAATAGAAACACATACAATAAATTTTTTTATATGATAATCTGGATCTTGCGACCATTTTATTCGATCGAATAGCGGTTATTTGTATGGGGGCGATGTTTGTACATTAGCCCGTCTCGATTTCGTTTTTTTTCTAATTTGAAAATGCTTGCCCCCCCCAAATGATGGAGATTTAGGACCCTTTTACGGGAAAAATAGCAAAAAAATTTTTGGGTAAAAAACCAGATGGCTACCGGATCCAAAAGATTGCAATCTTAGTGCATTTTGAGAAAAAAATATTTTTGATTTTCAAAAAATTAACGGCAAAAGTTGCACAATATAAAGTATATTCCGGGAAAAATATTAATAAAATTTCCGTAGAGCAATTTTGGTGCAGCGCTGCATCTTAAAGATGGAAAGTGAGTATATGTTTTTTCTTCTTTCTTTCTTTCAAGCTAAATTAGTCTCAAAAGTTGCACAAACTAGAGCATATTAGTTAAACCTATTTCAAAAAATGTGATAGAGCTTTTTTGGTCCAGCGCACGGTGGAACGAGATGGACTTTTTTGTAAAATTTACTTGCAGGCCGCAGTTTTTAACCGATTTTAACATTTGTTTTTGCCGCTTGTACTTTATTTAATTTCGCTTTGACCCATTAAGCCAGATTTGTTTATTTAAACTTTTAATTTGATTAAATTCTGTAGCGAAAGTCATGGAAAAGAGCATATTTTATTTTTTTTTCCTGTAAAACTTTTAAATGATTTTTTACTTAATTTATAATTGATTTGCATTTCCAACGTCATTTTTGCAAATAAAAAGTTTTGTTTACTTTTTGTATTGAAAATTTCCAGCTGTAGTAGTAGTAATAGTAAAAAACAGATGATAATAACATGATAATCAAACATAACTAATATTTTTTTTTTTGCAATATCTAAATTAACTAGTATAAAACAAGATAATTGAAAGCCATTTAACATTTTTTTTAAATAGTTTTAACGAAAGCGCTCTGTTTTTCGTAGCTTTTGAGACTAATTATTAATATTTTTCCCGGAATGTACTCTGTATTACGCTACTTTTGGCGAAATTTTTTGAAATCAAAAAAAATTTTTTTTTTTAAATGCAATCTTTAAGATCCGGTAGCCATCTGGTTTTTTGATCAAAAATTTTTTTTTGCTATTTTTCCCGTAAAATGATCCTAAATCCCCATCATTTTGGGGCAAGCTAAAAAAAAAAATTATCACCAATTTCAGTAACGTTCTATTTTCCTATGGTCGACAAAAATTAATATTTTATCTAAATTTTATCTATTCATATTTGCGACCTTTAGTTTGATTACAGACAGACAGACAGACGAATGGGCGGTTATTACTAAATCGTCAATCTGAGTCGATCGGTGCAATAAAAGGTGGGTAAAGGTAAAATATTTTTGGTTGTTGCAAACACAGATTTGGTGATATGGGCCAACAAGATCTGAAAATACTGGCAGCTGTCTTTAGCCAGATTGTGAATGATGAACATTTTGCTGTACTGATTTTGTGAACACCCCTACTGATGCACCTAATATGTTGCCTTTTTTACATTTTAACCACTAAATTATAATTTCTACATTCGGTTAATATTATATTATTATTATAATTTTTTTTTTTCATTTTAATCTCAAAAACTTTATCTTTTCTGTTCATTTTGTGTACCTTTTGGCATACGCTCACAAACCACACATATGTATGTACATACATACATATGCACATATTAAGTAATTTGTATGGCTGATGCTGGTTGTTACTTTTATTTCTCACTAAAACGAATTTTTAATTGCAAGTTCATAGGTAGAGATAATCATAATCAGCTTTGGCTGACTATAGAGTCGTTTAAGTTTCACTTGATTTGCATAAAAGAGTTTTTTTTTTGATGTTGTTAAAAATGTTAGCAACCTTTTTTTTAGAAAATATCATTTCTATGGTTTGGTTTAATAATTTGAAGTTAAGTAGTTTTCCTCTCAACGTATATAACCAAGTAAAACTGAAAAATATTTTATATCGATAATAATCTGCTTTAAGATTTATCTGAGTTTTGCATCATTTAGCTCGTATAGCAAAAAAACACAGCTATTTTGTTTCGAATGAAAATATTTGGAATTTTGCTTAAATTGCCTTAGTTTGTGAGTTTTCTTTCTTTTTTGTTTAAATTTTAATATGAGGTGTGAAAGATGAAAGAATTATGTGGTTTAATTGTATAGTGAATTTTGATCAAAGGTTAAAAAGTGAAATATTGTAATTTTGTAAATAGTTTAACAACAAATCATTTGTCTGTATGAAGATATGTACAGCTATTTTTTGAATTTTTTTTTTTGATGTGTTAACATCTATACGCGCTGGGGGGTAAAAATCTATTTCACAATACAATTACAAAAACAGCCTAAAATGTAAGACGTAAGACAAAATCGTTGTGACTTATGATTGTATTGCTAAAAAAAAATTATTCTGCATTATATTTCTTCACTTTCTATAAACATTTATAATTAATTTCCTCAATCATTTAAAATTATTCTTAACGTTACAATTTATTCTATATAAATAACACAATTAGAACTGCATTTAATATTAATGCTAATCAAACATAGTTTAAAATAAAAAATAAACGAATGACAGTAAAAAAGAATCATTTGGAGATAAAATGAAGGCACAATTCATTGGGAAGTGTATGGAGACAAAATGAAGGCTCGATTTCATTAGGAAGTGTGTGAAGATAAAATCAGGGAGTGAATAGCGTTATCAAAATGTTTTGTTATAAAACAGGGTCCTAATTTCGATTTTCCATATAGAATGTTGCTAATTTATTAAACATTTCTTTTTATAAACATTTATAATTAATTTTATTCATAAACATCTATAATATTAATAGGCAAGGCGACTTCTTGTGACCGATATAAAAATTTTAGTTAACATCCGATTTTTACCAAAATAGCCCATCTGAAAGATACTTCTTTTTAGCTGTCCACCATATATACGGATTTGCACCGTCTGGAACTTTTTTTTTTTTTTTTGAGTAAAATACATATTTAAGCTGCAAATAAAACACTATACAATGCTGTGTGTGTGTTTATTAAATTTGTGTTGAATTGTGAATTGGCTAAATTTTATTAGCATTCCTTTATGCTCTTATAAAATTATTTATTAACAAACTCATTTATATACCTTCTTGCACTCGAATTTCGAGGGCTGGGATCTGCCAGTTTATATTTAATTTTCTCAAACATTTAAAATTATTCATAAAATTACACTTTATTCCATTATATTAAACAATTATCACTGCATTTAATATTATTTTGAATAAATAAATGAAATAATAAACACATGTAACCGGCACTAGAATTTAAAGAAGATTTTGGGCAAAATCACGAGATTTTAAACCAATTTCACCCTTTATAAATAACTGCAGCTATACGCTCAGGGGGGTAAAAATCTATTTCACAAAACAATCGCAAAAACAGAGTAAGGCAAAAACGGTGTGAGGTATGATTGTATTGGTGAAAAGATTAGGAAGTTTTTGGAGATAAAATGACGGAGCGAATAGCGTTACCAAACCTTTTGAAAAATGAAAAATATAAATTAAAAATTAAAAAAAATTAAAAATTAAAAATTTCAAATGAAAAATGAAAAATAAAAAATGAGAGATAAAAAATAAAAAATGAACATAAAAAATAAAAAATGAAAAATCAAAAATGAAAAAGGAAAAGAAAAAATTTTTAATTAAAAATGAAAACTAACAAGTAAGAAAATTATAATCGGTCTAGACCGACTATACGATACCCTATACCATGCGTTTAGAGACCCTGTCTCTTAGGCCCAACTAATTGGATATAGAAAATAAGCATAAACCAAATTTGAGTGGCATTGTTATTAATTATTTTTCCTTTGAATATGAAAAAGTTCATATCGGATGCTATGGGGACTAGTTCGAAAAATCGACCGATCCTGACCATATCTGGCAAGGTCACTTATTTTATACAAACCAAATATGAGAGAAATCTATGCAATATTTTAGTTTTTTGATAGATTTAAGTGAAGATCGGGAAGCAGCTTTATATGGGGGCTATGACTAAGAATTGTCCTATAGGCTTTATTTTTGGACTACTGATTAATGGGTGTAAAAAGCACTAACAAACCTAATTTGACCGAGATCTATATTATATTTTGGATCATATGGCAATTTAAATCGATTTCGATGGTTTATGGGGACTATGTCTGAACCTGCACCGATTTTCACCAATTTCAACAGCGTTGGCTGATAGAAGCTTACGTAAAAAATTTCATCGAAATATGTTCACATTTGCGACATGTAGTTTGATTACAAAGTTTACATGGACATAAAGACCTACGGACAGACGGACGGACAGACATCGCTAAATCGACTCAGAAAGTGATTCTGAGTCGATCGGTATAATAAAAGATGGGTCTAGGCCAAATATTTTTGTTGTTATAAACATCAGCACAAAGTTATTGTACCCTGCACATATCAGCAAAAAGTTATTATATGAAAAATAAAAAAATGAAAAATAAAAAACCACAAACGAAAAATGAAAAATAATAATACAGAGATGACGCTTTCTGTTTGATTTTAAAAAAGTGCCATAAAAAAATCCTTAATTACTAGATGGTTATACATCTCCCCTGTGATCGGACTCACATGAATTTTTTTCTTATAGAATATCCACTTCTGGAATATTACACTAAAGCTCCCTTGGTGGGAATGTAACTCTATGCTCCCAAGGTTGTTTATACCCCCGCATACAACTTTGTCAACTGGTTTATAGTAATTAGAAAAAATGTGCACCACTATATATATATATACATATTGATCCTAACAACAAGGGGAACTTATACACCGATGTCCGTCTGTCTGTCTGTCTGTCTGTCCGTCTGCCGTCTGTCTGTCTGTCCGTCTGTGGGAATAACGCGCACGCCCTCAATAGTTCAGCGGTGTTGCTCATTTTTAGTGAAAAGATTGATTTACATCTTGAGCAGGTTTCTGTTTAAAAGCATCGAAATCGGTTCATATGGTTCTGAGATTTCAATGAAAATGTAAAATAACTCTTAAAAAAAATATGATTTCTTCTATGTTGTTCCTGTTATTCTTTCTATAAAATAAACATCATTGTTTCTAGAACGAAGAACAATAAATAAGAAATTATAATAGATACTGGTCAAAAAAGAAAAACAATTAACTTTCAATTTAAATAGTGTTAGAATTTAAAGGATAAAAGCGAACGACTGTATTCAAATGTAACCGTACCCAACAAGGTTCAGAATATTGAGTTGAAGGCACTGGTGGAAGGTATCAAGCCAAATTTAGCACTCTTACTTGTATATGTATCGCTTATATTTTATTATTATTTTCTCCAAATGCCATAATTACTACCACATTTTTTCCATTCCAAAATATTTTGTATGATTTTTATGGAATATACTAAATTGTAGATCTGGCCACATGCAAATCTAAAATATTTCCCTTTTTAATTTTTCTCTAATCAATTTATTATGGTTTTACCATGCGCTTTTGTTGGTATTTTATTTTCACTTAACTTTAATAAGGCGTGTTTCATTTTAAATAAAATTTGTAAAGCGAAATATTGAGTAAACTCTTAAAATTATGTTCAGTTAACATTTTAACTGTTTTGAGTGATTGTTTTTATTCGATTATGAATGAATTCGAACAACGAAAATTAATTGTGGACAAATGGAAAGTAAATCCGAACGAACCAATACATTTTATTGCAAAATGTAAAAAAAAAGTGTAGATTATGCTCTTGAAGGTTATTTTAAAGTTAGAAAAGAAGTTTGTCCACGTTATTCAGAAACCTGGGGCATGACCAGCACCCAAAAGTCTCAGAAAAGCAAAAGAATGTGGTAAAAACTGGATAAAGAAATTGTATGAACTTTTAAGAAAAAAATTGCTGCGTTGTAATCGATGACTAAACGTGCGTCAAAATACATTTTAGCATGCTACCTGGTCCTGAATATTATAATACTTTAAAAAGATAGATACCTTCCACATCGTGTCTAGCAGGCTATTCGTCAATACCGAAATAAATTATCATCATTTATAACAACAGAAATTATTAATGTTCACGAGTACAGAGAAGTTTGCTTAAAAACAAATTAATTTCTTCAATACAAACCCAGAATCATCAACTCTATTTTAACTTTATTTAGCTTCATATCGTTGCAGGATATATAATATTGAATTTGTCAAAAAAAAAAAAAAATAAATAAATACATCAATCCACCAAACGTTTCACAATGTTGGCCAACTAACATATTGGGCTCTAATAGAAATCACTTTGAAGAAGCGTACACAGGTGGGCCATCAACATAAAAGATTTTGATAGAAAATGGAAGAATAACTTCAAGCTCGTAACAAATAATTAAGAAAGTTATAGTCGATCTAGACCGACTTTACGCTACCCTATCCCATGCCTTTAGACACCTTATCTCTTAGCTCCAACATAAAAAATAAGCATAAACCAAATTTGAGCGGCATTATTAACTTTTTTTTGCCTTCGGATATAAAAAAGTTCTTATCGGCTGCTATATTTATATGTGGACTAGCTCAAAAAATGGACCGATCACATTTGGTAAAGTTATTCATTTTCTAAAATAAAATCCTAAAAAAATTTAATACCAAAATTATTTGATCCAAAGGCTAAAGCTTGTAAATGAAAAAATTTTTACATAGTAGTTTGTTTATATCTCGGAAACTAATAATAGTAAAATTTATACTGACATCGCAAATTAACAAGGCAATTTCCAAGCTTTACAAGATAAATTTAGAATTTCAATTATAGTGTTTCAACCTATAATTTTTTTCTGTCAACTTTATTTTTAACAGCCTTAGTCAAACTTATGTTTAGTTTATTCTCATTTTAAACATCTTTTGGAGTTTTTCTTACGATTTCTTTAAGTACAGCCCAATATTTATCTATCAACAGCAACTCTAGACAGTTTATGGTGTTGTAATATTTATGCACAAATCTAACGATCTTTGTTTTGAACTATTCTCGTGTTGGTCTACAGTAATGGGTGGTTGCCAAATCTGGCCAGATTATTAGTGGAATAGCACTTCTTGTACAAGTGCAACAACTTTGATTGGTGACACTCCCTAATGTATCTTCATATAAAATGCCTGTGATGAGAAATAATTTTGTCTGTCTCTCTGACTGTGTGTTCATGTAAAACTGAAATCAAACTACATGTCACATACATATATACATGTTTTTATCGCCCATAGGACAAACGTTATTAAAATTGGTGAAAATTGTTCCATGCTCAGATCGAGCCCCCATACAACTAACTTATATGAGATCGACTTAAAATTACCGTAACATCCAGATTATCATCTAGATATCTTTTAAATTTGGTATATGTGTGTTTATTACACACATAAATATGTAGTCTATGACTACTAATTTAATGGAATTTACGTCTTATATATATTCTGGATTCTAAAAAAATAAACAAACTGATATTATATACACAGACTTTAGCAAAACACTTCATAAAGTCAGCTATGATCTAGTGCTAGCGAAGATTGATATTGGAATCACCTTGGACCTCTCCTATTCTTGCTGTTTATACCTATATTCAATATAGTAATTTCCTTATGTATGCCGACGATGTAAAAATTTACTCAACCCTCATAAACAATGAAGTCAGTATACGTCTCCAGTCTAACCTAACTAGCTTCTAGAAATGGTGTAATGACAACTTAATGGAATTAAATCTTACCAAATGTCAGTCTATGACCTTCTCTAGATATTCACCATCGTCGGACGACTATGTTTTATAAACTGTTGGGCAAAGGTATTTAATGATCCTTATGTAATAAAAAAATCTATTAGAGTCTTTTGTCAGGCCGATATTTGAATACGCATTAGTAAACTGGGATCTACAGTACAATGTGTTCAACGAAAACCATGAATCAGTTCAGAAACAATTCTTACTGTTTTGTCTTCGATATCTTCGGTGGAATGCGGAATTGAGTATCCCACTATATCGCAGTCGTTTGCCTCTAATAAAGCTTCGAACTTTGAAAAGTAGAAGAAGGATCGTTTTTAATATTACTTCTTTCATGCTAAAATTGATTCTGAATGCTTTCTTGGAAAAATATGTATAAATGTTGGTAACAGACAACTTTGATCTTATGAACATATTTTCCATAATTTCCAAAGATCAAGTATTACGATCCATTCTGAAGAATTTGCGCCGAAGTGAAAATAGAGATTTGAACTCTAACAATTATTCTTATAACTGTATTTGAGGAGGTCCATAACAAAACGCAATAATTCTTTAGTTTTTTGACTAAATCCGTTTCAACATATTGAAATCTATCTGCCCATTATTACAAAACATATCAAAGGTCTATAATTTTACTGTAATTCAATACCAAAAATAACGATTTAGACCAAAATGAAACAATTCCAATATATATCCTACTGACTTTAATTAAATTTATTAATTTTTCCAAAAAATTGTTCTGGTGGAATTATTGCGTTCTGTTATGGACCTTCTAATTTAAAGTTTGTAGTATTTTTGTAAAATATTTAAATCTTTTACTGCTTTTACTATATTGTAGCTGAATTAAATACATAAATAAAAGGTAATTCTCAATCACTACTTACATTAAAAAAAAAAAAAACTAAAATATTGCGTAGATCTTTCTCAAATTTGGTTAGTGTAGGTTTTTGAGTAAACAAGACTTATATGGCCATGATCGGTACATTTCTGACCTGATTTCTATAGAAAAATAGAATCCGATATGGACTTTTTTATAACTGCGAGACGCAACTTAATAACAATGCCACTCAAACTTGGTATCTTATGATTTGCTACATCCAATTATGATCTCAGCAAAGTTGAACCTAAGACCATTTCTCGAAACTCATGTTATAGGGGTATCGTATGGTAGCTCTAAATGGACTATAATTTTCTTACATGGTTTTCTTTTTATACCCTATAACACAATGTGGTTTGGGAATAATGACTTTGTGCTGCTGCTTGTAACTACCAAAAATCTTTGACCTAGACCCATCTTTTATTATACCGATCGGCTCAGAATCACTTTCTGAGTCGTTTTAGCGATGTCCGTCCGTCCGTCTGTGTGTCCATCTAAACCTTGTAATCAAACTACAGGTCGCAAATATGAATATATTTTGATGAAATTTGGTATATAAGCTTTTATCGGCCATGCAATGAATGCTGTTGAAATTGGTGGAAATCGGTTCATGTTCAGACCTAGTCCCCATACAAATGACCCTTATGAAATCGACATAAATTGCCACAAGATCCAAATTATCATATAGATATAAAAATTGGGTTTGTATGTGTTTATTGTATCCATTAAACAGTAGTCCAAAATAATCGTTATTGGACAATTCTTAGTCATAGGCCCCATATAGAGCTGCTTCCCGATCTTCACTTAAATCTAACAAAAAACAAAAATATTGCACAGATTTTTCTCAAATTTGGTTTGTGTATATCTCTTCAAAATATAAGTGACTTTACCAAATATGGTCAGGATCGGGCCACTTTTTGACCTAGTCCACATATGAATATAGCACCCGATACGAACTTTTTCATATCTGCAGCCACAAAAATTAATAATGCCACTCAAATTTGGTTTTTGCTTATTTTCTATATCAAGTTAGTTGGACCGAAGAGATAGGGTTTCTAAACCATGGTATAGGGTATCGTATGGTCAGTCTAGACCGACTATAATTTTCTTACTTGTTTTGAATCTTCATATAAAGGGTCCGCCAAATAACTTTTTTTTTTTTTGAAAATGCTACAAAAAAAAAACTACTGAATATTATCTCAAATTTCTTTTTTTATTTGAAAGTACAATCCTTCCGGTTAATAATGGAAAATAATTTCATTCAAACGGCTGCCTCGGCTGGCCATGCAGTAGCCTACAAGATCGGTCCAATTTTTAAGCACATTATCGATTGTGTGCAGCTGTATTTCACCAATGACTTCACGATTATTGTCCTTTAAAGCGTCAATTGTCTCTGGCTTGTTGGCGTAACACTTATCTTTGAGGGCACCCCACAAATAATAGTCCAACGGTGTCAAATCACAGCTCCGAGGTGGCCAAACGACATCAGCTCTGCGGCTGATAATGCGATCTTCAAAAACAGGGCGCAAAACATCGAGTATAGCTTCGGCTGTGTGGCACGTAGCGCCGTCCTGTTTAAACCAAATGTTGTCAATATCCTCCTCTTCAGTTTTTGTGAACAAAAATTTGTTCAACATGACCCGATAACGATCGCCATTGACTTTAACGGCCACTCCTTGCTCATTTTCGAAGACAAATGGCCCAATTATGCCTCTGGGCCAAAATCCGCACCAAACAGTGACTCGTTTTGGGTGTATCGGCTTTTCAATGTATGCGTGCGGGTTTTCTGTGCCCCAAATACGACAATTTTGCTTGTTTACATACCCGCCAAGATCAAAATGAGCTTCATCTGAAAAGATGATTTTTTTTGGCAAAATCGGCAGCTTCTGTAAGTCGATCGCAGGCCCAATTAGCGAAGCGAAAACGCATTGGATGTTCAGTTGGCTTCAACTCCTGAACCAATTGAACTTTGTATGGCGTCTTTATGCAAAATTCATCTCAATGATGCCTTCGAAATGTTAAATTCTTGAGAACGACGGTGAATTGATGTTGATGGCGCTTCACGCACACTTTCTGCCACAGCAGCAATATTCTCGGGTGTACACACTGTTTTTGGCTTTCACGCTTTGGTTTATCGATGAGGATGCCAGTTTCTTTCACTTTTTTCACAAGATAACGAACATACGGAGCTGACGGTGCTTCTCTTCTTCCAAAATCCGTACGCAATTTTGCACACATTCTGCAACATTACCATGATTTTCAAAGTAATGTCGAAATATTTCCCAGCGTTGTTCAAGCGTATACACAACTATATTCGTTTAGCGGAAGGATAAAACTAATTATCTGTCAAATCATACATGAGCAAAATATTACCATTCACGAAATAAGCACTAGTTGAAAAAAAAAAGTTAGATGGCGGACCCTTTACTTTATAAATAATGGAACTAACGGTGGTTTAGCAGTTTGTTTACTGAGACAGTGTTACATGCTTTACTTGAATTTTACGAATTTGAAGCGGAAATTTTTCAGACTCAATAATTTTAAAAGAAATAGAAAGATTTTACTCAAAAATATTTTATTTTATGTGGAACTTTCTTTTAGTTGCAAATTATTAAGAGAAATCTTTAAAAATAGGGTTCTAACAGTTTTTTTTTTAATAGACAGTTCCTATTTCCCATCGAGAGTTCTGCTACATAATTTTCACAAATGTCAGTAGAGTGTTATTAAAAATATGTAACTTTCCCAAATAAAGTTATAAAAAAGCACTTTGTGACAAGGGCTTTAAATTGCAATAAAATATTTAAAATTAAAATACTCTATCAAGTTAATCTCGGAGTAATGGCTTCCTAATTAATGATAATTTTAAGATAAAAAATGTGAAAGAAAAATTTTTTCCTTTTTCAATTCTTAAAAATGCACGTTAATGGATCAATCACCTTAAGCTCTCATTGGGAGAGTTAAGGGGGGGTAAAATTTTAAAACCTTTTTTTGCATTCTTTTTACTGAATGTAATTTCAAAATTTCAATAAAATTGGAACAAACCTAACGAAGATACAGCGTTTCAAATGACCGGCCTCAAATACCATATATAAATCAGTTTTTAAAATATTTTAAATGGATTTTCTCGCAAATGAATGTTTGAAGTCCGTGAACATTATAACTCAAAATCTACTTGTCCGATTCTTTTGAAATTTTACACACTATTTGTACTTATAAATCACCAGGTAACCACAAAGAATTTTTTTATTTTCCATTTTTCCCCAATTTTTTAACAACAAATTCACCGAAATTTTATACAAAAATCGTGTTTTTCACTTCAAAATGCTGTCAAAAATAAAAAAAAATAATAAAAAGATTTTTTTATAAAAATTAAAAAATAATAAAAAGATTTTTTTTATTTCACATGATCCGGTAACGTGTTACGATGTTCACCGCAAAACAACAACGCCTCCGGAGATTCGCTGTCACGGACTTATTTATTAAAATTTTTAATTGAAATTTTTTTCAAAAATTCTTCAAATGTTATGTTTTAACGTTATATAAATAAATATTCCAACATTATTCATATCTTCATTACGAAAATACGGCTTTTTTTCGCTTTTAAATGTTATTTTATGTTCCTTCCAAATAATAGATTTTCAAAAAGACCTCACAATAACTGATTGTTTCATCGACCCAAATTCCAGGGAACTAAATCTGGAGAATATACTTGGAGTAGCAGCAGCTAGAAGCCGAAAATACATTTTTTTTTACCGTGGTGACTACACGTATATGTGTTGGTGTGTTCTCATGGTGGTAGTATTTTTTTCTCATGGTGGTAGTATCCTTTTTCGAATCAATGTCGAGTCAGTCCAATAGCTGTGAATAATATTCGCCGCTGATCGCTTTATCTTTCTTAACGTAATCGATGTGTTTCGTCCACTATTACGAAACGCTGCAAAAACTCTTTCGGAGTTACCGCACGCATGCACCTATGGTCAATTGTGAGCAATCACGGCATCCATCAGCTACTTTATGTTCAAATAGACAAGTAAAATGCGATCATCAAATATCATTAGGATATTGGGCGAACTGTACGTTTGGCGTCACTTCTGCTACTACGAATACAGCGGAATTTAGTTAATTACTTCCATAGTGACAGATATGACATTCAGTGATCTTTCTAATCCCATATCGTTGTTCATAAAAATATACAAAATTGTGCAGGCGGACCTGACAAACAAATTTACCATTAAAAAAAAGTGAGACAGAATTATTGTTATTAATAATTCGGAGCAAAAAGCAGTCGTGACAGACATGACAACAAACAGACATCATAAAAAAAGTTGTTTGTACGAGTAGTTCAAAACATGAATTCTAAAATAAATTATAGCACAAAGAAGTATTTTGTAATGTGACAGACATGACACTGCCCTTAATTTAAAAATTACTTAATCATATTTTTCCTTTCTGGCTGGTAAAATAGGGCCTATAAAATATTCAAAAAAACATCTAACAATCTTTTGTCATATTTTCATACACTTTTCTTCGAAATGGTTCCAATAAAAATTTTTTAATTTAAAATTTTAAAATTTGGTGACCTTTGCACGGAATTTCCCTATACTATTTTCCTTGGTTTTGGTGTTTTATGAGTTTTATAAGCATTAAAATCCCTTTTATTCAATTTTTGCAAAAAAAAAAAAACACGAGATTGTTTGTTTTTAATGTCTGATAAACACAAACAGTAGTCTATTAACAGCTGGTACTTAACAGGAGTAGCGCAGGTTTTTTAACTAATTACTAGAGAAGTTACGGAATTTTTAAACTGCTCTCCTAAATATTTTAATTAACAAATTAAAGGCAGTATATTTAAAAACCTTTATTAAAGTATTTGTTATCTGTTCGGAGCTTTTATTGTTGGACTATTTATATGTGGTAGAATGGATCTGGATATGTTAAATCCGACTCATTTGGGCAAGCATAAGCTCATGATAGCCTAAGCACATATTGGTATACGGTATAAAAAAAAGAATCCCAAGACCCTAAAATACTACAATTCATAAAAAGTGTTTTTGAAGTGCTGTCGAGAACATCTTACAACATTCTATAAAAGAATTCCAGTTTGTGTTTTCTTGCGCCGCAATGCTTGAAACTTAATATTTATTAAATTTTCTAAAAAAAACAACAGAAGAAAAACTAAAACAAGGTTGCACCAGCAGCATCTTAACAACTTCTAAAGAAAAATTGTTACATCTAATTGTTAAACATCTACAAGTAACAACACTTTTGTAAAATCTTGCAACAACATTGAAACAATAGAACATTAGATGCCACATACAAAGACTGAGAACCGAAAACAGTAGCAACTCAATACTAATTCACAAAAAAAAAAAAAAACAAAAACAAAACAAAAAAATTATATTAAAAGCAATTTGATAAAAATGCACTTAATGTCCTTGAGAGCATTGATGCAAACCGTATCGGAGCATTGAGAACATTTTTTTTTTTATTGTTTTGTTTTATTGCGTTTAAATAAAAGTGATGTTTGTATAAATTTACGAAATAAAATAATAAAAAAAGCAAAGTTAGTTGTTTAAATTATTGTTAAAATTATAACAACAAGAACAACAACAACAACAACAAACAAAAAATTAGATAATGTTGCCGTAACATGATCTGAATTTTATATTATTTTAATTCAAGTTTTTTTTCAATTTGATTGTTTTATATAAATATAAGTTTAGTAACCTTAGGAAACTAACAACAATATACTTGCAAACACAAAATGTTTGTATATTTAAAACAACAACGAAAAAGAAGAAAAAACTAAGATCTGAATTGCGGTAACAACGAAAACTAAAAATTGTTTGTGGTTTGGAAGTACTACAAAAGCATCTGACAACTACAAACAAAAAGTCTGGGAAACTTAAGTAACACAATGTTGTTACAAGAGATAATAGAAATAGAAACCAAACCAGGCAAGAAATTTAATAAAGTTAATAAATTACGGCCAAAAGATGCCCTACCCTTAATAAAACTACCACATATAACATGCAGCAGCAACTTCGGGCATGCTAAAAGCGAAAAGCATGATTAGATAAGAAGGTGAATAAGCACCGAAACAATATCGTATTATCAGTTATTAAGGCCTTGATGACCATACTTATTGTAGGGTATAATCAGTACATGTAAATACAATGCACACATGTACAATATAAATAGCATCATGATAACCAAGGACCATGGTAAAAATATTGTATATTCTTTTTTGTTGTGCGCTGTTGTTGTTCTATCAACAGTAAAACCAAACTATTGTTAAATATTCAATATTTATTGCAAAGGGAAGAACTTTATCGGAGCATATCAAATATCGTTATGTGCCGATCTCTAGCTTCCAAAAAATGACAATTGACAGCTTTTATATTATTTATTTATTTCCTCACAGACTATAAATAAATTAAAGATTATGGACCGTATGCAAAAACATCAAAGTGTACTTCAAGTATACTTTATTGTATGTTTTTCATATAAAATTTGTTGATAAAGTCTACTTGAAGTACACCTTAATTTTTTTGCATACGGCCCTATGCATTTAAAATCAATATAATATTACGTTCAATATTGATGACATTATTAGAAAAATCTACCAATTTATAAAGTTTATTCAAAACACATCCAATTCTTTTAAAATGATCATCATTACAATAGTTCGGAACGAAAAAATTGCAAGTGCAATGGAATAAAATTTCTGGTTGATCGTGGTGGACTATTAAATGATAAATTGTTTATGGGGAATTGATTAATCATTAATCAAATTATTTTCAGAGTAGGAATTTTAATTATAGCAAGTTGTATAAAAATTTCGTAGACAAAATAGTAGAAATTGTTTTCGGACTGATTCCATTTTATTGCCCTGAACATTGTATTGATGTAACGATGGTTAAGATGTTTAGTGAATTAAGGGTCATTGAATTCTTTAGCCCATCGTTTTATAAAAGCATGTTATGAAATGTTGTCAAAATGGGTTTTGTTTCGGTAAAATATATTTAAATTTAAAAGTTTCTGAATTTTTTAAATTTTGTTTTTATACCCTTCACACGAGTGTGCAAAGAGTAAATATATATAAGAGTAAATATATATAAGTATTGGAGGTTAAATCTTAGTCGTGAAATTGAGGTACAAGATTTGGATGTTATAATTGATATAAATTTAACTTCTTCTAGAAATTTCCTTAGAAATTCTAAGGATTTTCGAGATTCTTTTACAATTAAATCCTTATTTACGTCATTTGGAGCCCTTATTACATTACGGCTTCAAACAGTATTGCAGTTGTTCAAAAGAGGTTTACTAGAAGTATTTTGAAATATTCTTGGCACTATGAGTTGCCTACATATGTAGTAACAAGAAAACTTTTAGGATTGCAAATCTTTAAGTGATCGTCCGTTTATCATATTCCTCTATAATGTTTGTTTATAATATTTTATCTGGGGACATAAATTGTTAGGAAAATTGTGATCTATTTAATTTATACCAACCACAAGGGATTTAAGAAACAATTGAATGTTTGAAGATTCTCTTCATAGATCAAACTATGCCTTAAATGATCCAATTACAAGGTGCTAACAATTATGTAATAGTCTTTCTTCTGAGATAGATTTCCAAGTAACTAAAGATAAACTTAAGTTAAATTTATTAAAGTTTTATAAGTAAATATATTATTTGATCTAAGTAGTCTGTAAGTATAAATATTCTGTAGATGAATAAATAAATAAATAAAGATTATAACTCCGTTTGTAATAAAAATAAAAAAATCGTGACCCCACAAAATATAAACATTATTGATCCTTATAAAAAACGGAGTTTGTATAGTGATCACGATCACGCCCTAAGTAGGTCAGCTGAGTTGCTCATTTTAAATGCAAATGGAACACTGACCTCCAGAGCAGACTGCTGTTTAAAATCATCGAAATCGATTCAATAGCTCCCCAGATATCAGCGAAACTGGAGTAAGATATGACTTTTCTGTATTGCGCTTGTTATTGTTATTTTGTTTCTTGCCGTAATTGTTGGTGCTGATGTGGTTGTTGTCTTTGTAGCACTTGCTTTATGATTGTGTATGTATGACTATGTTTACACAGCGATGCTAAATTAGTGCCTTTCGCTTTTCGTTTTTCATTTTAGTTCTTTTAGCGCCTTTTAAATACAGAATTCTTCTCAATTGAGCAACCTCCCTCCAAATCTTTTTTCAAAGAGAAAATAATTGGTTCTCTTATTCATGAATATATCTTAAATTATATAGTAAAAAGTATAAGTTGATAAACAAAAATTCCGATATGACATGAAAAATTCCTAATCGGAAGTACAAAAAGTGAATCTCATATTGGAAGTGCACAATGTGGACCAGACAAATCTTTTTGATAACTTATATCGGTTATTAAAAAGTTTAACAAATTGGATAATAGCGCATACACTATCACTTTTTAACATTTTTTGAGAATATTAAATTTGGCATACTACAGTCGAAGAGGCCATTGAAAAATATGAAGGAATACGCTTTTACTTTTTCGGTGGCGTTAAAAAAGTTCACGCATCATCAGCGATGAAGTTTCAAGCAACGCTTGACCCAAAATAAAGAAAAAATTGACACCAAAAACATAAAGTGACGTGATGACATGCAGTATTTGTTTGAATTGGGAAATTCATTCAGATATTTAAAAAAAATCCAAAAGTTTAAATTTATAAATTTTAAAGCTATTCCGCCGATCAGAAATGCACGATGGAATTCAAGGGCCATCCTTTCACTTTTAGCATATATACTAATACCAAAATATCGGTCTGAGTTATGCTCAATTTGTGAGTTTATTTGCGGTCAATTGTACGATATATGGTCCTCAGATCACCAATTTCACAAAGATAACTTTCAATTTTTTAGCCAGACATCAGCAAGATTCAAAAACGCCAAGATGATTCATTAATCAAAAATCAGAAAAGGGGTAATATTTGTGCAGAACGTACAATAAAAACTGTGCAGGATTTTTGTATTGATTTAGAAAATGAATTTGGTGCGTGAAGATTTTTTTTTGTAAAATAACCCAAGATAATGTTTTTCGTTAATAAAACATCATTGCCAACCATTGCCAAAATTTGTTTATAGCCCTAACGTACACGTTTGAAGTTTGATTGTTGTGATTGATCATGTACCTAATGAAATTTTCTACTTAGGTCACAGTTTCGAAAAAGCCTGTTTTATCAGTAATACTGAAGAATCTGACAAAGAATTAATCTATAATATTAATGGGCAAGGCGATTTCTAATGGATCCTTCCACGCTTTTATTTTTGACAAAAAAATATACCATTTGAAAGGAATTTGTTTGCTACTAACTCCTACATAAAATACATATTTAAGCTTCAAATAAAAAACTGCACAGGGTAATTCCATGCAAAGGTCCACCCTATGTTCAATTTTAAAATTATAATTTAAATAATTTTTATTGATACCAGCTCAAAGAAGAGGGTATGGAAATATGACAATAAATTGTTAGATGTATTTTTGAATATTTTTATAGCCCTATTTTTCCAGTATGGAAGCAAAAGTAAAATTAAGTGATTTTGAAAAAAAGGCAGTATCATGTCTGTCACATTACAAAATACTTCTTTTTATTATAACTTGTTTTAGAATTCATGTTTTTTATATGCTTTATTAATAAAATAGCTCTTATATTAACTGTAAACAACTGTTTCGTATATGTCATGCAAATAACTTCAGAGCTTTTTTGTGTTTTATAAACATCCTTTAAAATGATGACTATTTGTTGTCATCTCTGTGACGACTGCTTTTTGCCCCCCAATTATCAATAACAATAATACTTTCGCACTTCTTCTAATGGTAAATTTGTTTGTCAGATCCGTCTGCATTATTTTGTATATTTTTAAGAACAATGAATAACTTTTACTGTATAATATTGGATTAGAAAGACCACTGAATGTCATGTCTGTCACTATGGAATTAGCTTACATTGCCGTGTTTGTTTTTGAATTGGTTAAAATTTATTAAAATACCTTTAGGCTCTTAGAAAATTATTTATTAACAAACCCATTTTTATATACTAGCAGATTCAAGCGGTCGAAATTCGAGTGCAATTTCTAGGCAACTTTATTTTTCAACTTAGCTAATTCACAAACCAACAATTTTATGGTTTATTATTAATGCGAATGAAGATAACAAACTCATAACAAACACATTAACAAATTTAATAAAACACACATAGCATATGTATAATTTTATGTATGTGTTAGTAGCAACTTTAAATGCAATTTACTCAAAATAAAGGAAAAAATTTAAAAATCTGTAAATCTGCAAAACGGCTAAAAAGAAATACCTTCCAAATAATATACGTTTGGTCCAAATCGTCATAAAACGGTAGAAGAAAACATCGGTCACAAAAAATCGCCTAGCCTATTAATATTATAGATTCTGTGTGTTTAACAAGTATTTATAATGAAGTTTATTGAATTTTAATTAAAAGTTCACAATTTAATGAATTTTGTTTTAATATTCATCAATTTTTGATAATATAGATCAAAAAAACATTGAAAGAAAAAATTAAATTTCCTATAATTTGCACTCGAATTTCGAATGATGGGCTCTGATATTAAACAATAGCTGATTGTTTGCGAGGTAAGTGCTAAATTGCCATATAATTTTAGAACATAAAAGAAAAATTTTTACTCATTATGGACAAAATTTTTTTTCAAAAAACTGTTATAAATTTTATAAAAGAATTTGTAATAGATAAAAAAGAAATCGAAGAGTACGAATATTATCCCAGCAATTGAAAACAGTCAATGAATTTCCGTTTTTTTTAATTATCAAGTTGCGGTAATGATATATTTACTCAAATGATTAAACAACGTTAGTTCTTAAATACATTATAAATGTGGACTAATAATGCCTGTTGTATTAATTATAAAATTCCATCAAATGACTGTATTAATTATTAATTCTCTTCAAACAACTGAAGATGAGGAAAAAATTACACGTTTTGATTTGGAAATGAAGAAGTAGAAGAAAATACTTTATTATTTTTATTACTGATTTACCATTTAAGGGGGAGGGGTAAGGTTTTCAAAGCGAAAAAAGGGCGTGTTTTCATATTTTTTTTTTTTTTTGAAGATATGAATAACGTTGGATTATTTATTTCATATACACGTTATAGCATAACATTTGAGGAATCTTTGAGAGAAGTTTAAATTAAAATTTTTTATAAATAAGTCCGCGAAAGCGAGTCTCTGGAGGCGCCTCGACAAAAAGTTGTTTTGCGGTGAACATATATAACTCGTTACCGGATCGCGTGAAATAAAAAAAAATCGAAATTCGTTTAAAAGGTGACATGTTCACCGAGGCAATCACGAAAAGTTTTTTTTTAATTTTGTTTTTTTTTTTTTTTTTTGGCAGCATTTTGGAGTGAAAAACGCGATTTTTGTAATAAATTTCGGTGAATTTGCTGTTCAAAAATGGGGAAGAAAATGGAAAAGGGTTACCTGGTGATTTATGTGCATAAATAGTGTGTAAAATTTCAAAAGAATTGGTCAAGTAGCTTTTGAGTTATGATGTTCGCGGACTTCGAACATTTATTTGCGAGAAAATCGAGTCAAAGTTTTTTCAAAACTGATTTATATATGATATACCGTATGAGGCCGGTCGTTTGAAACGCTGATCTTCGTTAGTTATGCTCCAATTTTGTTTTCACATTCGACATTCAGTAAAAAGAACACAAAAAAAAATTTTTTAAACCTAGCAAGTCCGTCCACCTGTGTATCCATGTAAACTTTGTAATCAAAGTACAGGTCCCATTTTTGAATACATTCTGATGAAATATTGTATATATGTATATGAAAATTGGTGCATATTCAGACCTAGTCACCATACAAATGACACCAATGAAATCGACATAAGTTGCGCAAAGGTCGAAGTTATCATATAAATTTCGGTCAAATTTGGTTTGTAAGTGTTCATTACAACCATTAATTACTTCCCGAAAAATAAACCCTGTAGGAAAATTTTTAGTCATAGTTCCCATATAAAGCTGATTCCCGATCTACACTAAAATCTACCTAAAAACAAAACTATTGCACATATTTATCTCAAACCTGGTTTGTATAAGTGATCGGTCCATTTTACAACCTAGCCGCATACAAAAATATTTTTCATATCAGCAGGCAAATAAATAATTTATAACATAAATACGCAGATTTGGTTTATGCTTATTTTCTATTTCCATTTAGTTGGACCCTTTCTGTGACCTCATGATATAGAGTATCATATAGTCGGTCTAGAGCGACTATAATTTTTTAGCTTGTTTAAAATCACATTTGTACATGCGCTTCTCTAACGAAAACTAATACTTGTCATATTGTGACTAAAATTAGACTTTTAAAATTCGGTGTATGTAAAGTATACATATATAAGTCCTTGCTTTGATTTTTTTTTTTTAATTTCGGTTTTTATACCCTGTACCACCCTGTGGTTTGGGTATGATGACTTTTTGCTTCTGTTTGTAACTACCACAAATAATTTACCTAGACCCATCTTTTATTATACCGATCACTTTCTGAGTCGATTCAGCGATGTAAAAAATATTGCACAGATGTTTCTCAAATTTGATTTATACATATTTTTTCATAATATAAGTTTCTTTACCAAACATGGTCAGGATCGGTCCATATTTCGACCTAGTCCCCATATAAATATAGCATCCGATATGAACTTTTTCATATCTGCAGCCAAAAAAATTAATAACAATGCCACTCAAATTCGGTTTATGCTTATTTCCTATATCGAATTAATTGGACCGAAGAGATAGGGTCTCTAAACCATGGTATAGGGTGTCTAGACCGACTATAATTTCTTACTTGTTTCCTATTTACGCTATTGACAATAATGTACCAAAATTCATTGCTCTAGGATATCTGCATTTCTTTTGTTTTTTCGATTATGTTAAAAAGGCACTGAGCGGCGTTGTCCTCTCTTCTCCTCCCTGAAATTATCTATTCCCTTAAAATCAGGGATCATACTAATATACTGCCAATAAGAACTAATGAAATAAATTGGTATCGACTGCAGAATGTTTACTGTACTGCTTGGAGTCATATCTGCATACAATCACTTATTGCCATGAATGTTTTCTTATAGTCTTCCACGCTCCGCGTGATTGCTGCAGCAGAGTTTGGCTATTGACATCAACATGTACGATAGTTGTTTTATACTACCACTACTATTTGTTTTAACACTGTCTAAGTAATCTTGTAATATAATCTGCATGTAGATACATATGTCACACATAACGATCTCTCCAAATATATGGAGTATTGGATTTGTAAAATATCGAACAAAAAATATAAATATAAAAATAACTGGCTTTAAGCATTCAATAATATATATATATGGCCATTTACCCACATATATTTCCTTCATTACATACTAGTCGAGTGAATATTTACTGATACAATTCCTATTGCAACATATTGAGTTGAAAACCACAATAGTTGTTAATTAAATATTTCCCAGGCAACTAACTATAAAAGTGAAATATACTTGAGATACGTAACAAACAAATGTTATTGATTTACTGAGTAACAGGATGTTTTAAATAATATTAAAAACGCAAGATTCAAACATATAAATATATTTATATTAACAATATAAATTTCCCATTAAACTTTAGCGATAAAAAAATGCAAGTAAGAGGACAAAACACTCAACAAAAATCATATTAAGGAAATCAATGATTTGTTTTAGAAAAATCGTCAACTGATAAAGCTGAGTAACAACCAGGTTCACTGAAAGTACTAGTATATATTTTTTTTATTGTCTTGTGGACTAATAAACTCAAAAATCGTAATAAAATAATTGTTTATGCACAAGATTTTTTCTACAATTTCTCATTTCTTATTATTTTTTCCGGAAGCAGTTTCACTATGTAGACTATATCTCGAGTTAGCATCAAACAATTTTATAACTAAAGATATGAAGATTTATATAATAAAAACTAGCACATGTTACACAAACCTTATTCTTAACTCAAATTGGCACTTTATGTACAACGGGCAGAAGCAAAAATATGAAAATTGCATTTTATTTTTAAATTTTTTTATTTTTCGCGCATAGCTTCAAAAGAAACCAAAATATTATTGAAGAAATTTTATGGATATATGTATGTCGAAGTTATTAGTAATTATATAAAGACCAAAATGCACATTTCCTAATTTTATAACACATTTAAAAATAATATTTAAACACTAAAAGTCGTAAATACATAGTTTGATGTAATTTGGCATATCAGCTTGTATTAGAAATTTGATGAAAATCGATGCATGCTCAGACCTATACAGGTCAATCTATATTTCTCTTAGATCAATATTACTATACATATCGTGATCAAATTATGTTTAAGAGTGTTTATTATTTCCATTATTCAACACCCAGCAAATGAAGAGTACAGCACCAATTTAAGTCGGAGTCACCATTTAAATCGGCCTCCCGATGTTCACTTAAATCTATATAATGACTTAAAAGTACATTATATTTTACACGAATTTGGTTTGCATATGTTTTTGGACACACTAAATATCGTCTTGGTCGGACTATATTTGAAAACTATATTTGAAATTATATCTAAAAACAAAATGTTCCTAAATTTGATTTGAGAAGAATTTGTAATGCTTTCTATTATCTACATATTCAAACATTCAGTTACCAGAATTCTTCTAGCCCTAGGCATAGTCTAAATAGTGAAACTACTTAGAAAAAGGTAAATAAATAAATAAATTTGAAAACAAAACAATATAGAAAACTTGTCCATAATTATACCCTATACCATCATGTGGTCAGGGTATAATGACTTTGTGCTGATGTTTCTAACTATCAAAAATATTTGACCCAGACCTATCTTTTATCATACCGATCGACTCAGACTCACTTCCGGAGACGAATTTGCGATTTCCGTCCGTCCGTCTGTCTGTCTGCTTGCCCATGTAAAACTTTTAATCAAACTACAGGACGCAAATATGAATATATTTTGATGAAATTTGATATATAATCTTCAGTCGAGTCATAAATGCTGTGGAAATTGGTGAAAATCGGTGCATGTTTACATACAAATGAACCCTATGAAATCGACTTAAGATATCATAAAATGCAAATTATCTTACAGATCTCAGTCGAATTGGGATTGTATATGTTTATTACTTCCATTAATCATAAATCGAAAAATAAACCCTATAGGACAATTCTTAATCATAGCCCCCATATAAAGCTGCTTCCCGACCTTCACTCAAGTCTATCAAAAACAAAAATATTGCACAGATTTTTCTCAAATTATATATTTATATATATTTGCCAAAAAATAAGTGACGTTCAGGATCGGTGCATTTTTCCACCTAGTCCCCCATATAAATAAAGCATCCGATATGAACTTTTTCACATTCAAAGGCAATCAAATGGCACTCAATTTTGGTTTATGTTTATTTTCTATAGTTGGACCTGAGAGATTGGGTCTCTAAACGCATGGTATAGGGTATCGCATAGTCAGTCTAGACCGACTATAATTTTCTTATTTGTTTTTTTTACAGCTATAGCATTAAGTGGTCCGGGTATAACGACTTTGTGCTGTTGTTTATAGGTGCAAAAAATATTATACCGATCGACTCAAAATCATTTTCTGGGGTGAATTTTCGCTGTCCGTCCGTCCGTCTGTGTGCTCACCCCATATAACATCCGATATGAATTTTCTCATATCCGAGGGCAAAAAAATTAATAACAATGCCACTCAAATTTGGTTTATGCTTATATTCTATATCTTATTAGATGGACTTAATAGATACGGTCTCTAGACCGACTCAAATTTCTTTACTTTTTATACCCTATACCTCTATGTGGTTTGGGTATAATGACTTTGTGCTGCTGTTTGTCACTACCAAAAATATTTGACCTAGACCCATCTTTTATTATACCGATCGAATCAGAATCACTATCTGATTCGATTTAACGATATCCGTCCATCCGTCCGTCCGTCTGTGTGTCCATGTAAACCTTGCAGTCAAACTGCAGGTCGCAAATATGAATATATTTTGATGAAATTTGGTATATAAGCTTCTATCGGCCATAGGATGAACGCTGTTGAAACTGGTGAGAATCGGTCCATGTTCAGACCTAGCCCCCATACAAATGACCCCTATGAAATCGACATAAATAACCATAAGATCCAAATTGTCATATAGATCTTACTCAAATGGGTTTCTATGCGCTTATTACATCCATTAATGAGTAGTCCAACAATCATCCCTATGGGACAACTCTTAGTCATAGGCCCCATATAGAGCTGCCTCCCGATCTTCACTTAAATCTATCAAAAAACAGAAATATTGCACTGATTCTTCTCAAATTATGTTTGTATATATTTTCGCAAAATACAAGAGACTTTACCAACCATGGTCAGGATCGGTCCATTTTTGGGCGTAGACCGACTATAATTTTCTTACTTGTTTTTATTGCATAGTGTAATTATATATGTTTTGGATATTGTTGACATTTCAAAAGGATTAGTGAACACAATTTCAAACTGTATTTTGGGCCTCAAACGCGACGGGTTACAATATGAATTAATTTTTATTTTTTTTTTTTTAAATAACGCTCTCTCACTATCAGCAATAACTGAAACGCATTATTATGGCTGATGAGACATGGGTCTATGCATACTAGATTGGTCTTTAAAAATGAAAATGTGATTTTGGGGATAGTCGGGGTCCAGTTTCTTACCTTTCACTATAAAACTAATAAATGTGAAGTTCGGGGACAATCGGATAAAGAAAAGTCGCGCCGGAAATCGATTGAAAATTTCAAGTGTGTTTATATGTGTAAAATATGACTTTTTTTTTGAGATTTCAAGAAAATTTCGTTCTATAGTTTAATTTTTCCGACAAGTTGTTGTAAGAATCGGGATCAGTACTAGACTATCATTTCAAGAAGCTATAAAAATTTAAAATCGAATAAAAATTCGCCAAGAAATAACAAAGGCTCCAGACCACTTTTGTGCCAAAAAAAACTAGGTCATGACATTTGATAGCATTTTTTTCAACTTTGAGAAATTGTTTAAAGCAAATTTTTTTGTCTCTATACTTGTAGGTAATCAGATATGAAGTATTGTTTTATTACCACGTTGCTAACCTATTTCGCATTGAAACCGAATATGGGAAATTTTTTTGATAAAATTTTGAAAACTCCTTTTTCAAGTTTTAAAAAATTTACTTAAACAAAATTTTACAAAATTGATCTGGCACCTTACGGTTTTCTTAAATACATGTTACAGATTAACTGTGTGAATTGTTAAGTAAATCCCTGTACCAGAATTTTTTTGACAAGTATTTTATTTTTGCGGATTTCGAGAAAAATGGGATTTTTGTAAAATATTTTGTAAATGTACTCTTTCTAAATACTTTGTATCAAAAATTCATCACTTTTCTACTTTTAAATGTTATATTTTATATTAATAGCCTAGATTTTCGGAAAAAATAATATGACCCCATTAAGTCTTTTGGAATTGGGGTCACATATGACCCCAAGCTAATAAAAGACAATTTTTTAAAAAAATTCAAATATTTTGTAAGTGCAATTGAATTTTTAGATGCGTTGCCTAAAATATAATAATAAAATGTGTAGAACTTCCGTTCCTAAAATTTGAGATAAACCCAAGAACGCCATTATTTACCAAGGCCAGCTTTGGATTTTAAGATATTTTTAAATAAAAATTACCGAAAACGAGTTTTTCTATTAAACTCGATGAAACCACTATTGAGAATTTAAGATATAATTTGGTTAATTTTTACTTATTTAACCCTTCAGTGCTCCTGGGACCAAAATAATCCATTGTGATATATCTTTGGTGCAATTATTTGCTTATTGTCGCGAATATAAATTAAAAAACTGTTAGCAAATTTTGTTATAAAATTATTTTGTGTATCAAAACTATCTATATTTTTGTAAATAAAATAAGAAGACCCACAAATGACCCAAACCTAATAAAAGACAATTTATGCAAAAGAATTTCAAGCCGCTCCTTCAACAAATTTTTTGAGGAGAAAGACAAAAACCAAAAGAAATAGTTTTATTAAAGAGTGCCTCTCTTTTTTGGGGTGAAATCCCAAGTCAACATTATAGTTAAACCTCCATAGGGTTGGCTGGGTTTTTTTCAGCTATAACTCAACAACCATTTATGATTTTTCATTTCATTCTTCAGCAATAAGATTGGACTAATTTTGTCAAATGAATTCTTAAAACAAAATTATTTTTTTAATCAATTTTTGAATAACATAACATATTTTGTGCGTATGATTATTATTTATTAGTACATTGGAAGAGATGTCTACGTATGAGTGATATTTTTTAATATTAAATTAAACATACATCAATGTTTTTTTTTAATTTTTTACTTCGATTTATAAAAATTTATTATTTATTTAAGCCTTAGCTACACTAATGAAATGATAAAATGTCAATAGTTATTGAGTTTTAGCTGAAGAACTACGCAAACAAACTTCAAGATAAGGAATCTATAATATTAATAGGCTAGGCGATTTCTTGTGACCGATGTTTTGTTCTACCATTTTATCCCGATTTGGATCAAGCGTATATTATTTGAAAGGTATTTCTTTTTAGCCGATTTGCAGATTTACAGATTTTTACACTTTTTCCTTTGTTTTCAGTAAATTGTATTTAAAGTTGCTACTAACACATACATAAGATTATACAATACTATGTGTGTGTTTATTAAATTTGTTAATGTGTTTGTTAATGAGTTTGTTATCTTCATTCACAATATGAATTGGCTAACTTGAAAAATAAAGCTACCTAAAAATTTCACTCGAATTTCGAGCGCTGGAATCTGCTAGTAAATATAAAAGGTCAGACAAAAGTTTGCCCTGAGAATGCCAGTACTTTCACACCCTCCCAGACATATGTATAACATAACATATGTATGTCTAACATTCATATATAGTGAAATATATTATGTATAATAGCAGAAAATGATAAAACTTCAATTTTTACCTTACTCAGTCTGAATAATAATAATCGCGGAACCTGCTTGACTTTTAAATATAATAACATTTCATCACCTATATATAGTGGATTTGGAAATCTTTGCGCAATATACGACTCTATAATAGTCTGAATTATATGCCAAACTAATTACGTGTTATATATCACGTTCCGATAGCATGTTTTTTAATAGTTGTTCTGTTCTTGAATCATACAAAATCCTTGATGTTCTTCGACCAATTTTAAATTGAAACATTTTTTCGTCGAAGCCCAAATTTAAACATTATTAAGGGCGGTTAAACTACATTTATGTGGCCTAGATATATAGAAAATCAATTGCTAACAGCAAATTCACCGCAAGGAGGGGTAAGTTTTCAAAAAGGACAAAAACTTATCCTGCTTTTAAGGAGTATATAAATATTTACGTATATAAATTACGGTGATGCCCCATACCATGCGTTCAGAGAATTGGTCTTAGGTCCAACTAATTGAGTGTAGAAAATAAGCATAAAGCAAATCTGAGTGGAATTGTAATTTTTTTTTTGCCTGCAGTTCGGAAAAAGTTTATATCAGATGACATATATATATATATATATATGGGGACTAGGTCGAAAAATTAACCAATCCTGACCATATTTGGTAAGGTCGCTTATTTTTTTGCAAAAGCATATACAAACGAAATTTGAGAAAAATCTGTGCAATATTGTTGTTTTTGATAGGTTTAAGTCGAGATTGGGAATCTGCTTCATATGGGGGCTATCACTAAGAATTGTCCTATATGGTTTATTTTTATACTACTGATAAATGTATGTAATGAACATACATAAACCCAATTTGACCGAGATCTATATGATAATTTGGATATTATGTCACTTTTAGTCAATCTTATAGGGGTCATTGGTATGGGGACTAGGTCTGAACATGCACCTACTTCTCTAGCGTTGATGCTAAGGCCGATAGATTCTTATATAACAAATTTCATCAAAATATGTTCATATTTGCGACCTGTCGTTTGATTAAAAGATTTACATGGACACAGACGGACAGACGGACGGGCGGACATCACTAAATTGACTCAGAAAGTTATTCTCAACTTGTTTTATTTATTTTTTTTATAAATATTTATTCAATATCAAATTTGTTCGTGTTTAGAAACAAAAATTGTATTTTTGACGCTTTAAGAGTTAAAAAAAAAAAACAATAATAAACACTGTGTTTTGTTTTACTCTTCACACCAATGTGCAGAGGGTATCCATTTTTAACACAACAAAAAATTCATTTCCGATCCTTATAACAGCTCGAGTCGATAAAGCGATGTCGGTCTATTGAAATCACGCTCGTTAATAAAATGAACCAGTTACTTGGGAAAAGTTACGATAATATTATTTGCCATAACTTCGAGCAGGTTAATGTTTAAAATGGGGTAAATGGGACATCATTGTGCTGAGATCTGTTCTAGAATTTATATACACCTTTAAAAAAAAACTAAATACCCAGTGTATGTTGTAATATTTTAGTAGTTGTAAGAGTCCCGGATTTAAATTTGTAAATTTCAGTATTTAAAAAATCATCCCGTTTGTGTAGTGGCATATTTATACAAAATTTTACAATTAATTATTTTACTTGAAAAACGAATTAGAACTACGACACATTTTGAGTGCCCCACGGGTTAATTTCAGAACATAAGTCCAGAATATTATTTCTTGGAATTATTAAAATATTACCAACAACTTTTATCGAAATCTTTGCATAAATATATATTATTTCGATATTTTGTTTTAAAAAAATGTAAATATGTAAATGTAAATTTGACATTTGACCTTAAAGAGGGACAATTTACAGTGTTTCAATTTAACCTTAATTTACATGATTGAAAACTTGTATCAAGTGGTACAATATTTTGATAAAAAGATATTTGAAATATGAAAATACGAAAAAGATGTAGCCTAATAGTTGAAAAAGTATGAAAAATCACATTTTTCTTCAAATCCGCTGAAATAAAAACACTGCCTTCGCCAAATTAAGAACAGGACACCTACAATATTTTGTATTTTTAATCAGATATACCTTGGTAATAAGACCTTAAGGTCTAGTCGTTGATTTCGGAAAATTTCTTGAACAAAATTTTTGAAAAAGTAAAATTGGAGATTTTGAAAAAGTGCTAAAAAAAAATATGTACCCTTTTGACATTAATTTAGAACGGCATAACAATAGACGAGATACAAAATATTTTACAAAAGATCATTATGGGATCAGGAGAATACAAAAATGTTGTTGTTATAAATTATTTCAATGTCTTTAAAAATGTGAGCTCGACTTTCTAAACATGTAGTGTGCGGCGCATTTAAAGCCTGAAGAACTTGATATAACTTGGCTGTTTTTCAACCGGTAATAGATTTTGCTATTTTACTAGAAAGATAATTTACTCTTGATTATGGTTTATTAATTTATTTAATTGAAACACATTTATTAATATCAAATATCACTCTAGATTATGGTTTATTAATTAAATTAATTGAAACGCAATTGTTAATATCAACATTTTTATGAAAAACGTTTTTTTTTTTTCTTTTCATAATCTTAACATATAAATTCATATTTGATTTTTGAACTCAATGCGCGTCCAGAAAGCATTGCCCGATTTGGCTAAAATTTTGAGCACTAATGGTCTAGATCCAGTGTCACAATAATCCGACCCGCACGTCTTGAAATTCCAAAAAAAAAAATGGCTGTCACCCTAATACACATATATTTTGTAGATTCCGGCTATATGATTATAACCAAAAGTAGAAAAAAAGCTAATTTTTTATAAAATAATCGCTAAATATTTATGTTCGGAAATTTCATTAGGTTTTGTCAAAAGCACAGATATACACAGATTACACAGTCATAATGATGGAATACTGATTGCTGTTGAGTTAAAAGCGAAATGTATGTTCCTGGTGAATGTGGCATTTCGAAAAGAAAAATATTAACCTAGGAAAAACGGGCTGCCCGATACAAAATTAAATAAATTAAACCTTAAGTCTAATTAAATATATAAACATGTACATAAATAATTTAGCCAATTTAGGTGGTACTATGTCTGTCTACCAGAAGATCACGGCAACAAGAATTACAACACTCTGTCTGTAATTGTTTTTAAATTGTTTGAAAGTGGACAAGATTTAATAGAGTTATAAATTATTCCTAAAAACCAAATTAGTTTGTTTTTAATGACTTATTCATAAAAATTGGATTAATCTTTTACATGCTTTTATTTAAGTCTGGTTTGTTTATTTGAGGCGTATTGTTTTAACTGAATTTTCACCAAACTTACGACTATCTAGAGCTCTAATACTTTCAGCATTTACCTGCTGTGGATGGCAACATATTACTTAATCATTTTTTTACCAAATGATTTTGCCGTGGATAACCTGAAAGCGTTTTTTGTGCCAGTTTTTAATAATTGAATTTTTATCAACTTCCGGACTAGCTATGAAACTTTTAAGTGAAGTGAATGCCAACTCATCATTTTGTTTATTTTACACCATTCTTTCATGATGGGAAATAAAGAATAAAGATACATTTTGTTCGGTGTAGAACATATTATTATACTCACAAATCTGTAACATATTTACCTGCAATGAAAAAAAATAAAACAAAAACAATTAATAATTTTAATAATTGATATTCAGCCGCAATAATAAAATTAATAATTAATAGCTCAAATATATGGATGTGACAACTTATAAATTGTTATCAGTACTCTGTACTATAAATGAATAGAAATGAAAAAAAAAATGTTTTAAAAAAAGCTGTACGAGGGCGGTTCGGAAAGTGTTTAGCGTAGCACAGAAAGCGCGGTTAAGCGTTTTGGAAAGTTCCATCTCTGCTATCAAATTTCGATTCGATCTGGCAACTCCTTCATATAGAAACAGGTGTTCAAACAAGACGCATCCGCGATTTTTTACAATGGAAAAATTAGAAATTCTTGGTGTTATTAAATATTTACATGAAAAAGGTTTATAGGGACAAGAAATTTATAATGATATGGTAAATGTGTTAGGTGAAAGTGCTCCTTCATATGCAACAGTAAAAAATTGGGTTGCTGGATTTAAACGTGGTCAAACGTGATCATTGAAGATGAACCAAGTAGTGGACGTCCAAAAATAGCAACAACAACAGAAATCGTAGCCAAAGTGCATGATAGATGACCGACGAATAAAAGTGCGTGAAATATCTTATATCATGGGCATTTCATATCATCGATTCCATTTAAGTTTGCATGAGGAACTACAGATGAAAAAGCTTTCTGCAAGTTGGGTGCCGCATTTTTTAACAGTCGACCAAAACGCATAAGAATGAAAATTTCTCAAGAATGTTTGGACCGTTTTAAGAAAAATCCAATGGATTTTAAGCGTCGTTTCATAACTGTTGATAAGACATCGATCCACCACTATACTCCAGAGATAAAATAACAATCCAAACAATGGACTGAAGCTGGATGAAGAGCCCAAAGGAAGGCAAAAACAATTCAATTGGTTGGTAAGTTAATGGTAACGGTTTTTTGGGACTTCACAGATATTTTATTGATCGACTATCTGCAATAGGGTAAAACAATAAATTCAGAGTACTATTGCAACCTTTTGAATCAATTTAATGTAAAAATTCGAGAAAAACGCCCTTGCTTACAAAAAAAAAAAAATTATATTTCACCAAGACAACACACCAGCGCACAAGAGTGTTTTAACAATGGCTAAAATCAACGAATTAAAGTACGAGTTGCTTGACCCCCCCCCCCCCCCCCTTATTCACCTGATTTAGCTCCCATTGACTTTTACCTGTTCACAAATCTAAAAAAAAAATTCCTTGCTGGCAAGCGTTTTACCTCAAATGCAAATGCAATTAAAGCTGTAAACCACTATTTTGTACCTTGAGGAAAACTATTTTAATCAACGGATAGTTTCAGGAGATTTTATTGAAAAATAAAAATATTTTTGAAAACCTAACTATTCTCTTTCATTGCTAGGCTAAGAACTTTCCGAACCGCCCTCGTATACAAAGATTTTTGTTTATATACAAATATGGGAAAATGTTGTTGAGAATATGAAAAACCACGTGGGTAATATCTAAACCGAGGGCTTAATGAACTTTGAAGGAAAAAAAAAAATTAAACTAACAACAATTTATGTATGGGTTTTGCAAAGTTTTTCTATAACCAAAAGACTCTATGTGTGACCACATTGCGCTTTGGTGAGTATACTTTAACCACATAGGAAACATGCATTTCCACGTATTTAAGTATGTACGAGTGAGTGAGTATTTGAACAATTGATGGCATTTGAATAACATTACTGGTAGTTCACTATGACTTAAATATGGTTAATTGTCACCGCTGATACTATGTGAAAATATTATTTAGAGAAGAAATATTTTTTTTGCCCATTCCTAAGCCGCTCTTGAAACGTAAAATAAATATATTTAAACTCCAGCGCTCGAAATTCGAGTGAAATTTCTAGGCAGCTTTATTTTTCAACTTAGCCAATTCACAAACCAACTCTTTTATGGTTTATTATTATTGTGAATGAAGATAACAAACTCATTAGCAAATACATTAACAAATTTAATTAAACACACATAGCATATGTATAATTTTATGTATGTGTTAGTGGCAACTTTTAATGCAATTTACCCAAAATAAAAGAAAAAATTTAAAAATCTGTAAATCTGCAAAACGGCTAAAAAGAAATACCTTTGAAATAATATACGTTTGGTCAAAATCGGGATAAAATGGTAGAACAAAACATCAGTCACAAGAAATCGCCTAGCCTATTAATATTATAGATAACACTAAGTGTTCTGGGTATAATGATTTTGAGCTGATGTTTGTAAGTACCAATACTATTTGACAAAGAACCAACTTTTATTATACTGATCGACACTGTATAAATTCCTGTCTGTCCGTCCATCTGGTTTGATTAGATGGACGGACAGACAGGAATAAAACTTCAGGTAGCAACTATGACCACATTTTATAGAAATTTGGTATATAAGCTTTTCTCGCTATTGAAATTGGTAAAAATCGGTGCATGTTCAGACCTATGAACTTTTTCATATCTGCATGCCACAAATTAATAACAAACGTCTCAGCAAAGTTGGAGCCAAGATCCCCTTTCATGCTGCATGTTAGTCGGTCTAATGTTTTTTTTAACGTTTTTTTATAAGACTTCTATCTATCTATATATAAAAACGAAAGTATTTATGTTTGTTTGTTTGTAGCGAACCATTGGAACGATCTTGGTGAGATTTTTACAGTGTCTTACTGTGTAGGAAGTAGGAAGTACCTCAAATAGAAAGTGAATTTTTTATATCATATATATTGAGTATCAAACCAGGAATAGCTTTGCAAATTTCTCTGTTATGAATGTAAGTACTTGGACAAATAATGTATCTGGCGTACTATTATAGCGAGAACCCTGGGATTTTGCGTGAGCTTATAAGTTATTTATATGATTAATCATGATCTAAGCAGTGGACGTGGCACCGCCAATACAATACATATACAATAAATATAATATCATATAACTAGATTACTATAAAAGCGAAAACCTTAGTACCTTGTACGGATCCATCAGATATTAATGTGCGTAGTCAGATAAAAAATGGGCGAGATAGGATTAGTGGGCATGGAACTCCGCATACAAGAAAAATGAAGCACTATGAAAGCGACAGTCTTAGCCGTAGAAAATATGGGCAGAATCGCCAAATTCAAAAATCGCCAAAATCAAAAATCGCCAAAACCGAAAATTACACACACAAATAGCTTCAAAACCAATAATCGGCAAAATCAAAAATCGCCGAAACCAAAAATCGCCAAATCAAAAATCGCCTAAACCAAAAATCGCCAAATCAAAAATCGCCTAAACCAAAAATCGCCAAAATCAAAAATCGCCAAAATAAAAAATCGCTAAAATAAAAATATTGCTAAAAAAATATTCTAAATTCATGGCCGATCGTGAACTGTTTCCGGATGTAATTTGAAAAAAAAAAAACATTTTTCTTCATGGACAGCTATATGTAGCGGGCTCCAGAGTAGGAACGCCGAAAATGAAAAACCAAAAAATATTGTATATCAACAACATTGAAATAAAAAATATTAAATAAATAAAAAAAAAATATTTCAATTGTAAATACAAACTTCGTAGGCAATATTAATTATGAAAAGGTAAGTCGTGGCAAAACACGACCGGGCAGGTAAGTAGGTAGCGTGCTCGCCTATCATGGGGGGGGGGGATGGTGTCGTGGTTTCTATTCCCACCAGAGGCTTTGGTCTTTGGTCACCCTGGCTTATCCATGGGCCCAAATTAGAATACAAATTTACTTTACTTTACATTGTAATCAATCTATAATATTAATAGGCTAGGCGATTTCTTGTGACCGATGTTTTGTTCTATTGTTTTATCCCGATTTTGACCAAACGTATATTAATTGAAAGGTATTTCTTTTTAGCCGTTTTTCAGATGTACATATTTTTTAATTTTTTCCTTTATTTTGAGTAAATTGCATTTAAAGTTGCTACTAACACATACATAAAATTATAGAATACTATGTATGTGTTTATTAAATTTGTTAATGTGGTTGAAATAAAAATGAGTTTGTTTTTTGTGTTGATTTGCAAACTGGCTATAATTGATTAGCATGCCTTTTAGGTCTTTATTTAATGAAAAAATAAAATTTCCTAGAATTTGCACTCGAATTTCGAGGGCTGGAATTTGCTGGTATAAATAAATAAATAAAATTAACAAATATAATTTTTGTATTAATTGTGCTTTTGGAGCTGCACCAGTACAGGGTGAAGAAATAGGTAGTATTGGATCAGTCGCTTTAACATGGCGATATAAATTTGGCACTTTTAACCTGTCACAAAACTAATTATAGACATATCACAAGCAGCCTATTTGCCCAGAGTATGACTTCGCCATGTTAAAGTGCGAAAAATATCTGTAAAGAAAAATGGCCCATGGGCATATATTGAAATATTTTTAACTAAATTTAAGTATAGGAATATTATCGTATTATCGTTAGAGTTGTCCGCTTTTAGTATCTTAATGACGATGAATGGGGTTTATCGCACTACCCGTTGATGTTCAGAGATATTACCCTGTTTCGACTAAATACAGATAGAATATGAAATGATATCAACATTAAGACGTCTTCGCGAAACTAAATGTTGATGTACCATAGGAATACAGAAGAATAAAATATCAATTAAATATTTCATCCATTTCTGCCTAATTTCGATCAGAACCCAAAGTCTATATTTTTAAAACATATTCAAGGACATAAGTACATGAAGTGTAGAAATGGGTAATATATACTGAAATAGTTCATTAATGTAAATACAGATTTGTTTATTTGTCTTTAAAAGATTTTATTGAATACAGGAAGGCTGTCTTGCTTAGGGACTATGAGTGTAATTGATCTTATAATGTTTCTTTTTCGACTGCTGATTTACGGATATAATAACCACACATATCTGTTTTCTTATGACAATTTAAGTTTAACATATAGGCAACATCTGCATAACATTAGATCCCAGTGAATTATCCCAAAGTCGATCAAAGCTTATGTCTTGAATTTCATCCTTATGATGCTACATGTAGCTTGCACACAAGTTTCAAATGCTAAATCGATCCAAAGAGAGAGTCCAGTATAGTGGATAAATCATATTTAAGGAAATAGGTCATTACATTTTCTGTTGACTTGGTGATCCACATAACTTTCGCACTTAAAAATCACCATTTAGCACTGCTAAGATAACTCGTGAAGCAAATAGTGGAATTTAATTACAAATAAAACTTAACAGTGCCTGTTTTAGTTTTACCTAACCGTCAACTGATTTTGTATTTTTTTTTTAAATAATGTACTCAAAACCGCGTTGTTTGTGCAGTTAGCCGCAAGTTTATGGATGAACTACGTCGTTAAACACACCACGAAACCAAATAAAACCAACATTTCAAATTTCAAAACGTTATCTACCAATATCGTGCTGCATTACTACAGACATTTAGCACAATGGAGTTTAACTTTAAATGTTGAATTTAAGTTGCCAAAAGCATAGGCAGAGCTTTAATGTGTGATTTTGTTTAAAAATCGAATGTAAAATATTTTCTTAAACTCAAATAAAGTAATTTAAGAATTGAACGATTATTATGAAAGCCAAAATTTACTTAAAATTTTCTAAAAGTAACATTCAAATCTAAATCTTTTTGAGAAGGCTGGTTTGGAATGGTTTTTTGACTTTTCTAAGTCCACAATTGGTTTTTTTTAATTCACGATTAGATGTTCAAATTTTTGTATAACGATTTTGTGTCCTTTATAAACTCATGACTAATAATTAGATGCAACGATTAAGTTGGTTTAGAATTTCATATGTGTGTCTTTGTCTCTCCATTCAAAGACAAAGCCACAATTCCAAAGGTTTATTCAAAAACTCATGATACCTAATACTAGATTAGATTCAGATTTATTGATTTTTTATATAAAAATACTAAAAATTACAGTAACAAAAATTTTTCAATGATTAAATCGTAGGAAGGTATAACATTAAATGTTGTGTGTCTGATTGGCAAAATAAAAAATTTTTAAATTATAATTAAAATAATAGTTGCAAAATTATTACTAAAGGGTGATTTTTTAAGAGCTATAGCAAAGTTTTCTAAAAAAAAAAACACATAAAATTCAGAAAAATGCATGAAATCTTTATTTGTATCGATAGTACGGTCCATATAATTTAATGTTTGAAGATTATTTCATGCAAATGTTGACCGTGACTGCGCCTCAAGTGTTCCATCCGCTTAGCCCAATTTTGGCATACTCTTTCCAACATTTCGGCCGATATCTCACGAATAAATGCTTCAATGTTGTCTTCCAATGCGTTAATTGAGGCGGGATTGTCTGAGTAGACATGAGCTTTAACAAAGCCCCATAAAAAATAGTCTAAAGGCGTTAAATCGCACGATCTAGGCGGCCAATTGACCGGTCCCGAACGTGAAATAAAATGTTCACCGAACTCGCCTCTCAATAAGTCCATTGTTGAATCCACATGTCATGCAAGTCAAGCTCTTGCATTTCGGGCAAAATCCTTCCGCAAAATTTTCCACGTTGTTGAGTAACAGAGGCCCAATTGCTGCGAACGGCGACGAATCGATAATTGATGGTCATCATTAATACTGGCCGATACAGCTGCGATATTTTCTTCAGTTCGCACTCTACGTAAGCGTGTTGGTGGTTTAATGTCCAACAATGTAAATTTGGTGCGAAATTTTTAGTCACAATAGCCCGAATAGCCGCTTCAGTGGGTCGATTAAACTGACCATAAAATGGAAGAAGCGCGCGATGAACTTTCTTAAAAGAGCACGCATTTTGATAATAAAATTCAATAACTTGCAAGCGTTGTTCGTTTGTTAGACGATTCCTGGTTAAATTGTAGACCAAACTGAAGATGTTTGACAATGAAACAAAACACAAAACGTGCGTCAGCTGTTTAAACCAGTGTTGCCAAAAAGATAATAGCTAAAAAATCACCCTTTACATAGTATTGTGTGTTCTTAACTATGGAAATTCAGAAATAATTAATTTTCTATATTTTAAACAATTTGATATGAATTTACATGTAATTCTCACCGTTCAATACATTCAAAACTTCTTCATTATTAAGAAAACTTTTTCCAAAAAAGGAGAAAGGGTGCCCCGAAAAAATTGGATATCTGCCTATTAAATGATTTGTGTTTTCCACTTCATTATAATTGCACAAGGCCACCACTAACTTTCATAATTAAGCTCACGAGGTAAGCCGAGTTTCCGTCTCGGAAATAAGGTGAGATATCATATTTTAATAAAGGATACATATCATGAAGACCAAAACGAGGGTTTCTTGCACTAGCTAAAAATTTATCGTATTCAGAAGATTTTAATTTGTCAACTATAAGATCGTGATAACACCTTATATTGGTACCCCAAACCTCCATGTCTAACGTAATCCCAATTTCGGTACATAGGACACACCAATGACTAAACCAGTAAGCTTTCCGCAGAATGGCTTCCCTAGCCAACAAACAGGGCAGTCTATGATGATATTATTATAGGGAATAATTATACCAATTTGAGTCATCTATCTGCCTATTGGGCCATGTAAAGCTTGTAATCAAGTTACAGTCAGAAATAAGAATATAATTGTTATGATGTTTGCCATATAAACTTTTATCGATACTTTTACAGGTACTGGGTGATAGTCCTTAAGGCTATCAAAGCTTATTTTGCTTCAATTGCGACTTGTAGTTTGCACAATAGGATTGTACAGATATATAGACGGACGGACGGGCCACATTAAATCAGTTCAGAAAGTGATCAGTTTAATAAATTAATATGCGTTCAGCATTTTTAATAGTTACAAATATCAACATAAAATAATTATACCCTGATCACAAAATTGTATAGGGTATAAAAATGATATAAGTGACGTTAATATATACGGTCATGACCGGACCATTTTTTGTCCAATAAAAATATTTAGATTTCTTTATTCAACAAATGCAATAACTTTAAAATTTGATTATTGCTTATGATTTATGTTCATATATGACATAAAAGTTGGTCTTAAGACCCAATTGGTCTTAAGACCCATTTGGAATAGGGCAACCTAAAGTTGTCGTTTTTTATCAACTGCAGCTTTTTTGTTTGATATATTATTGAAAAAAAAATGGTTTATTTTTCGATTGATTGTCAAAATTGAAAGGTCCAAGTATCTGTGATGGGCAATTGAATGAAATTAATTACTAACCCAGGATTGAATAAGAAGAACGCATGATTTTGAAACCCAAAATTGTATATTAATTATATCATATCGTAATATGGAAACAATGACAATCTTTGTTTTTAATTTTTAATCTCACTTAAATTTATCTATAATATTAATAGGCTATGCGATTTCTTGTGCCCGATGTTTTGTTCTACCGTTTTATCCCGATTTCGACCAAACGTATATTATTTGAAAGGTATTTCTTTTTAGCAGTTTTGCAGATTTACAGATTTCTAAATTTTTCCCCTTATTTTGATTAAATTGCATTCAAAGTTGCTACTAACACATACGTAAAATTATACATATGCTATGTGTGTTTTATCAAATTTGCTAATGTGTTTGTTAATGAGTTTGTCATCTTCATTCACAATAATAAACCATAAAAGTGCTGGTTTGTGAATTGGTTAAGTTGAAAAATAAAGCTGCCTAGAAATTGCACACGAATTTCGAGCGCTGGAATCTGCTAGTATTTTTTTTATACAAAAAGAGGATTTATTGTACTCAAAAAATTGGATTTAATTGTATAGTAGACACAATTTTTGAAAAGCTGAACTTTATTCAATTCAACTTCCGTTTCCATATCGTCCACACCACTGTGCCGAGGGTGTATCTAAGCTTGTCACTGTGCTTGAACTAAAAAAATTCAGGGTCCATAAAAAATATATATTCTTGATCCTAAAAAGCGGTTTTTATATAGTGATGTCCGTCTGTCCGTCTGTGAAAATGGCGACCGCACCATCTACAAGTCAGCTGTGTTGCTCATTTTTAGTGAGCAGGTTCTGAGCAGGTTTCAGTTTAAAAATTTAGATATAGAAAAATAAAACAAATCTTTTTATTTTAGGGAGAACACGCGTTGGTTCTTTTCTATATCGAATCGTACTTTATTTTTTCAGTATCAAAGTAAGACTAACTTAACACTAGATAGTTCTACAATATATATATTGGTCAGCCAATACTGATTGTATTGCTGATTTTACAAATCGATGCAGTGTACCAATTTGTATGTCACACATATACATTTGGTTGGTACACTGCTTCCGCATGTATAAACAAATATAAAAAACGTTCTATTCTAGCATTCATCGTTTCCGCATATATAAACAAATATTAAAGTTTGTATGGCCGTATACATTGTTGTAATCAATAAAACTCTTTAGAATTTTTTAATGTATCGACAAATTTCATATGACCGATATTGATTACTATGTCAAATTACTGGATACAAATAAACATATGAAAAAGAAACAATGTATGCGGAAATGAATGAACAGCAAGTAAAATTAAATTAGGTCAGAATAAAAATATAAAAATATGCTTACTTGCTAGAATAATCGTATCGATACTTTGCAAACAAAAATTGACTTGTGGGAAAAATTTATTAGTTGCGCAATATGCAACTAGTTATAAAAAGAGTCTTCAGTAAAATTATATTGAATGCTGCAAAATATCGATATGATTTTACAAATTTCATCATTATATGATGATCTTTGTGGGTGTTACTATAACTCCCCCACGGTTAGGTTGAGGCTCCGACGAAATATTATAAACTTGAACCTTTTTTTTATATATAAATAACGTAAGTATAATAATTGTGATAAATATAATGATGTTTATTCCACTACTTGTTATATTTAATATTTTATTATTCTTATGCTTAAAATCTATTTCTTTAAAATTGTTTTCATAAGTTATTTGTTTTACATATAAATCTTCCAATTTTAGGTCTATGAATGTTTTATTTTCTTTGATATCTGTTATTAAATGATACAAAATTACATCTTCTTTGAAGCTTATTTTATCGTTATAATATGATATGTTTCTTGCTGTTACTTTACAATTTTCAAATTTCAAAACAAATGTACCTGATAATATTTCGTAATTTTCGTGAATACAATCATCTGTTAAGTTTTCATAGAAGTTTTTAAATAAAAGAAAACCTTGTTTCATTTCTTTAATTTCTGGATAATCAAATTTTTTCAAGGTGCATTTAGCTTCATTATTTTTAACAATATTTTCAATACAAGGATCTTTAAATGGTTTAAGATTTTTTAATAAATTATCTGTTACATTAACATAAAAAATATTTTTGTTTTTATCAATCAATATTTGATTTTCTTCCAAATACAATGATTTATTTTCCCTATTGGGAATTGGTTCAAAAGTAATTTTAGAGAAGGAATTAGAGGAATATTTTGGAATGGAAAGAATGATTGAAATAGTGTCTTCAATGTTCGCCACGCTAATTTTAATATTATTGTAAGTTTCAAAGTCATCTATCAGTTGTAACTCTTGTTGGTTTAGTACGTCTGTAGGAACAATACCCAATTTACCTGTGAATATTACCTGACCAATATCATCTACGTGATTCCTCAATAGTGATATATCGTTATCAATCTGGTATATGTGCTCCAAAAACATTACTTCATCTTCTATTGTTGATATCTTATTCTGGATCTCATTTTTGTATCTATTTATATATCTTGTAACTTTAGTCTGTTGCTTGTTTATATGGGTCGTAATATTTTGGATTTGTGAAGAGAGTGTTTCACTTATCTGGACGAATGAGTTTATTTCGACTGAGTTATCTAATATATTCTTTTTCAGGATATCAAGGGTGTTCCTGATTTCTTTTTCATCGTCACTGTCCATGTTTCCAGTGATAAACTTTATTCCCTTACCAAGTCCATTCACAAGACCCCGTCTGTTTCTAAAATGTGGGGATAGGTTAGTTATTTTAACTCTCAGCAAATTGAAATCGTTTTCTATCGTTTTCATTAATGGTTTCAAGTCTGAGATGGTTCCATCCAATAGTTCTATGTTTTTCTCTATTATTTCTAGAGAATGGTGGTAGTCTGTTAAATTAATAAAATGAACAATCCTATGATAATGATCGATGATTTTTATGTCTTCTTCTTTTATTGGGAGATATCCCTTGTTGTCCTCTACATTCTGAATGTACATCCTCTGTGAATCCAGAAGATGCAGAATTGATGTTAAAACTATTATTATATGTATTAGTTCCATCTGAAAATAAATATTTTCGTATGTAATTTATGGTGTATCTTGGTTGACATTCTGATATTTTCTTTTTCTCCTGATGTGAGATTTATAATATTTGTGTCCTCTATTCGTTATAACGTGGTCATCATCTAGTTCGGAAACTATTACTTTCCTAAATTTTGAGTGGTTTTTCCCTCCTCTTTCATCCTTCAAGTATACAGGGCCTTTTTGAATATCTACGTTTTCCCGTGTCCTATTAAGTTTGCCGATGATATTTTCTTTCGTCTTTATAATAGATTCCCTAATTGACTGGTAATCGTCGTGAGTTATATTTCCGTTTCTGAAATCAATGGGTTTTTTATTGGTTGTAGAATGAATAGTATTGTTATAAAATACAATCACTTTATATATCTTTTCCTCAACTGATTCTATTTCCCTATTGGGGTCATGTTTTAGGATTCTGATGTGTTCGTTAATGGTGTTGTGCAACCTTTCTATATCAGAATTCGAAGTATGATTATTGTTTGATGTATAGTGAATTTCAATATTTTGTTCCCTAAGAAATTCCAAAAGAGGCAAGGCCTTGAAACCCAATTCGTTATCCACAACCAATTTCTTTATAGTACCGACTGTTGATAGATATTGTGTCAAGGCGATCTTGAATTCGATCCAAGATCTATTCTTTATTTTTATTGCCTGAGCATGTTTGGAGAATTTATCGATAAATGTTAGGAAAAGCGTCTTCTCCAAACTATAAAATACATCCGCATGAACTATCTCGCCTGGTTTTTCCGGTGTCTCTGTAATTTTAAATTCTTGTTTAATTGGACGTCTTTCATATTTTTCTTTACTACATATATCACAGTTATTTATGTATTGAGTTATTCGTAACTTCAATTGCGGGTGATATATTTCTAATTTCAGTTCTGCAAAATTTTCATTTATGCCTCTATGATTATTTTTCCTATGTTCATTTTCAATTATTTCAGTTAATTCATTTTCGTCTAGGGCATCCTTTAATAGTTTGTGACACATAATCACTTTAAATCCACTATTGGTTTCAAAATATTTGCTTATAATTTCCCTAAATTTTCTGGAAATATGTTCGTCATGAATCAGTACGGCATTAGTTTTATCGGAATCGAAGTGATTTTTCAGTAATGTTATTATGGTCTGTTCGTCAAATTCTTTAGCTGAAATTGTTTTTCTCTTGTTCCTAAATATGCTCTCATTCCTTATTTTGAGTGAACCTGACGTTGTTTTAACAATATTAATTTGTCGTCGATAGAAATTGAGAGGATTGGTCGTCTCTATGATCGTATTATTACCTGTGGAAGTGTCATCTTCATTCATCAAATGTATCTCGACTCTAGATAATGCATCAGCATTTCCGTTTAGGATTCCTTTTTTGTATTTGATTTCGTAATCATATTCTTGCAACCGAAGTCTCCACCTTACTAGTTTTGAGTTTGGTTCTTTGATGGAAAATAACCAAGTTAAAGGTCGGTGATCAGTTTCAATCATGAATCGTCTTCCAAATAAATATGGTCTTAACTGTTGTGTTGCCCACACTACAGCCAACAATTCTTTTTCAATGGTACTGTAATTTCGCTCGTGATCGTTTAGCGTTCGGCTTATATAACAATTGGGATGTCCATCTTGAGATAATACTGCTCCTATTGCGAAATTGCTTGCATCAGTTTGCAAAGTGAACTTTTTATTGAAATCGGGGTATGAGAGTACAGGAGAATTAGTTAGCAATCTTTTAAGTGTCTCGAAACTTTCCTTGTATTCTGGGTCACTCATATCAATTTTAACATCCTTTTTCAAATATTTAGTCATTGGTTTAGCAATTTTTGAGTAATCTCTTATAAATTTTCTGTAATATCCCGCTAAACCCAAAAATTGTTTGATTTCTTTCTGCGTAGTAGGCAATGGAAATTTCTGAACACATATTATTTTCTCTGGATTTGGTTTAATACCCTCTTCTGTTACAATATGACCAAGGAAATTTGTTTCTTTTTTCAAAAATTCGCTTTTATCGATTTGAATTTTAAGATTCACTTCTTTCAAACGTTGAAATACTTTTGTTAATGACTCTAAATGTTCTTGCAACGAAGTAGAAAATATTATGATATCATCTAAGTACACCAGGCAGATCTTATTAATTAAGTCTCCCAGAACATTATTCATTAAACGTTGAAATGTAGCCGGGGCTGTCCTCAGTCCGAAAGGCATACGAAGAAACTCGTAGTGACCTCCTTCCACACTGAAAGCAGTTTTAGCTATATCTTTATCATGAATTTCAATTTGATGAAATCCTTTAGCAAGATCTAGTGTTGTAAAATATTGACATCTACCCAGTTTTTCCAGGATTTCGTCAATATTGGGGATTGGATATTTATCGTCAATCGTGACTTCGTTCAGTTTCCGATAATCAATAACCAATCTCCATTTTCTTCTTCCGCTGGCATCCATTTTCTTTGGAACAATCCAAACGGGTGCTGAATATGGTGAGTGACTAGGTCTTATTATTTTTTTATCTAACATTTCCTTAATTTGCTTTTTCACCTCGTCTTTATGAACATAGGGATAGCGATATGTTTTCGCAGCAATCGGAATGTTGTTAGTTGTACGTATTTCATGTTTTATTGCGTTAGTAAATGTTAAATCGTTATCTTCTGTATAAAATATTTTCTTAAATTTATTTATAAGCTGCAAGAGTTTTCCTCTTTCTTCACTGTTTAAGTGATCGGTCCTTATCTGTTCCAAGAGTGAGACTTTAGAGATCTCATCTCCAATATTATGGACGCAAAAATTTTCACTAGTTACATTATCGGTTTTTTGGGTACTTAGTTTTACATTCCTTGGGGCATTTCCACTTACTTTTATGGCAGCATCTATTTTGAAGTTTTCTGCCTCATATATTCCTTTCATGATTTCAATATCCTGATTATTTATCAAGGTTTTAGGTATACATATTAATCCTTCTTTCTTATCAATATTTAATTCTACATTATATATACCGTTTGTTTTGAAAAAATATTCTTTATCTTCTAACGTGTAATTCATAGGTATTTTTTTATTTCCTATTATCAACAAATCATTGTTTAAATTTATTATTGCTTTTAGCTCTTTTAAAATATTGTTACCTAACAATCCATCGTATCTTGTATGAAATTTACAGACAAAGAATTCAATCCTATTATTGGTATTGCCCAGCTCCTCAAAAAGCGGGATGGATACCTTTTCTTCTAATTTTATTACGTGTTGCAGAGTCTTTAAAATTACAGGTTGGGAATTTGTTTTCCATTTTGAATGGCATATCCCTGGATTTATTACCGAATGTGTGGCTCCAGTATCTACAATAAATTTGAGACAACCCAACCTTGTCTTAACAGTTATATATGGCAATCCTCCGTTGAGGCTCCTTGCTGAAAATTTTCAGCGTTATTTATTTCCATCGGTTCGGACCTTGGTTGTGTGGGTTGGGAATTTCCATTATTATGCCATCGTGATTCTTGTGTATTGTCTCTAAGAATATTTTGTTGCTGTTGTTGATAATATTGTTGTCGTGGTTGTTGTGTACTGTTTCTAAAAATATTTTGTTGCTGTTGTTGATAGTATTGTTGTCGTGGTTGTTGGCGATGGTTCTGGTCGTTTTGCCACCTAGATTCCTGTGTATTATTTCTAAAAAAAGGTCGTGAATCCTGTTGATTCCCGTTATTCTGTCTAACATTATCTCGTTCTCTATTTCCCTGATATTTCCCATTATAATTATCCCTATTTGATTGTGGTGTATTTCCATCACTTTGGTGTCTTTTGGCTTGTCTAGTATTTCCCTGATATGTACGGCCGTCTTTACCCATTTGATCGTATCCGTTTTCGTATAGAATGTCCATAGCTGTTTCTAATGATGTCGGATTTCTACATGCCAATATTGTTTTCATCGGCTCTGGAACCTTATTTTTGAAAATATGCAGAGCTGATCTTTGATTATTTATGGAAACTTGATTCGCGGCTTCTCCTTCACCGAGAACCATAACACTTTTATTATTCAACCGTCTCAATTTATTTTTTATATCATTATAAAAGTCCACAGTATTTGTCTGAAACGTGACCGCTCTTAGGTCGTCGTAAAGCTCATCACAACTCTTTCTTTCGCCAAAGTTATTTTGTAAAGCCCTCTTTATATCCTGCCAAGACTGAACCTGTGTATTTATTTCTATTATTTCCTTTGCTTTACCAACAAGTCTACTCTTAATTATGTCTGAGAATAGCAACTGTGACAATTCGTCGTATGAAGCGAGTATGGGGTATACTCTGTCTACTAGTTTCGTGAATGTCATTAGGTCATTTCTGTTGCCGTTGAACTGGGGCAGATTGTTCAAATACCTAATTGGGTCCAAAGCAATTTGTTGGGGGTTTGCCATTTTGGAGTAAGGGAAGAGGAAAAAGAAAAAAAAATTTGGTATTTTAAGGGAAAGGGGAAGGAAAAATCCTACTTCAGAAAATCAAATTTTAAAACACAAAAAAGTTTTATTCACGCGAAAGGAATAAGTTTTAATCGTACAAAAATACCGAAAATCTATGCAATACGTACAAAAATCTTTCACTTATGAGAAACTAAAAATTTTTCAAAACTATATAATACACAAAATGAATTCAATAATAATAAATACAATATATTCTTACGGCCGGTTGTATGATGTAGACTTCCTTCTTAATGGTAGTTGCTGGTCCTTTATGCCGTAGGTTGTTTTATAGGTATTCACAATGTGTTAAAATTTATAGCTTCTAATTAATTTAATTTTAATTTTTGTTTTATTTCTTTAATTATTTGATTCAATCACTTTGATTTTTTTATTTTTTTTTATTTGATTTAGTCACTTTTGATTAATTTTTGTTATTTTTACTTTAATCATTTGATTCAGTCACTTTGATTTATTTAAAAAAAATTTTAAGATTTGACTTAAAAATCTTCTTTTCAAGGATATGACTTTTTTTTTTTTTAAAAGTGTTTTGTCAAGGATATGACTTTTTTTTTTTTTTTTTTTTTTTTTTTTTAAGTGTTTTGTCAAGGATATGACTTTTTTTTTTTTTTTTAAATGTTTTGTCAAGGATATGACCTTTTTTTTTTTAAAAAAAAAAAAAATAAAAAGGAACTCTTTTTACTTTTTTTTTTATTTTACTTTAGGGATTAGATATTGAAATATCTATCCCATCCTCGTCGCCAATTTAGATATAGAAAAATAAAACAAATCTTTTTATTTTAGGGAGAACACGCGTTGGTTCTTTTCTATATCGAATCGTACTTTATTTTTTCAGTATCAAAGTAAGACTAACTTAACACTAGATAGTTCTACAATATATATATTGGTCAGCCAATACTGATTGTATTGCTGATTTTACAAATCGATGCAGTGTACCAATTTGTATGTCACACATATACATTTGGTTGGTACACTGCTTCCGCATGTATAAACAAATATAAAAAACGTTCTATTCTAGCATTCATCGTTTCCGCATATATAAACAAATATTAAAGTTTGTATGGCCGTATACATTGTTGTAATCAATAAAACTCTTTAGAATTTTTTAATGTATCGACAAATTTCATATGACCGATATTGATTACTATGTCAAATTACTGGATACAAATAAACATATGAAAAAGAAACAATGTATGCGGAAATGAATGAACAGCAAGTAAAATTAAATTAGGTCAGAATAAAAATATAAAAATATGCTTACTTGCTAGAATAATCGTATCGATACTTTGCAAACAAAAATTGACTTGTGGGAAAAATTTATTAGTTGCGCAATATGCAACTAGTTATAAAAAGAGTCTTCAGTAAAATTATATTGAATGCTGCAAAATATCGATATGATTTTACAAATTTCATCATTATATGATGATCTTTGTGGGTGTTACTATAACTTTTAAAATCGTCAAAATCGGTTTAATAGGTTCAGAGATATCAACGAAAATTTAAAAAATCTTGAAATTTTTGTACATTGTTCTTCCTTTTGTTGTTATTCTAAATTTTTTAATCGAAGTTGTGGTTGTTGTGGTCGTTGTGTTTGTAGCATAAGTGTTAAAGTATGGTTGTTAGGGTGACAGCGGTTTGCATGAAAAAAAATTTTTGGTCGAGTTTTGAGGTGTGCGGGTCGGATTATTGTGACACTGGATCTAAAACTTTAGTGCGCAAAATTTAAGCCAAATCGGACAATGCTTTCTGGACGAGAATTGAGTTCAAAGTTCAAATATGAATTTGTATGTAAAAATTGTCAAAAAAAAAAATCATTTTTCATAAAAGCTTTAATATTAATAATTGCGCTTAAATTAAATTAATTAATAAACCATAATCTAGAGTAAATTATCTTTCTAATAAAACAACAAAATCTATTTTCGGTTGAAAACCAGCCGAGTTATATCAAGTTCCCCAGGCAATAAATGCGCCGCAAACTACTTGATTAAGAAAATCGAGCTCATATTTTTAAAGACATTGAAATAATTTACAACAACAATATTTCTGAATTCTCCTGATCCCAAAATGATCTTATGTAAAGTACTTTGCATCGCGCCTATTGTTATGCCGTTCTAAATTAATGTCAAAGCGATACGTAGCACTATTTCAAAATCTCAAATTTTACTTTCTCAAAAATTTTGTTCAAGAAATTTTCCGAAATCAACGATTGGACTTTAAGATCTTATTAAAAAAATATATGTGATTAAAAATGTAAATATTGTAGGTATCCTGTTCTTAACTTGGAGAGGGCAGAGTTTTTATTTCAGCGGATTTGAAGAAATATGTGATTTTTTATACTTTTTCAACTGTTAGGCTACATCTTTGTGGTATTTTCATATTTCAAATATCTTTTGTCAAAATATTATACTACTTGGAACAAGTTCTCAATCTTGTAAATTAAGGTTAAATTGAGCTACTATAAATTGTCCCCCTTTAAGGTCAAAGGTCAAATTTAAGGATATTTAAATTTTTTAAAACAAAATATCGAAATAATCTATATTTGTGGAAGGATTTCTGTAAAAGTTGTTGATAATATTTTAATAACTCTAAAAAATAATATTCTGGTCTTTTTTTTTAAATTAACCGATGGGGTACTCTTGATGTCAAATTGACATAAATAAATATAAATATAAATATTTTCTTCATCAGGATTTTTTTTTTTAATAAAAAAATTTAATGTATTCATAAACTTCCTCAAATTTATTCGTTATTTTATGAATATATTTTGATCAATAAGTTTTTATATTTAATACAGTATAAACAAATTTGTATATCGAGGGCATTGTAGCATTGTAATTAAAAATATTGCGAATTAAAAAAAAATTATGTAATCTTGCATTTTTTCAAAAGCTTTTAATGGCTCAAGCAACAATAAATTGTTACACAAAAATATCTGTCTTTAATTGTAGTAGAGTTTAGCCGATTTCTTTTCTCGTTTACGCAGAAAGAACAGAAAGCTCTAATAATATAAAAATAATGCAATTCTATCTGAAGAACATCATTGTGTTTATAAAAACACAATAAATAAAAACACAATAAACACAATAAATAACAAATACTGGTCCAAGAAAAAAAAATTACCTGCAAATTTTAATGGTATTAGAACTTTAAGATTAAACAGCTGTATAAATATGCTAACCGTACCTAACATTGGTTATAATATTGAGTTTAAGACACATGGAGGGTATCAAAGATTCGTTATAGTCGAATTTAACACTGTTATTTGTTTAGTCTTCAAAAAATCAATCAAGCAGTTTCTTAATAGTTTCTTAGACTTTTTAAATATTAGTGCTTCATCTGATTCCTTTTCAAATATATTTGAAAATTTTTTTATGCCATCTATTCAAAATTTCAATAAACAGTATTTCTATATGTTAAATTCAAATCATTAGAATCATGCAATAAGGGATGCTGGCATTCCTATATCAGAATTTTCATGAAAGATTTGATTAATCGATACATCTAAATTAATCTTCGTATATAATGAACGATAGAGCATAAAACCCCAAACTAAGCTGTAATTTATCTATTTAAATTATTCACTCCTTCAAAGGTCTGTGTATTGAAATTGTTTGTAAAACACACATAATGTTTAAATTTTTCTCTATATAATATCCCCACAAACAAGTCATTACCAAAATAAGTTAGAATAACAAGAACTCTGAATGACTTTAACACCAGTTTGTCGAAGGAAGTAAACGCCCTCGCTACAAAATCAAATTTATTGAAGCAGTTTTTAAATCATGTTTAGAAAATTTCCATACCAAAAAAAAAAAAAACAACATGATTTGAAAACTGTAACATATTTGAATGCTGTTATTTTTTAAGTAATAAATAATATTTTTGATTTAAAAAAAAAACTTCAGTTTTCTTTGCTGGGATACAATAAAAATTGTATTTTATTCACATTTTAAATACGTACGAATACAATATGTGTAGTAGGTTATATTTGGTATTTTTTTTGCTGTTTGTTACTTCTTTTTGTTGTTTAAGGTTATGGTTTTTATTTGCATTGATACTCGTATTATATTATGGCCGCTGCCGTTGTTAGCGGTTGGTTATTTCCCGCAAACGTGACGTGTTTTATGTCATGTCGATTCTGTGTGTGAGTTTTTGCTATTTTACAATGTCCACAATTTATTTACTTTAATAAATTAAAAGCATTTTCTTTTGAATGTTTATATTAATGATAGATTTTCTCACCATCAGTGAACTGTGTGAATTTGAAAAATTACGCTTAGTACGGGAAAAATTCAATTAATTGAAACTAATGTCGTTAAAACACTATAAAAAAAAGTAAGAAAATAAGAAAGTTCATGCAGGATCTAGTTTTGGATAAGGGTCTTTGGTCTTTGTACCGATTGAGGTCGTTAAAGGACGTATAAGTGAACACATAGAATTCACCTAAACACATTGGCGGCTATTTCCACTTAGGCGATGACAACTGTCGGGTTTGGGGTAGTTTGTTAGTTTATAATTTCTCGCCAAATGGAGAAATTATAAAGCGGTTGTAGATGAGGGCGTTAGGGTTTAGGGTTGGAAATCAAAATAAAAGAGAGTTGAAATTAGTTCTAATTCAACAAGAGTATTTATTTGATAATTGATGCTCACCATTCGAGTGATAAAATCCAAGTAAGTTTACAAAATTAATTTTGGCTTCAACAAGCATCGGTTCGACATAAAATCGAATCGAATTAAGCTAAATTTACTTCATATTTTTTAGATATTGCAGTTCATTTATGTTATCGATAAGAAATATTTAGTGTTAAGCAATCGATATTAAATTTTATAATAAAAAAAAAAAGAAAGTAATAATATTGTTCAACGTAGTTTGGACACACATAGAATGTGCATTTTTCCACAATAAAAAGCAACAGTTTTTTACATCTTCTGGAAGTCTGATGTTTCGAAAATATTCTCTGAAACTATGAAGTCAATCTGTCAATTGTGTCCGAGATAACTTATAATTACTCCACCGAAAAACTTTAAATCCGTTTTCTCAAAACTATGTATGTTATTCCAGTCCGTAACCAATATAATTGAAAAACCACTACATGGATGTTTATACATCTTATTAATACCATAAACAACTAGTCTTTAATCAAAGAAATTTTTTTTTTTTTTCAAAATTTAGCAGAGTTCAGAAAAAAGCACACACTGAATAAAAAACTCGTACATATATGTAAACAAACATAGCTCAGACCAACAAACACATATTTTTATTTTCATATCAATTATGTGTGTTTCTAAATTTTGTACGGTGCCGAACATAATCATGACTGTGTTTCGTTTTAATATTTCGTTATGTACACGAACATGTTTCTATCACGTATATTTTGTTTCAAACACATATAAACCACACAGATTCGAGTGTAGCTTTATTTTAAGTTCGTTTCTTGCACGTGTACTTCTTTTAAAAAGCAGCACATATTATTGAACGCGTATATTTAAAAATTAAAACGTTATCCACTCGCGTTAAATGCTTTTCCGGTTTCTTTAAATTTTGTACGTCTCCATGTTATCTTCGGTCTCCCTGTTTCCTCGCATCTTGGGGCTGCCATTCAAGTGATTCATGGCCAATTTCATTGTATGGTGCTGTTAGTGTATGTCCAAGCCACTGTAATCAATTGAGGTCATTGGAGATAGTGTTCACAGATCCCCTTGAATTGTCGGCAGTATCACCAACTTCTCTTGTCGTAAATTAGGTGTCTTTTTTGAATCATTTGAGATTTGGTGGGTTTCAGTCCTAAAATATCATTGAAAATAGTATTTTTATTCGTATCTGGGCCCTTCTTTATCTTTCCCTTGCCTTCGTGGAACTATTTGTCAACATTTTTATCGAAGAAGACTGTTCAACAAAATCAATTATTTGCAATGAAATTAAAAAAAAAAAAAAATAGAAAAAAATTGTCCAAGTCGATTAAACTTCCAAGTTTCAACTCAGAAGTGCCATTTTCAATAGTGCGTGGTAGAGACGACGAGAGCACATATTTTTCTACAAACCATAACCAATCTGTAAATAATTTTTATCAATCCGGCTTCTGACATTTTGTCTTCATCAGTGCTTATATTAAACTTTTTAATTAATAATTATTATGTTATAATTGATTAGATTGCTTGTATGTTAATTTTTTCCATAAAGGGTGGCCTTGAGATTTGAACCTGCACCTTTCGATCATGCGTTTTAACGCACTCACTTACGAGAAGATTCGACACTAACGAACATGACAATCGTTATATTTCTATTTTATGTATGCATTAATGAATGCATATTTATTTATTTTTACACGTGTTTTGATTTTTTGATTTTATAAAAACCTTTAAATAATTTAATAAATGAAATGAAAGAATACAAACGCACAAAAAAAAATTTTAAAAATTATAATCAAACGAAAGTTACTTGAGCAACATGTAGTTTAAACCTTCTAATATATTTTGGAAAGAAGCAAAAAAATGAACGATAAAACAAGTTAAATTTTTTTCTGATAATAATATAAACACGAAAAAAATACCACACACGGAATGAAGTAAAATTATGAGAAAATTAATTATTAAACACTTTAAATATATATTTATATTTTACAGAAGATTTAACAAATGCTAAAAGTCAATCCAAATCATTCAAAGATTGTTGAAAACAAAAAATGTTAACGAAAAAAAAACATATAGGTATACAAATTTATACAAATTTTACTTAATTACAAAAAAAAAAAAAAAAAATATATATATATACATACATATATACAAATTAAGAAGAAGAAAAAGAAAAACACAAAATTTAATCTTTATTCAGTGTTTATAAAAAAAATTAAAATTAAAATTAAAACAAAAAAAAAAAAAAAAATACAAAATATTAAAACTGGTTCGTTGCATAAATTAAATCCGGTTACAATTAGTTTTGACTTGACAATAAAAACAAAAACAAAAAACCAATTTAAAAAGTTAAAATCGAGTAAAACACAATGAAATAATATTAATGTTTTCAGATATATCTTTTGAGAAAAAAATGTACACTTACTGGAAAAAGTAACCGTACCCTTCGCAGATGATAATTATTAATATTAAAAAATTTTAATTAAATATTTTCAATTACAAAGTTTTTACAATTAAAGGTGGAAACACAACTGGGACGAACGACGAATTTCGCACAGCTCGACGAATTTGTCGGCAACAATTCGTTGCGTAAATTCATCGAATGAAATACAATTACGACGAATTCACATAACAGATGTAACGTCATTTGAAATTGTTTGTAATTTATATACATAAATAAATATTGGAAAAATATTAATAAAAGAATTTTTAACTTTGAACGAGTTATTACAATTGTAAACATCATGTTCACGATGGTAAAAGCCTTTATTTTTGTACGGCAGCGATAAATTTTTTAATTCTGAAAAAATTGCATAAATTTTCATTAATAAATTAATTTTATGTCATTTTTGTTTACATGTTGCAGCTGATAGTGTGACCATGTAAAAGAAAATTATATAATTAAAAATAGATTTTGTTTAACTTATAAGTAGTAAATAAAGTATAAAACAATTCTTAAAGACAAACATAACTTTATTTACTAAAACATTGAAAAACTAAAATAAAATACAGCCACTCTACACCAATTTATTCGTCCTTCGTCGGCGCAAGATATAGAAATAGAAATAAACCTATCGCAGAGTTCGTTACGCACTACGTATTTCGTTCAACGCACTGATTGTGTGCATTTTCATATACACAAATGTGTTTTATTTCTGACGACGATTATTCGGAACGAAAAATTCGTCGTTCGTCCCAGTTGTGTTTTCAACTTAACACATTTTTTGTTTACAAAAAATACGCAGTATGGGGATTCCCAAGAATTATGCAATGATCTTCAAGTCTGCTACATCGATTTCATTTTAGTAGAAGATAAACTTTTCGTATCAAGTTGATTTGACGGAAATATTTTTTTTGGAAACTATCAGCCCTGTTCTTGAAACGTTGTTATTTGAATAAGAGTGAATTTAAAATCACATGAAATTGAAATTTTTGGTTATTTGAAACCACTTTTTTTATTTATTTAATGGAAACATATGTTTGAGTTAAGAACCATATGTTTGAGTTAAGAACATATGTTATCTAGAAACCGAGGTGCAATATGGTTCTTTATTCAGTTTCACAAAAAACTTTTAAGTATTTTGTGCATGTTTTTTCTTAAGTTTATAGAAAAAGTATAAAGAAAAATATTTTTTTTTTAAATAACAACTTATTTGTTCATTTAATTGTTTTTGTTCTTCAATTTCATTCAATTAAAAATGACTTTTCTATTTTTAAAAAGTTAGGCATCACCAAAAAAAATTTCGATATTCAAATAAATTGGATTTGACTGGCATCACTACTGTTTCGAACATATCCAAAAACTAAAAATATGTGATTTGATAAAAAAAAATTTTTTTAATTCCTTTATTTGCAATAATTAGTGCATAAAGAATCTATGTTATAATTGAAAAAATATAATGGAAAATACATTGTGTAAATAAAAACTTTTTATTATAGTTGTAGAACTGCATCATCGCAAAAAGTGTGTTTAATTAACATCGACCACTTATTACGAGTTTTTTTTTTTAAAATCAGCGCAAAATGTAGACGTTTTTAAAATCGTTTTTTTTTTCATAAAATTAATGTTTAATTTTTTAAAATAATGACAAGGTTCAATAAAAAACATGTTAGAGTTTAAATATCAATTAGTTTTTTTTATCTCTTAAGACCTGCTTAGTAGAAAAAAGGGCATTTGTTTTGATTTCACAAAGCCTTTTCTATGTGAATTAAAACGAGAAAAAATATTCTTATTGAAATTAGAGAACAGCAAAAAATTCGTAGATTTAAAAATTTTTTCATTTACGTTTTTTTTTTTTTTTGTGATAGTGGTTTCAAGAACAGGGGTGTATATTTTGAGATGATTGCCAAAATCAGAGACAACGGCGCTGTCGAGGAAAAAGTTTTCCTAAAGCTTAGAAATGAGGGTAAATCTTTTTGTAAAAGAGCTCGGCTTATAGGCATACGTCATTTAAAACTACAAATCCAACAATTCAGTTATGTCAAAACCTCATTCTGGTCGCCCCTCCAAACTAACTGAGCACTAAAAGCGAACTATTTTGGCGTCAATAAAACTGAATTCTAGAAAACCTGCTTCCCAAATTATGTAGTTCTAAATTCAAAGAATCCTTCGTCAAAGACATCTCTAAACCTACCGTTTACAAAATATTAAGAAAATCTTACTATCATGGTCGTGTAGCAAGTAGAAAGCCATTCTGATATCATTAGAAACAAGTAAGAGTGTTAAATTCAATGTGTCAAATATTTGATACCCTCCACATGGGTTTTACGTTTAGATTAATATCTGGACTTATAACACCATTTATAACAAACTAGCAGAGCCCAGCCCTTGAAATTCGAGTGCAAATTCTAGGAAAATTTATTTTTTCAATCTATATCTTAATACATGAACGTAAATTTTAGTTCCCTTTTTAAGCAATATACGGGCACGGAGGAGTGTGAAAATTGGCATATTTACAGTTCATATGGAGGAGAAGCTGAGAGTGATAAAGGTTATGTTTAATCTGTCTTAAAAATATCTTAAATTAAATAAAATAAAATATTTATAATAAGTCGTTACACCCTGTTAATGTGAATGATTTAAATTATATATCAGACGCTCTCTGTTGAATTGTGAATTGCTAAAATTAAAATTTTTTATATACATATATTAATTAAAAGAAGATTGTAAGACAAAAATTTAATGAACAAAATAATATTTCCTAGGATTTGCACTCGAATTTCGAGTGCTGGGCTATACTAGTCAATTATAAATATTTGTTGAACACACAGAAGATTTATAACTGGGTTTGTTAATAAATAATTTTGAAAGAGCCCATAGGTATGCTAATCAGTTTTAAGCGATTCACAATTCAACACAATAAACACACACACAGCATTGTATAGTTTTTAATTTTAAGCTTAAATATGTGTTTTATGTATGTGTTAGTGGCAAATTTAAATGAATTTTACTGCAAAAAAAAATGTTCCAGACGGTGCAAATCTGTAAATATGTTGGGCAGCTAAAACAAAATACCTTTCAAATGGGGCATGTTTGGTTAAAATCGGTTATTAACTACAATTTTTATATCGGTCACAAAAAATCGCCTTGCCTATTAATATTATAGACGTAAACGAAACAATAGAAGAGGTAACGAACACACTGAATATCTCAGCATATTTTAGGCCATAACTTGGCACAATGATGTCCGATTTACACCATTTTAAATATCAACCTGCTCCAAATAATGACAAACAAGATTTTCGTTAGCTTACTCAGTACATAGTTTACTGTGTGAATTAGCGGAAGGACGGACAGATGGACATCGCTATATCGCCTCGAGTTGTCATTATTATCAAGAATATATATACCTTAAGGGGTCACAATTTCATTTCTGGATGCGTTACAAGCGGCTATAAAACACAAGATTCCACAAGTTTGGAAACGTGTTTTACTTTCAGGTGAATGCAAGTCTTGCATTTTTGACATTAAAGCAAAAAAATTTACTTTGTCGCAAAAGTTGAACTACATGAAATAAAGAAAATTTTTTGCCAATGTTGTATGACAGGCAACAATAAACTCGCTTCTATTGGGTCAATAATATTTCCAATAGGTTACAATAAATATTTAAAAAAATAAAAAAAAAAAGCGGAGAAGATTTTTGGTTCTAGCAGAATAATGATTCACAATGTCGAACTATGATTAAAATACTAAAAATCAACTCAAAACACCATCCCAACCACCCGATCTTAATCCTATAGAACACATGTAGGATATACTGGAGCGCAGAATCCGTCAGCATTAAATAGCCTCAAAGGAAATGTTAGAAAGCGTCATTTTAGAGGAGTGGGTGAAGTAAAACAAATAAAGAGGATATTTTAAAATTGGATAAGTCGATGCCAAATCGGCTAGCAGAGGTGCTAAAGCGCAAAGAATATTCTATTTCAAATGTGACATTACTTTTCTTATCGTTTTTTGCTTTCTTACATTTTTTATAAATTTTTAAATAAACTTTAAAAAAAAATTTAATAGCTTATTAATTTATTGAAAAGAAAAATATAATTTCGCTATATCAAATTTTTCTTATATTTGTTTGTAGTCTGACAATTTTAATTTTAGGTGTACGATTTGTTTTTCTAACAAGTGTATATAAACAATAAAACCGAAATTAGCAAATTTTGCATTAAAAAACAAACGCTAACCTTTACATTAACACTTTAACGTAAATTAACTAAAAATATTTCTGATGATATTGAAATAATGATTTAATGGCTATTGAAGAAGATAGCTTTAGTAATAAATAAATTTCTATAAAATGTTAATTTTTTTAAATACAATTAATGTGCAAAAGCTGGTTTGTTATTTAAACAAAATGGAAAAGATTTAACGTTATTCGTTTTATTTTAATATTTTAATATTTTTCAGAAGAAATATTAAAAAACCGCATTTTAGCAGTGATGTGATGCCATCCATGTCATTAGAATAAATATGACAAGAATACTGACGTAGCTACCCCTTAAAGGCCGTAGATAACTATGCGATTTCCAATTTTTACTGAATAGAATATTTTTGATTAAAAAAAATGTTTTCTTTTTATGAGACAAGGTAAACAGTCGGATTCCAGTTTGAAGTATCAATTATTATTTTATCAAAACAACTAAAGAAAATCATTTTGCAGATCTGTATGGCAAAAAAAAAAATTGCCGAAGTCGATTAAACCTCAAATTTTCAACTCAAAGGTCACCTTTTTAATAGTGCATGGTGGAGATGAATCATAACTAATCTTTAAATATTTTTAATCAAACCGGCTTCTGGCTTATATTATCAGTACTTATATTAAATATTTCAATTAATAATTACACCGTTATAATTGATTAGATTGATTACACTACTCAACAAAATGAAAAAAATTTCATGTACTCCGGATGCGATAATTTTTTCTGTGTAGATAACCTTGACATGAGCTCGAAAAACGCAATAAAAAATTTTTTTTTCGTTTGGTTTTTTTTTTTTTTTTTTAAATTTTAAAAATTTTTTTTTGGTTAATTTGTTTCGTCCGGCATAACTCGGGAACCACTAGCCCGATTTAATTGAATTAAATTGTAAAAAATTTAAAATTACAATTCCCTTAATCTGTTTATATATTGTTTTCCTATACAAGCAACAGTTTCCAAGTTAAAAATGAATATATAAAGGAAAAAACTTATTTTTGCCTAAAAATTAAAATTTTTTTTTTTTTTAAAATCCATAAAAAATCCCAAATGAAAAAAAATTTGAAATCTTATTACTTTTACGTAAAGATACATAACCTATGAGCAAAATAAGAGAAAGATCATGAAAATCGATGCACGCGTTTCGCTTTTATTCGCAATTGAGTAAAGGTATGAATTTAAAAAATTTGCTCGACATATGCACAACTTTGTGTATGGTAAGGTTTTTTCTTTTTTATTACAAAAAAAATTAAAATTTGTTGGGTGACAAAAATATATGACTTTAAATTAAAAAACAATTCGATATATGTACAAGAAATTATCCTAAGGATATCAACATTAATTAATTATAAAAAAGTTTTAAAAAAAAATATCTAAACACAAAAATAAAAACCTTCAAATTAAAAATAATTATGTGCTTTTGTCTTTCTTTTATATTGTTGTGGGTCTGTTTCTCTTATTAGGAAGCAGATATAGTCCCCCATCATAGCTTCGTTCCAAAATCCTTGGTATCGGTGCTCAATTTCTTTCATTTGCTGATGAAAACGCTCACCATGCTCGTCACTCACATCGCCCAGGTTGTCCGGAAAGAAGTCCAAGTGCGAGTGTAGAAAATGTATCTTAAGCGACATATTTGCTCCAATTTTTTTATAATTTTGGAGTAGTTGTTCGACGATCTCTCTGTAATTTGAGCTTTTGTTGTTTCCAAGAAATCCGGAAACAATTTGCCGAAATGAGTTCCAAGCTGCAGCTTCATTTGGTGATAAAATGTGTTCAAACTGTTGGTCTTGCAACAACTTTTTAATTTGCGGACCGTCGAAAACGCCTTCCTTAATATTTGCCGATGAAAGGTGAGGAAAAATGGTTTTTAAATAGGCGAACGCTTCGCCATCTTTGTTGATAGCTTTCACGAAGTTTTTTATGAGTCCGAGCTTTATGTGAAGAGGTGGGAGAAAAACATTTTCCTTTTTTATGAGTGGTGTATATTTCACGTTGTCGCTGCCGGGGATGAAGTTAACTCTTTCTGTCCAACTCCTCCTGGTGTAATGATGTTGACGATCGCGGCTGTCCCAAAGGCAGAGAAAACAACAGTACTTTGTGAATCCACCTTGTAATCCACAAAGGATACCGATAACCTTAAGGTCGGCACAAACTTTCCAATCGTGTTTCTCATAGTTAAGGCACTTTAGTAGATTGTCCATGACTTCGTATGTTTCCTTGGTGTCAACGGCATTAGCAATTGGAATCGAAGGTTTCTTGTTGCCGTTGTGCAGTAAAATTGCTTTAAGGCTCTGCTTGTTGCTGTCGATGAAAAGACGCCACTCTCCTGGATCGTAAGAGTACCCGAGTTCACCAAATAATCCGGGAATGTCCTTACAAAAACAGATGTTGTCTTTTTTTGTGTAGTACCTTGCGTATGGTTCATGACGCTTCCTGTAGATTGTTGTCACCACACCAGGAGCCAAGAAACCGAACTGTTTCATGCGCGATGCATGCAACTCTGCATCTTCCTTGGAGAGTTTCAATTCTCTAACCCAATCGTTCAGTTCTGCTTGGGAACATAAGCGTTGACCTCCATGCAATGTATATGTTGACTCGCATTCTGATGTGGTTCCTACTGTCTCCGGATCTGATGATGGATGTATCGCCTCATTATTAGATGCCCATCTTGAAACGGGCGGTTGCGGGTCCACTGGTTCTTTGGAAAATGGCACTGGAAAATTCACTGTTGAAACAGCAGCGTAAGTCCATCGTATATTTTTTCCCACGCCTGTTTTTTTGCTAAGACAGAAGTAGCAATCTGTTGCATGGCAAAGCGGAGCTCTCCAAAGCATTGGCATGATGATTCTCGGCTGTCGTCTGAAAGAATTGCAATAATAAGTTATATATGTTCTTGAATTTCGTAATCTACACTTACCTTGAGTCACTTAGCTGTACGTAGCACCTTGGACAGAGAGCACTTGGTGTCCACCGCTCATCTATGTTTGAGACCTTTAAATTGAAGCTCTCTTCAAATGAATCTCTCAATTTAGGTGAAAAATAACGCTTGTTTTTTCCACAAACGTATTCTCCGCACATGTAACAAAAATTACTTGGATTGGTATTGCATTCAAATACTCGCGAACGTTTGCTCATTTTAACTATCGCGTTCGTCGACACTTGTTGAATGAGTAAAATCGATCAATGAAGACCTATTTGTACTGTGTATTGTTTAGTATTTTACTGACAGGTACTTATAAATGGGTGTATATTTTTTTACGGTGGCTACATACCTGTTTCACCATGTGTGAGTCTTAAATTTTCCGAATAAATGTGGGTTGCATTTATGTAAAAAAATCATACAGGTAGTCACCGGAAAACCCAAATAAGTAAAAAAGTCCCCTTTCCTTTTTTCCTTTTAATTGTTCACGCACATTTATTACCGTTTATTACTTTGCTTACGCAATCATAAAAATTAAATAACCCTTTGTTTATTCCGTTTTGTTAATTCTGAGAATCATAAAAAAAAAGAAAAAACCTTACCATAGACAAAGTTGTGCATATGTCGAGCAAATTTTTTAAATTCATACCTTTACTCAATTGCGAATAAAAGCGAAACGCGTGCATCGATTTTCATGATCTTTCTTTTATTTTGCTCATAGGTTATGTATCTTTACGTAAAAGTAATAAGATTTGAAATTTTTTTTCATTTGGGATTTTTTATGGATTTAAAAAAAAAAACAAATTTAAATTTTTAGGCAAAAATAAGTTTTTTCCTTTATATATTCATTTTTAACTTGGAAACTGTTGCTTGTATAGGAAAACAATATATAAACAGATTAAGGAAATTGTAATTTTAAATTTTTTACAATTTAATTCAATTAAATCGGGCTAGTGGTTCCCGAGTTATGCCGGACGAAACAAATTAACCAAAAAAAAATTTTTAAAATTTAAAAAAAAAAAAAAAAAAAAAACCAAACGAAAAAAAAATTTTTTATTGCGTTTTTCGAGCTCATGTCAAGGTTATCTACACAGAAAAAATTATCGCATCCCGAGTACATTTTGACTGTTGACTAGTGTTATATGCGAGTTTTTTCTGTAAAAGGTGGCTTTATGGTTTGAACCTGCACCTTTTTATCATGCGCTTTAACGTACTCACCTAAAGTCGGGCCTATGAGAAGATTCAACACTAACGAACATGACAATAGTTATAATTATACTGTTAAATAATTTATGCATTTTCTATAATATTAAGAGGTAAAGCGATTTCTTGTGTCCGATGTTTTGTTAAACCGTTTTATCCCGATTTTGAAAAAATGTTTATTATTTGAAAGGTATTTTTTTTTAGCTGTCCACCAGATTTGCATATTTTTAAATTTTTAATGTTTTTTGGAGTAAAATGCACTCAAAGTTGCTACTAATACATACTTAAAATTACACAATGCTTTGTATGTGTTTATGAAATTTTCTGCGTGTCGGTCTGAATATGAGGCGATTTTCTCCAATTTCAATATCGATCGTCATATGGCTGACAAATTATTATATCTCTAATATTAATAGGCTAGGCGATTTCTTGTGACCGATGTTTTGTTCTACCATTTTATCCCGATTTTGACCGAACGTATATTAGTTGAAAGATATTTCTTTTTAGCCGTTTTGCAGATTTACAGATTTTTAAATTTTTTCCTTTATTTTGAGTAAATTGCATTTAAAGTTGCTACTAACACATACATAAAAGTATATAATGCTATGTGTGTGTTTATTAAATTTGTTCATGTGTTTGTAATTAACATGAATTTGTTTTTTGTGCTGATTTGTGAATTGGCTTTAATGAAAAAATAAAATTTCCTAGAATTTGCCCTCGAATTTCGAGCGCTGGAATCTGCTAGTTATTATATTATCATATTATTATATTATATTATTATATTATATTATTATATTATTATTATTTTATTATATTATTATATTATTATATTTTTATATTATTATATTATTATATTATTATATTATTATATTATTATTTTTTTTTTTTTTTTTTTATTCATCAACACTCAGGGGATGCCCCCTACAGATGCAGTGCATTGTGTTGATCTCTGGAAAGATATAGATATAGGAAGGAGGAAAGAGAGAGTACTGCGTTAAATTTTTTTTTTTTTTGCAGCGACAGACCAAAGCCTCTGGTGGGAATCGAACCCACGACCCCCGCATGGTAGGCGAGCACGCTACCTACTCACCTACCGGGTGAGTATTATTATATTATTATATTATTATATTATTATATTATTATATTATTATATTATTATATTATTATATTATTATATTATTATATTATTATATTATTATATTATTATATTATTATATTATTATATTATTATATTATTATATTATTATATTATTATATTATTATATTATTATATTATTATATTATTATATTATTATATTATTATATTATTATATTATTATATTATTATATTATTATATTATTATATTATTATATTATTATATTATTATATTATTATATTATTATATTATTATATTATTACAATAATAAATTATTATATTATTATACACAATTTCATCGAAATATTTTGCAATTTGTGACCTGTTGTTTGATACACAGAGATAGCTAAATCGACTCAGAAACTGATGGGCGTACCATATAATAAAAGGTGAGTCTACAAAGTGGTATAGGTAATAAAAAGAAGAGTCTGTAACTCGATGTGAAGTGTAAAATAACATTTTCTACTTTTTCATGTGCATTCGCCTCGATCTTGTTGGAAAAATTGTTTTTAACTTATTGTATTAAACGATGTTTTTGCAATGAATTTAGTTTTAATAAAATAATAGTTTTAATAAAAATAATTAAATGGGTCATACATAGGCTTAGATCTCAAGCCAAATTTCCAATCTTCTCAAAATCGGCAGCTTTATATCTAAACATTTTCTTTTCCACATAAAAAGCACGTTTTTCATTATTCTCTTTTTATATTTAATGAGAACGTCTTAATTTAACTACCTATAATTTCAGTCAACTTCTATAAAAAGAACAAGTTCTTTCCTTGTCTTTCTTTTATATTTGTCTTGCGTTCTTATATCTTCTGGCTGGTGGTTTATTATAAGATTTTATATAATTTATTGTTATTACTCGTACATGGGCCATGTTTCGCAACAAGTGTAATGTTTGATATAAGTATAACGGAAGTACCAAGTGCAATTAAAGCATGCACATGTAATTCTTTCTACAAGTTTGAATGTAAATATCTTGCTTTCTGTAAACACGTATTTTCTGATGTTTATCTGAAAATGTATATTTATGATTAAAAAATTGGAAATAAAATTCAAAAAATATGTTTCCTTAAAATCCATAACAGGTTGAAGATGGATTATGTTGAAAAAAAATATGATAGATTTTGGGGCTGAGATCAAATAGGAACGATGTTGACCCATCGCGCAAGAAAATTAGTAAGTTCGAAGTTACAATTTTTTAAAGAGTGTATGATAATTGAAGAGTGTATTATAATTCCCGATGTTCAATATTATGCTATATAAAGAAATCTTCTCGTATAATAATGTGGACCAATTTCAGGGAAATTTTTGGTGGCACCATTTGAGTTTTTTCGTTGCAAAAATCATACCTTTTGAACCGATTAAAATAATGTAATAAGTTAACAGGCATATGATAGATAATTATCCAACCGATAAAATAAATGTTTGAGCAAAGTGCTACACCTTCAAGATGCTTACTTTTGGGTTACACTAGTTTACAAAATGGCATTTTTTCATGTACATTTGATGAGAGATAGATTTCCTTATGTAATTTCTCTCGCTGAAGTCGAAAATCAAGGTTTTTGAGATATTGTCATTTTTTAATTTTTCCTACCTTTTTTCACTTGACAAATCATATCTCGAGCTAGAAATATCCGATTGGCCCAAATGCAAGGTATTGAAATGACGAACAAATATATATAATCGGATCTTTAATTGGTAAAGCGGTTCAAAATATATCGATAAAAATGGGGCACATATAAAAAAAATGTATAATTAGCGGCGACATTTCGAATCTTGCAAGTCGAGAAACAAATGAGAAAGGAAATGAAAATGCTGCAGCATTTTGAAGGAGTTACATGCTTATATTGGGATCTTGCTTTAAGCAAGATGCTGTCGTTCAAATTGTGAGCCAACAAAAGAGTTGTGGAATGATGAATATTTGCCTTTATATAAAGCAGCAATATCATACAACAGGTTCAAAAATATAAATGAGACCATTAGAATTGACAATAGAAATTCACGGGATAAAAAGGTTCAGAAAAGTAAGTCGGCTGGCCAACTTAGAAACTTCGTGCAACCCGCGTGAAAATATGACTGTTGACGAACAACTATTTCCCTTTCGTGGAGCAACCCGATTTACAAAACCTGCAAAATATGGTATCAAGGTAGCTGTGTGATGTAAAAACACAATTCCCGCTAAAATGAGTAATCTATATAGACAAGCTTCCCGAGGAAGAAAGACAAATCAATCAAGGAGAACCGGTTGTTCAAAATTTAGTCACGAAATTTGAACGTAGCGGTGGAACAATTTGTGCAGATAATTTCTTCACTTCGTTGTATTTGGTAAAGAACCTTATGACAAAAGGAGTGGGATATGCTGGAACAGTCCGCAGCCATAAAACATTTGTATCCAAAGAATTTTTGAAACACAAGTGCCGTGAAGTATATTCAACGTTGTTCGGATATAACCAGAGAGATGTTTCATTGTGTTCTTCTGTTCCTAAAAAAATAAGGCAGAAAAGCTGCATGGCACCGTTTATTATTTAAGACCAATTATATAACGCCAAGAAAACTGACAAACGCCGTTCTTTTCGGAAGGAACTAATTACGAAATTTTTTCCTTTTATTTTTTTTTATCAAATTTTAACTACAAAAAATATATTTTAATTAAAATTAATAAAATTATAATAATTTACACTAAATTCAATGCATTTTTATGTAAGATCCGCAGGGACCTTACCGCTCAACCACTGACTAAAAAGCAAGGTTCAGAAAATACACATGAAACACAGAATGTTCTGTTCTAATGCAGCCAACACATATTTTTATTTTCATATCAATTATGTGTGTTTCTAAATTTTGTACGGTGCCCAACACAATCATGACTATGTTTCGTTTTAATATTTCGTATCTACACGAACATTTTTCTATCACGTATTTTTTGTTTCGAGCACACATAAACCACACAGATTCGAGTGTAGCTTTATTTCAAGTTAATTTTCTTGCACGTGTACTGCTAAAAAACAGAACATATTCTTTAACGCGTACATCTAAAAATTAAAACATTACCCACTCGCAATCGGAAAAAAAACGAAATTAAGTCATAAGCACCATATAAAATATATCTGTTTTCTATTTTATTAATATATTTTTCTTTTTTTATAACTGTTAATGAATTATTGTAAATTTTTTTAATAAATTTGGTTGAAACAATTGTTGTCGTTATTATGGGGGTTTTTCCAGATTTTTCCGTTTCTTCTGTTCAGTTCTGTTTGTTTTGCAGTACACGTGCAAGAAAACGAACTTAAAATAAAGCTACACTCGCATCTGTGTGGTTTATGTGTGTTCGAAACAAAAAATACGTGATAGAAAAATGTTCGTATAGATAACGAAATATTAAAACGAATCACAGTCATGATTGTGTTGGGCACCGTACAAAATTTAGAAACACACATAATTGATATGAAAATAAAAATATGTGTTTGTTGGTCTGAGCTATGTTTGTTTACATATATGTACGAGTTTTTTATTCAGTGTGTGTTTTTTTCTAAACTCTGCTGAAAAGTCAAAGGTTAAAGGTTATGATGGTATTAAGGCCAAAATGCAAAAATTTCCATCGAATTGTTTTGGAAGTTACATTATTTTATACCATATGTGATCAGGGTATAATAAGTTTGTGCTGATGTAATAACAAGCAATAATATTTTTTTATACCGATCGACTCAGAAATATTTTCTGTTGGCTATGTCTATTCGTAGGTCCATCTATCTGCATGACCGTCCGTCCGTCCGACATCAGGTCGCAAATATGAGTATTGATATCTTTTATCTGACGAACGCTATTGAAATTGATGCAAATCGGTGGATGTTCAGACCTAGTCCCCATACAAATGAAATTTCTGCGATGTACTTAAATTGCCATAAGATCCAAATAATCGTATAGATCAAGGTTAAATTTCGTTTGTGTATGTTTATTACACCCATTAATCAGCAAACCAAAAATAAACCATTTAGGACAATTCCTAGTCATAGCTCCCAAACAGTTGCACAGATTATTCTCAAATTTGGTTTGTATATGTTAATGCCAAAAAGTGAGTGACTTTACCAAATATGGTCAAAATCGGTTCAAATAAATACAGCATCCGATATGAACTTTTTGCGGGCAAAAAATATTAATAGAAAATGCCACTTAAATATGGCTTATGCTTATTTTCTATATCCAATTAGTAGCTCCTAAGACCCTTTCTCTAAACGCGTGGATAAGGTATCGTAGAGTCGGTATATACCTTCTATAATTTTCTTACTTGTAATATTTTAAGACTATTGGATTGTGTTTTCATTATATTATATGCATTTAAAAAAATAGCTTTTCTTAATATATTTGTACACATTCGTTAGTTGGCATCTTTATCAGCGACTCCTTCCATTGATTTAATAATTATAGTTTATTGAGGATTTCAAAGTGACTAAGTATGTGTGCTTAGAAACTCAAACGTATATATTTTTGAAAGTCATCATATTTTTGTGTAATTAAGCGTGATTTTACAATTCTATCACACCGTACGAACCTCCCATTGACCTTTTTTGATAACAGTTTAAATTTTATTATGTAGTAATAATAATAATGATAAAATTTAATTTTAATTATCTTTTCCATTCTTAGTAGCAGTAGAACGCGCGTACAACATTCACTTTTAGCCCACAAACAATTTGTATATTTTATATGGTGGCTAACTCACCGGAAATTAATTTTTTCTTAGAACGACAGACAGCCTCACTCTCTCTCTCTCTCTCTCTCTCTCTCTCTATCTCTGCAACTATCCAGCATGAATCTAAACGAGTTTGTTTGATTGGTTTTTTTTTTCTAACTTAATTACATGCAAATAATAATATTTCAATAATTAATTATAAATGCAAATTATAAATTTATATCGTGTTTGAGTTCGTTCGTTCAATACTAAAACCGTTATTGATGGCGTAAATGCAGGCATTGCCGATATGCAACTATACTAAAGAGAACAAGAACAACTTTTATTATTTTCAGCAGCAATTGAAATAATAATAATAATCAAAATGTCAAATGTCTGCAGAACGATTGAGAAAAAAAAAATCAAAGCATTAATTGTAATAAACAGAGAAAAAATAATATGAAACAAATTCATAGAGAATTCATGTTTAACAAGGTCAGTGGAATGGTGTAAGAAATTTATTAACAAAAGAAAACGACCTCGGTCATATGACGATCATTATATGTAAACTGTGCCACCATCATCATACGAAACAAAATTAATTAAAAATATCATAGTCATCAGCAATATGGAAAGGCCAAACAAAATCCCTTTTTTAGTCAAAGTTTATGAAGATACAACACATGTGCCTATTGCTGTTTATTCATCCTCATACTAACCGGTTTATACATTGTTAAATACTTTGAAAATAACTCTCTACTGATGCCCAATTTGGTTATGGCATAACTCTTAGTTAAGCCGTAAAATTATTTAGCTTATAAATATGGCTTTGTTAAGTACGACTTAGTTGAACACTCAAACTCCTTAAGATATTCTGATTGACAATCTTATGTTAGGAGTATTTTGCTGACAAACAGATGTAAAATTAATTTTGGGAAATTCCACAAGTACACAATATTCTAAACTGAGAACTATGAAGCTAAATCATAAATACTTTAACAAAACAATATTGTAACTGTTTAGTTAGGTTTTATGCAACTTCTTGCAATGAGAATCAGTAGTTGAGTGGCATAAAGTTTTTTACGACCTCAAACTCTTAACAACACCACAAACGGATTAATGAAATGTTAAAAAAAAAATTAACAACGGATTAAGAATGAAAGTGAAAATATACCTGAGACAGCATCTACAGTTACCTAAATGAATGGCAACGGGCCACATTAGGTAGTATTAATATGAATGGCAAATGTTGGTATATAAACTAACGAAAATTTAGAAAATAGCATCATTAACTAATCAGAGTTTAAACAACAAACATTAATACAAGAAAAATAATATTTAACACAAATTTGTAACAAAAAAATGTCTCCCAAAACAAAACCATCCGTCAGTTATACCTTGTTTTTGTATCGTGAAGAACTGAAACGCCGTGACACTCGCTATATGCATTTAAATAAAACGAAAATTGTTTTGACCAAAGAACTAATTTCAAAGAGTGTACAGAATCTGAAAAATTGTTCAACCGATGATCTTAAAGCCATCACCAGAGAGATGCTCTTCAAAAATAAACTGAAGAAACGTATCAATCGCATACACAAACTGGAAACATTGGGCATTGCAAATGCCAATCCCGATGCACAAACCACAAAACTATAAAGTTTAACTTTCAGTTTAATTATGTAAATAATATATTGTTTTTAGGTTAATCGTAATATAAGTGGTATTGATTTTTTTTTTTTATAGTTTATCAAATAAACTTTAAATAGATATTGTTAAATTAAATTCTTTTTTTTTTTTGTTTTTATTTAAATGTTATTGCTTTTAGAAAGTTTCAGCAATTTTTATGGATTCTCAAAGAAAAGAAAAAAAAATAAGTTTTCCATTTATGCACAAACATAAACATTTTTCAGACAATTTTAATTTTAGCTGTACTAATAAATTGACAATTTCCTTGAAATATATTTTTGTCAATTACAATAAAATTTTTAGGTATTACCATTACTTTTATCACAGCCAAATGGTATTTAAAACATTAATTGAAATCTTATTACCATCATCAAATGTGCAATTGAAATAAATGTTTCGAAATACAATATTATAACCAAGGTTGTCTACACTAAGAGACAGAGTAGCCAGATTACAGATTATAATGGCTGGATTTTTTATAATGCTTAACATTACTAAGATAATTCACAAAAATTTTTGGTATTATCGTGATGTTTTTAATTGAAAGCTAAAGAGAGTAAGAGTATAATCATGAAGTTTATACTCTTATTCTCATCGATAAACATTCGTTCAAATGTACAAAAAAAAAAAGAAGAAGTAAGATTGTTATAGTCGGTTTATACGATACCCTAGTAGGGTGGCCCTTCGTTATATGGAGGGAAAAAAGTTTTCAAACTGTCGGTCCCACCCCCTAGAAATATGCGAACAGCAAAAAAACTGAGAAATACAAAGTTTTGGGCCAATCAAAAAACGTTTAGTCGTGGCGCAATGCGATTGAAAACTTCAAGTGTGTTTATATGGGGGAAAATATGACTTTTTTTCAGATTTTACGAGAATTTCGTTCTACAGTTTAATTTTTCCGACAAGGTGTTATATAATTCGGTATCAATATTAAATTATCCTTTCAAAAGGATATAAAACTTCAAAATCGAATAAAACCTCGCCAAGAAATAGCAAATGCCCCAGACCACTTTTGTGCCAAAAAAAACTAGGTCATGAAATTTGATGGTATTTTTTTCAACTTTGAGAAATTGATTAAAGCCATCATTCTTTTTTGGTCTCTATACCTATAAGTACTCAGATATGAAGTATTGTTTTATTACCACGTTGTTAACCTATTGCGCATTGAGACCGAAATTTGGAAATTTTTTGATAAAATTTTTAAAACTCCTTTTTCAAGTTTGAAAAAATTTTCTGAAACAAAATTAAAAAAAAATAATCTATCACTTTAAGGATTTATTAAATACATGTGGCAGATTAAGTGTGTGAATTTTTAAGTAAATCCCTCTGCCAGAATTTTTTTGACAAGGCTTTTATTTTTGCGGATTTCGAGAAAAATTGGATTTTTGTGAAATATTCTGTAAATTTACTCTTTCTAAATACTTTGTATCAAAAATTCATCACTTTTCTACTTTTAAATTTATCTTAATAGCCTAGGGTTTCGGAAAAAATAATATGACTCTATTAACCCTTTTGGAATTGGGGTCACATTTGACCCCAAGCTAATAAAAGGTGTAGGTGACATTGAAGATAATATAAAGCGACCGACTTTAAAAAATCAAAAAATGTCAACCATTATAGGTAATGGCACTGAACACTTCGTTTCCGCGGAAACAAAACTTTTTTTTAAGAGATTCTCAATAGACCAAGAATTTTTAAAATCCAACTCTACAAATTGGCATCAAATTACTGATTTTACCAAAGCAAAAGAAATTATTGGTCTCTTGAAGGTAGTCAATAACACAGCAGAAAGTGGTTTTAAGCTGATGGAGGACTATAATTCACTTTAGACAAAAAATGAAGAGCAAAAACAATTTGTTTTACAAGTTGTGTACGATTATAGACGTAAGAATTCAGGCTGCATAAAAGAAAAATTAATTAAATTATATTGAAAATCTGCAAACAAAAATACCATTTACCAAAATTTAATAAATGTAATTCAAACAAATAAACATTTTATAATAATTTTGAAAATTTCGTATTGGTGGGTTTTATTAGATATTTTTCACAAAATTGGTTAAAAGTTGTTTTAATTTATATTCGCGAGCAAGGAGCACTGAAGGATTAAATAAATAAAAAATTAACCGAATTATTTTTCTTAAATTCTAAATAGTGGTTTCATCGAGTTTAATAGAAAAACTCGTTCTCGGTAATTTTTATTTAAAAATATCTTAAAATCCAAAGCTGGCCTTGGCAAATAATGGATTAACGTTCTCGGATTTATCCCAAATTCTACACATTTTGTTATTATATTCTAAGCGTCGCATCTAAAAATTGGACAGCACTTACAAAATATTTGAATTTTTTGAATAAATTGTCTTTTATTAGATTGGGGTCATATGTGACCCCAATTCCAAAAGGGTTAATGGAGTCATATTATTTTTTTCCGAAACCCTAGGCTATTAAGATAAATTTAAAAGTAGATAAGTGATGAATTTTTGATACAAAGTATTTAGAAAGAGTACATTTACAGAATATTTCACAAAAATCCAATTTTTCTCGAAATCCTCAAAAATAAAAGCCTTGTCAAAAAAATTCTGGCAGAGGGATTTACTTAAAAATTCACACAGTTAATCTGCAACATGTATTTAATAAAACCTTAAAGTGATAGATTCATTTTTTTTTTAAATTTTGTTTTAAAACTTTTATCAAAAAATTTCCAATTTTCGGTCTGAATGTGCAATAGGCTAACCACATGGTAATAAAAGAATACTTCATATCTGAGTACTTATAAGTATAGAAACCAAAAAGGAATGATGGCTTTAATCAATTTCTCAAAGTTGAAAAAATGCCAGCATATTTCATGACATAGTTTTTTTTGGCACAAAAGTGGTCTGGGGCATTTGCTATTTCTTGGCGAAGTTTTATTCGATTTTGAAGTTTTATAGCCTTTTGAAAGGATAATTTAATACTGATCCCGAATTATATAACAGCTTGTCGGAAAAATTAAACTATAGAACGAAATTTTCGTCACATTTTCCTAAACACACTTGAAATATTCAATCGCGTTGATTCGCGACTAAACGTTTTTTGATTGGCCCAAAACTTTGTATTTCTCAGTTTTTTTGCTATTCGCATATTTCTAGGGGGTGAGACCGACAGTTTAAACACTTTTTTATTAAGGGCCACCCTAATACCCTATACCATGCTTTTAACGACCGTATCTCTTTGATCTAGCTATTTACATATAGAAAATAAACATAAACCAAGTTTGAGTGGCAAGTTTTTTTTTTGCCTTCGGATATGAAAAAGTTTATATCGAATGTTATATTTATATGCGGCCTATGTCGAAAAATGGACGATCCAGACCATATTTGATAAGGTCACTTATTTTTTTCAAAACCATATATGAACCTAATTTCAGAAAAATACGTGCAATATTTATGTTTTATGATAGATTTAAGTGAAGATCGGGAATTAGCTTAATATGAGGGCTATGTCTAAGAATTGTCTTACAGGGTTTATTTTTGGATTACTGATAAATGGATGTAATAAATATACACTCGACAAGACCTATCAGAAAAAAGTATCGCATCCCAGGTATTTCTGTTTCATTCTTTTTTGTATCACTGTGTTATTCTTCAAATTTGGTTTAGAAATGTTTTTGAGAAAAGAAAGAGGCCTTACTAAATGCGGTCAGGATCGGTCCATTTTTTTGACCTAGTCACCATAATAAACACAATCAACTATAAATTTTTTAATACCTTCATGCCACAAATTAATAACAATGCCACTAAAATCTGGTTTAAGATTATTTTCCATATCCAGTTAATGCCTCAGTAAAGTTGGATTCAAAACCCTCTCTCTCTCTCATATGATTATTCCATAAATTTAAAACTTGAGAAATAGATATTCTGAAGATAGTAATAACTCAGTAATAAAGCTACAGATTTCAGATTTCAGTGATGTATATACCATATTATAAATATCAGTCTTGGGTAAATCAATGCAAAGGCCCAATTTTAAAACTTTAATTTAAATAATTTTTATTGATACCAGTTCAAAGAAAAGTGTATGAAAATATGACAATTGTTTGTTAGATCTGTTTTTGAAAATTTTTATAGCACCTATTTTTCGAGTAAGAATAGAAAAGTGTAATTAACTAATTTTGAAAAAAACAGTGTACTGTCTGTCACATTACAAAATACTTCTTTTTACTATAATTTTTTTTAGATCTCAGGTTTTTTATGTGATTTATTACTAAACTAGCTCTTATATTAACTACAAACATATAGCTAACTTCAGAGCTTTTTTGTGTTTTACAAACCTCCTCCATAATGATAATGTTTGTTGTCAAGTCTGTCACGACTGCTTTTTGCCCCCCAATTATTAATAATAATAATGCTTTCTCACCTTTTCTAATGGTAAATGTATTGGTCAGGACCGCCTGCATTATTTTGTATATTTTTATTATGAAGAATTTTTACTGTATAATATTGGATTAGAAAGATCACTAAATGTCATGTCTGTCACTATGGAATTAGCGAGTTTAGTATCAGATAAGACATTAATTTTAAAAATAAAGTTTCCATAACAATGTTTTATTGTTACTAGCAGATTCCAGCGCTCGAAATTCGAGTGCAATTTCTAGGCAGCTTTATTTTTCAACTTAGCCAATTCACAAACCAACACTTTTATGGCTTATTATTATCGTGAATGAAGATAACAAACTCATTAACACACACATTAACACATTTAATAAAACACACATAGCATATGTATAATTTTATATATGTGTTAGTAGCAACTTTAAATGCAATTTACTCAAAATAAAGAAAAAAAAATTTTAAAATCTGTAAATCTGCAAAACGGCTAAAAAGACATACCTTTCAAATAATATACGTTTGGTCAAAATCGGGATACAATGGTAGAACAAAACATCGGTCACAAGAAATCGCCTAGCCTATTTATATTATACATAACCCATACCACTCTCTATTTGGAGTCTCATTTGGGCTCTTGTTTGTAATCACCATATATATATGAATAGGAACCACCTTTTATTATACCGATCGGCTCAGCTTTATTTATGAGATTTTATTTATGAGATTTTTTTAGATTTAATTATGAGATTTTCTATATAAGCTTTTGTTGGTCATATCATGAACGGTACCGATATTGTTTTAAACCTAGTTCACATAAAAATGCCCCATATGAGATCGATTTAAAAGGTTTTAAGAACGAAGTTATCACATAGATTTTGGCCAAATTCGGTTTATGTGTGTTTATTACACCCATTTTTAAGGAGCCTAAAAAGAAACTCTAAACGACCATCTTATCAGTCAGAGTCCCCTTAATAAGCGGTTTTCCTATCTTCACCTTAATAAATCAAAAAGCAAAGGAACTTAAAATTTTTTCTCAAATTTGTTTGTGTATTTGCTAAAAAAAATAAGCGACCTTACCAAATTTGGACAAGATCGGATTTTTAGCCCATATATAAAAATAGCATTAGATATGAATTTTTTCATGTCGATAGCCAACAAATTTATAACAATTTCAACCAAAGTGGGTCATGCTTATTTCCTATATCCAATTGGTTGGCATCATGTTGTAGGGTATCTAATTTTCTTACTTATTTTTATCATAAATATATCGGGGGCTTATATTCAAAAAGTGCTATCTACATTTGACAGCGTTATTAATTTTTGATTTCAAACTGTTCTCTGATTTAACTGTCAAATATAATATAAATTTTGATATCATTCATGATCAGTACAACTATTTCTTAATAGATATTGTGGCAAATCAATCGACAAATACTTTCAGATCTTATTAATAAATTAGTTTTACACGCCCTCGATATGGAAATTTTATCAAATTATATAAAGGTCGCTTATAAAATTTTTACATTAACAGTTTGTAATTGAATCAAATTGTTTAAATTTAAAATAAAAATTCAGTCGTTTGTCGAAGAAATATTCATTTCAACTTTTTCAACTGCTACTCAAAACAAATTACGGTACTTAAACTATTTTGTTATTGTTGGTTTATTTAACTTATTTTAAAATGAACTGCATTAAAAGTTATTATATTTTCCCTTTTGTTTTTATTTTTATTTTTTTTTAAATATTCTTATACTTTATTCCTTTATTCTTTTTTTAACTTCAATTATATCTATATATTAATACCTGAAGGTAAATTTTTAGTTCCCTTTTTAAGCAATATGCGGGCACGGAGGAATGTGAAAATTGGCGTGGTTATAATTCATAGGGAGGAGCAGCTGAGAATGATAAAATTTATGTTTAGCCTGTCTTAAAAATATATTAAATTAAATAAAATAAAATATTTATAATAATTCGTTACACCCTGTTAATGTGAATGATTTTAATTGTATATCAGACGCTCTGTGTTGAATTGTGAATTGCTAAAATTGATTAACATACCTTAAGGCTCATTTAAATATTCATAAATTTTATATATCGCACTTGTACCTCTAAAGTGAGTCATCTCAAAATTTTTCAATTTTCACTTTTTGCAAGAAAGCGATACACAGTGGTCATATCTATCCACTGTAAAAATCTTACATCGGTTTTTCTAGTCTTTCTTAAAAAAAAAATACATTTGTAACCCTCTTTGTGTTATAAGAGTAGCTTCTTTAGAATCCACTAAAAAGACATATTTTGAGTTGCACCCAAAAAACTTGTTATTTTTGATGATCACTGAAAAAATCGCTACTACTGCTATTGCTGTATACTTATTATTCGCAATTCTTTACCATGAAACAACTGTTTTTAAAATTTCTAGTAAATATTAAATATTAAACCGTTTTTTGCTTCTACTGAAAATTTGTAAATTTTGAGTTGACTCACTTTAGAGGTACAGGTGCGATATATATAGATTAAAAAACATTGGAAGACAAAAATTTAATGAAAAAATATTTCCAAGAATTTTCACTCAAATTTCAATTGCTGCGCTATACTAGTTTGAATTAAATTCGAAAACAGCATGTTGCTACAACATATGTTTATAAACATTAAAAAAAAACATAAAAACAACCTAATCGTTTATTGTTACTGTTTTCTGTAGTTGAAATTTTGTTAATAAATATAAACTATTTGTTAGTTACTTTTACTACGTCGTCAGTTGTTTCTTGTTATTCAAAAATAAATCAAAAATATTTGTAATTTAGCTGGAAATGAGTAAGAGTCCGGTTTTTAAGTGTATATTCTTTTGTTTCAATATATATATTCAGTTCATTTTAACGAAAAAATATTTTAAGTGTGTGGTCAAAGAAGCTTATTTTCTTCATTGATTGAAAATAGAAGTTCCCCCAAACAATAACTTTTATATATGGGAACATATGAATAAACAAAGACAAATTTCGCTTCTGGTTATAAACAATAAGCTAGTAACAGATCTATTTATATATAAAATTAAAAAAAATTAGTTTTCATTCTCCAAGATCTCAATCACTTGTAAAGAAGAACATGTCTCTAATTTCATCATACAATTTCACAAGTTTCCAATACAGTTTAAGTAAAGCCAAAATATTGTTCGACAAGCCCTAACCAGTTTTTATTTATCAATTTTTTTTTTAATATTCAATGAATAGAAACCTTAAAGGTTAATGTAGTTTACATAATTGAAGGTGTTAATTATAATATTGTTAAACTTAAAAAAATATGTGCTGTGTCTAAATGGGTTAATAATGATAATGTCTTTCGTGTAAGCCCTTCATTTGCTATGAATGTGCATTACTTCAAGCTTTCACTTACAAATATTTATTTATTTATTTTCTTTGTTTTGTTTTAGGTCTTCTTCATTCTTTACTTTACCTGCTTCTGCATATCTTTGGTATTTATGGGTATGTAGATGTATATATGTTAAGTGATAACAAATTTTTAAGAACATGTTATATTTAAATTATTCAAATTTGGAATTCTCAATTTTTCTTTTAAGTCATTCAAACTGTTGAGCCAGAAAATGTTGTTGGTATTGTTAATACTCGTATATGGTTAATTGTTAATAAGTTTTTGTTTATCATTGTTTGGAAATCTACATATTTCGTTTTTCTGTTGTTGATTTGCTTGATTGTTGGTAGAGATGTTCAAAAGATATTGTAAGTACTCGTAACACAATAGAAATTACATGATATTATATTTGTTGTTTTCTGAATATTAGACTTGTTAGAACGAGCATCTATGCATGATTTTGAAAACATACAAAAATGTTTGTAATTACATGTTTAGCTGTCAAAATGTTATAAAAATATGTTAACATTTAATTTTAAAAATATGGTATTTCCCTTTGGGGCGCTTATGAAATGATTTGTTAAAAGAACAAACATTCACAAAAATAATAATTTAGGGCTTGTTTGTGTAATATGAATGATAGATGAGACGAAATATCTATATTGGTTTGTGAATTGGCTAAGTTGAGAAATAAATTTGCCTAGAAATTGCACTCGAATTTCGAGCGCTGCAATCTGCTAGTATTATTTTAATGTGATATAAAAAAAAATTATTTTGAAAATTTATTTTCATACGCACAGAAAAAATTCATTCATTCATCGCATTGTTCTAAAGTTTAACAACTGGGGCCTAATTTTTGTAGTCGTAGGCGAACGTATTATTATTTTATCGTGCGAATTTTCCTGCTTTTGGGATTTTCTTATACGTTAACGAATAATATGTAACGAAACTTCTGATTCTGGGTTTCGACAACGAATGATCAATTAAATGCAAACTTGCGAAACTTTACTATTTAGCAAAATAGCAAGCGAAAATAAATTTTTAACCAATAAAGTGAAAAAAGAAAATGTTAGGTTAAAATATATATAAAATGTTTGTAAAAATATAAATTTTAGTAATTATGGGTCAAAAATAAATATCAAAAATAAACTTTTCCCAGAAGTACATTCTGGGTATATTATGGAAACACATTAGTAGAGTATTTTGTTGAATACTTAACAAGAAAAACAAGTGCTAACCAACTATTGGATCGTCTCACATACAAACTTAATGCGTCAGGATCACCAGTTCAAGATTCCAAATTGTGGCGCAAGGTAACACGAAAACAAAAAAAAATCATGTGAGTCCGATCACAAGGGAGATGTGTAAACATCTAATAATTAAAGAAAACATCAACATCATATTTTCCAGTGCATAAAAAATAAGTCGATTATGCTGTTTTCTGAAATTCAATTGATGTTTTCTGAAATGCAATCGATGTTTTCTGAAATTCAATTGATGTTTTCTGATACACAATTAATGTTCTCAGCAATTCAAATAATGCTTTTTGAAATTCAATTGATGTTTTCTGAAATTCTATTTATGTTTTCTGAAATTCAAATGATGTTTTCTGAAATACAATTGCTGTTTTCTGAAATACAATTGATGTTTTCTGAAATTCTATTGATGTTTTCTGAAATTTAATTGATGTTTTCTGAAACTCGAATGATGGTTTTTGAAATTATATTGATGTTTTCTGAAATTCTATTTATGTTTTCTGAAATTCAAATTATGTTTTCTGAAACTCGAATGATGTTTTCTGAAATTCTATTTATGTTTTCTGAAATTCAATTGATGTTTTCTAAAATACAATTGATGTTTTCTGAAATACAATTGATTTTTTCTGAAATTCTATTGATGTTTTCTGAAATTCAATTGACGTTTTCTGAAACTCGAATGATGTTTTCTGAAATTATATTGATGTTTTCTGAAATTCTATTGATGTTTTCTGAAATTCAATCGATGTTTTCTGAAACTCGAATGATGTTTTCTGAAATTATATTGATGTTTTCTGAAATTCTATTTATGTTTTCTGAAATGATGTTTTCTGAAATTCTATTTATGTTTTCTGAAATTCAATTGATGTTTTCTGAAATTTTTAGATGTTTTCTGAAATTCTATTTATGTTTTCTGCATTCAAATGATGTTTTCTGAAATTATATTGATGGTTTCTGAAATACAATTGATCGAATGATGTTTTCTGAAATTATATTGATGTTTTCTGAAATTCAATTAATGTTTTCTGAAATTCAAATGATGTTTTCTGAAATTATATTGATGGTTTCTGAAATACAATTGATGTTTTCTGAAATTCTATTGATGCTTTCTGAAATTCAATTGATGTTTTCTGAAACTCAAATGATGTTTTCTGAAATTATATTGATGTTTTCTGAAATTCTATCGATGTTTTCTGAAATTCAATTGATGTTTTCTGAAATTATATTGATGGTTTCTGAAATACAATCGATGTTTTCTGAAATACAATTGATGTTTTTTGAAAGACAATCGGAAAATGTTTAGAAAAGAACATATCATAATTTTTTCACAAATATAATCAGATAAAGTCACACCGATTTACACTTCAGCTCACACCGATGTGTTACGCTGTTTTTGCGATTGTATTTTGAAATAAAAATTTATCCCCCTGTGCGTAAAGATGTTTACACATCAAAAATATTCAAAGGCTAGAATTCTTATTAAATGATGAACTCATCTATAATATTAATAGGCTAGCCGATTTCTTGTGACCGATGTTTTGTTCCACCGTTTTAGCCCGATTTTCATCAAACTAGATTATTTGAAAGGTATTTCTTTTTAGCCGTTTTGCAGATTTACAGACTTTTAAATTTTTTCCTTTATTTTGAGTAAATTGCATTTATTTTTGCTACTAACACATACATAAAATTATACAATGCTATGTGTGTGTTTATTAAATTTGTTAATGTGTTTGTAATAAAAATGAGTTTGTTTTTTTTTTTTGTGTTGATTTGTGAATTGGCTTTAATTGATTAGCATACCTTTAGGGTATTCATTTAATGAAAAAATAAAATTTCCTAGAATTTGCATTCGAATTTCGAGGGCTGGAATCTGCTTGTTTAAGTTATTAGAAGAAATCTAAACTATTTTCAATTTTCTATATGAAGAAAAAATAGTTTTTAAATAAAACACAATATAATCATATAGGCATAATTAATTTTTGCAAACATTAACCAGAATCTAAAATATTATAAAAAAAATTTAATTTAAATTTACGAATTGTTCTATACTATTTTCAGCAGTTCACTTCATTTGAAAGCTCTGGTATCCCTGGTTTAACAATCTGGCTACAAAGTTAACATCTGTTTTATTTTTTGAAGTTGGCAACTCGAAATCAGATGTTTGTATAAATTTGTATGATTTTGTGAGATTTGTGAGATTTTTTGAGTGGTAGCAAGCAATAGTTATTGTGTTTATTAATTAAATATAAAAATTATAAAAGTGAAATTTATTAAAATAGAATGTTACAAACAATAAAAAAAAGTGTTAAAAACACGAGTTACTTAGGTTTGTCTCTCCTACCACAATTCCAATTTCGAATGCATTGGGTAATTGCCCATGAACAGTTTCTCTTGAAAATATTTTTTCACCAATACAATCATAAGTCACACAGCGTTATCTCCTTCAGCTCACACCGATATAAGTTACGCTGTTTTTGTGATTGTATTGTGAAATAGAAATTTACCCCCCTGCGCGTATAGATGTTTACACATCAATATTTTCTCTTATTCCGAATAACGAGTTTTTGTGTAGGTTCACGTTGAACATAAGCGAAACGTTAAAAATGTTTCGTTCGACAAATCGTCAAAGAAAGGAAACGGTGGTGGCCCATCATATGAAGAAAAAATGTTTTTCTCAAGTTGAACAACAAATATTGCAACCAGCAGGAATTACAGACGCTATTTTGGATCTGAAGAATGTCCAAAGATTTGAATAACTATTGCACCGAAAATCAGTGATGATTCGACAGCAAGTTCATCACAAGGATAAAATTATGAGGATGATAAGATGATGAGAAGATGGCAAATAAAAATCAACAAAGCTGGATCCATTAAATTGATATTTTATTTCTTTTAAATGGCTTTTACCGATTTTTTAAACTATTTCTTTTAACTCATACACTCTGTCGTGGGGCAACCCCATTCCCCTTATCCAATTGATCTGAAACTTGGCCCATAGTCTTATTGTGACTACAGATTAATTTTGGGTCAGTCACGCACAGTCACGCGTGGTCACGCACAGTCACGGAGTGATCTAAACGTCATTTACCCTCATCCGATCGATCTGAAGCTTGGTCCATACACTTGCTGTAAAGAAAGATCAGCTTTGACATAGTCACGCACAGTCACGCATAGTCACGCACAGTCACGGAGAGATTCAAAACTCATATGCATAAGGAAAGGAAGAGTTTTAATAAAAACTTTGTTTTTAATGGGTTAGACTATTCAGGTTTGAATATTAAATTGAAAAAATCGGCGAGAGCCCTCATTAACTTCAGTTCATAAAACGCGTCGACCTGACTTTGCAGGATATCGCAAGCTGTAATTAACTGAGTTGGCAAAATATAAAATTTCCAACAGAGATGATCATACAGATGATCACCATTATTACTGGCTTGATTTGAGGAAGCCAAATGCTTCTAAATTGGGCAGAAAGAAATGCTATGGTTAGTGGAGGCTTCATCTACTCGTACAATGGAAAGCCAAAGTTATAATTTATTACCTCGAAAATAAATTCGGAGACCTGGGTAAAATTGTTAATGGAGATATTTGTCGATTATTTGGAGGAAAACATCAACATCAAATTTGACCTTACAGCAGTATAACATAATCATCGGCCTCAATCTCAATTCTCGACTAGCCCATTCCTAGTAGTGGCCATTGAACATATATTTAGAAGTGGTGATTCTCCAAGCATAGCTAGATACTGAGCTTATAATACTGCATAAAATTATGGGTTCAATTCCAAGCCGAGTGTTCGCATCATGTGTCATACATAACAGAAGAGGAGTGACTAAATATTTATAGAGTAATCATATACATTTTTAGTCAATTCAAATAAAATTGTTTGAAACTGTTATGAGCTGCATTTATTGAAACTAGCAGATTCCAGCCCTCGAAATTCGAGTGCAAATTCTAGGAAATTTTATTTTTTCATTAAATAAAAACCCTAAAGGTATGCTAATCAATTATAGCCAATTCACAAATCAACACAAAAAACAAACTCATTTTAACAAATTTAAAAAAAACACACATAGCATTGTATAATTTTATGTATGTGTTAGTAGCAAATTTAAATGCAGTTTACTCCAAAAAAATTTAAAAATCTGTAAATCTGGTGGACAGTTGAAAATAAATACCTTTCAAATGAGGCCTGTGTGGTCAAAATAGGTTTAAAACTGACACAGTAGCATCGGTAACAAGAAATCGCCTTGCCTTTTAACAGTTTACAGTTTACAGTTTTCGGGTTTGTATTTAATTTTAATTTCTTATAAATGAATTAACTATTTGGTAGAAAAAAATAAATAAAAACTAATTTATTTGATAATTCTCTCATATTGAAATGTTGACTACCTTCATATCCACTCTAAAGTTTGAGGTCCTAATGATACTCATACATCATTTATAATGTTGTTGATTTATACTCTCCTTTACTCAATGTGCATACACGATGCAAAATAAGAACGATTCGAATTCGAACATTAAAGTACCCATTGTGAGGTTGTGCGTTTTTCTGTTGCGTTACTATCGTAAATCTATGGTAAATATACATGGAATATATACATTAAGGTGACAGCCATTTTTTTTTTTTTTTTGGGAATTTCGAGACGTGCGTGTCGAATTATTGTGACACTGGATCTAAAACTTTAGTGCTCAAAATTTGAGCCAAATCGGACAATGCTTTTTGAACGCGCATTGAGTTCAAACTTCAAATATAAATTTATATGTTAAAATTATCAAAAAAAATCGTTTTTCACAAAAATTTTGATATTAATAATCGCGTTTCAATTAAATTACTAATTAAGCCATAATCAAGAGCAAATTATCTTTCTTATAAAATAACAAAATCTATTATCGGTTGAAAACCAGCCAAGTTATATCAAGTTCCCCAGGCAATAAATGCGCCGCAGACCACTTGATTAAAAAAATCTAGCTCACATTTTCAAAGACATTGAAATAATTTACAGCAACAACATTTTTGCATTCTCCTGATCCCAAAATGATCGTATGTAAAGTATCTTGCATCTCGTCTACTGTCGTGCCGTTCTAAATTAATGTCAAAACGATACGTATTTTTTTAGCACTTTTTCAAAATGCCCAATTTTACTTTTTCAAAAATTTTGTTGAAGACATTTTCCGAAATCAACGATTGGACTTCAAGGTCTTATTAACAAAATATATGTGATTAAAAATGCCAAACATTGTCAGTATCCTGCTCTCAATTTGGCGAGGGCAGCTTTCTTATTTCAGCGGATTTGAAGAAAATTGTGATTTTTCATACTTTTTCCACTGTTAGGCTACATCTTTTTGGTGTTTTCATACGTCAAATATATTTTGTCAAAATATTATACTACTTGATATAAGTTCTCAATCCTGAAAATTAAGGTTAAATTGAAACACTATAACTTGTCTCCCTTTAAGGTCAAATGTGAAATTTAAGGATAATTACATTTTTTTAAAACAAAATATCGAAATAATATTTGTATATTTGTGGAAGGATTTCTAGTTGTTGACAATATTAAAATACTTCTAAAAAATAATACTCTCGACTTATTTTCTGAAATTAACCCGTGGGGTACTCTTGATGTCAAATTGACTCTATATGAAAGTCTATAAATATTTTCTTCATCAGGATTTTTTTAATAAAACAAATTTAATATATTCATAAAATTTATTCGTTATTTTATGTAAATATTTAGATTAATTAGTTTTTATATTTAATGCAGTATAAACAATTTGTATATCGAGGGCTTATATTCAAAACTTGCTATCTGCATCAATAATTATATTAAAGAGAGCCTGTAATACTAATTTATTAATAAGATCTGAAAGTATTTGTCGATTGATTTGCTACAATACGAGTATCTATTAAGAAATATTCGTACTAACCATGTATGATATCAAAATCAATATTACATTTGACACTTATGTCAGACAACAGTTTGAAATCAAAAATTAATATTGCTGTAGATAGCACTTTTTGAATATAAGCCCTCGATATACCTTTATATGAATAAAATAATTCTGAGAAAAAAATTAAAACTAGGACACATTTTGAGTACCCCACGCTTTTATTTAAGAAAATAAGACCAGAATATTATTTTTTACAATTATTAAAATATTATTAACAACTTTTATCGAAATATTTCCGCAATTATATATTATTTCGATATTGTTTTTTTTCGATATTTTTTTTAAAGGGGGACAATATATAGTCCTTCAATTTAACCTTAATTTATACGATTGATAACTATGTCAAGCAGTATAATATTTTGACAAAAGCTATTTGAAATATGAGAACACCAAAAAGATGTAGTTGAAAAAGTATGAAAAATTTAATTTTTCTTCAAATCCGGTGAAATAAAAACGCTGCCCTCGCCAAATTAAGAACAGGATACCTACAATATTTAGCATTTTTAATAACATATATTTTGTTAATTAACACGTTAAAGTCCAATCATTGTTTTCGGTAAATTTCTTGAACAATTTTTGAAAAAGTAAAATTGGAGATTTTGAAATAGTGCTAAAAAATACGTACCATTTTGACATTAATTTTGAGCGGCATAACAATAGACGAGATACAAAATAATTTACATAAGATAATTTTGGGACCAGGAGAATGCAAAAATGTTGTTGTTGTAAATTATTTCAATGTCTTTAAAAATGTGAGCTAGATTTTCTTAATCAAGTGGTTTGCGACGCATTTATTGTCTGGCGAACTTGATATAACTTGTCTGGTTTTCAACCGATAATAGATTTTGTTGTTTTATTAGAAAAATTATTTTCTCCAAATTATGGCATATTAATTAACTTTTACATATCAATTCATATTTGAATTTTGAACTCAATGCGCGTCCAGAAAGTATTGTCCGATTTGGCTCAAATTTTGCGCACTAAAGTTTTAGATCCATTGTCACAATAATCCGACCCGCACACCTCAAAATACGACCAAAAATTTTTTTCATACAAAACGCTGTCACCCTAATATAAATGAATTTGCACATGGAAAAGTTGAATGAGTTGAATCAATTGTAAGTATTGTGAGTACATTCTTAAGATTTTAAATCAAATGATCAAACAGACTTGTGATATTATGAGTATACTTATAAATACTTATAAATCAACATTATTGTAAGTATGAGTACATCGGAGTAGTTGAATTTCAATGATTGCCCCTCACTTATACTCAAAAATGAAAAAACGATTCATTGCAGACATTGGACGTCTACTAAAATTTCACTTAATGTATATTTATTTTACCAGTAGCCATTATAATTTCTATGATCTAAATAAATATTAGGTAAAATTTTCGTTTTACAAAAAAAAAAATCATTTGTATGGTATTTTGAAATAAATAGGGTCCATATTTACACATTGTGGTCAAATCTATACAAAATTATAACATTATTAACTTATATAGTGCATAAATAAAAAAAAAAAAAATGCAGGTACTAGTTTAGGTTAAGCACTTCAATCTGCTGATTCAAATAAAAATTTTAAAATTTGTAATTTTTTTTAAAAGTTAGTTTTAAATATTTAATAAAGATTAGTAGCCCTGTATAACCGCGTCTATTTTGTACCACTTTCTTCACTCTATAATTCTAATTCTATATTTTTGGACTAAGCAGTAGTGGGTGTAATAAGCACATATAAACCAAATTTTACCTAGGTCTATATGATCTTGAGGGGTCACTTGTATGGTGACTAGGTCGGATCATGCACTGATTTTCACCAATTTTAATAGCGTTCCTCCTATGGTCGATAAAGGCATATATTTGAGATCTATAGTTTGATTACACGGTTTACATGGACACACAGATGAATAGACGGACGGACATACCGACTTAAATTGCTAAACTGACTCAGAACGTGGTCCTTAGAGAACGGTGTAATAAAAGATGGGTTTAGTTGAAATATTTTTAGTAGTAACAAACACATTATACCCCGACCACATAGTGGTCTAGGGTGTAAAAACATTTGATCTTGAGCTTAATTAATTTATATCGAAATTGTTAAATTTTTCATTGGAGATTTCAGCTAATTTGGAATATAATCTTTAACTAGTAAAATCCTCAAATTGAGCAAACAAAAGTAAAATAATTGGGAAAGTTTCTAAATAAATTTCGTATAAAAAAAAATGTCAGACTCTGTTCCATTATTCATTTGAAATGAAATAATGTTTATTGAATTTTTGTCATTTGGAAACTTTCAAGACTAATTAAGGTGGATTGCTCAGCACCACTTTCCGTTTCATAATAATGTCATGTCTTAGCTAACAACCCTCTTTTCGCGTATTAAAATTAATTATGACCATAGTACCTAAGCGGTTTTTAAGCCCTTAAATTTTTCACTACCATCCATAAAAACGAGTTATTTTTTAATCCCCCTTATTTTGGAAGCAAGAACATTTAAATATTGTGCACTTACACATATTTTAATCCATATTTTTTAACTAACCTTCAACTAAGCCAAGTGTGGAAGCGAAACAGTTGCTTTACAAATATTTAACAAATTCAATTTTATTTATCAACAAATATTGTGAAAATATTGAGTGCAAGCAAAGATTTGCATATTAGAGTTGAGGTAGTTATCTTACCTCAATATTGATATGGGTTTTCCACAAAAATAAACAACATCTGCAAGTTACACATGGAATTGAAGTGTGTGCATATGTGAAAGTATATGTAATATGAAATTCAATTCATTATTTGGGTTAGTTAGTTAAATTAAAAGACAAACGTATGTATGTAGTTCAACTGGTAACCTTCACTTAACTTTCACAAACGTTTGCATTAAAAACGCAGCTCAATTTTGGGAAAACTCTCTATTAAATACTCATAAGATATTTAAGTTATATTTCGATGGTTTAGGCCTGTAAGTCAAATGGATTATTGATATTTTGGCTCATTGACTATAAGTGAATGTAATCTACTTTTGGAATGGACATTTTATGAGCTTAAAATTTTTCATTATGCATATTTTTAAACTAAAACTTAATTTTTTTTAGATATTATAAAGTTGTGTACAAATAATGGTCCAAAATTGGTCCGATCATGACAATATATGGTGAGTTCATTTATATCATATAGGTAGTTCTATTTATAATCAGCGAACCTCAAATTTTATAAAATTTGTCATGGTGGTTCTAACTTACCAAATTAAGAAATATTTAAAATTTTGGATCTCTAGCTCCAACAGCTCCTGAAATAAGGCAGCATATTAAATGACAAATGTATAAGAACTTAATGAAGAGATCTAGAATTATTGTGTTTATCTTTGAAACTTATTAACCTGCGACTCTAAACAAGGGGTCCTAATTCAAAGGTCCTTGCCAGTGACATGTGCCTACATTTTATTTTTGTAAAGTTAAAGATCATATCAATATCTATAAAATTATATTAAATAAAACATTTTTATATGATGTTTGCAGCCTGTCTTTTCTAAAGTTATGCTAAATATAACGTGTTCGTTTTAATTGGTCCTGAGATATAAATTAAACACACAAATTAGACGTATTTCTTTTTAAAATATAAAATATATTTTGATTAACCATTTAATTTTGCAAGTTATAAAAATCAAATAATAAAAATTTCAAAAATTTATAACTACACTGTATTCTTATGCCGTTTTCTTTTCTGACAAAAAATGTCGCCCTTTTTTTGCCCTTTTTTGGAAAAGTGTATTTTTTTTAAATATTCTGAATTAAGAGCAACCTTATATTATATATCAATCGCAAGGTCTCAAAGTGCTGTATCCATAACTGCATAAAAATTTTGATTATTATCCTCTTGGAAGTCATAGGGTGAAAATATTCAAAAAAGGAGAACAATGGGGAAATATTCTCACAGTATGACCTAAAAGAAGTCAATGGCTGGAATTTTTTGTGATTTACGAGGGCTCGACTTTGAGAACTTTCGATTGATGTATAAGATGAGGTTGCTCTTAATTCATAATATATAAAAATATACACTTTTCGAAAAAAGGGCATTGTATAAAATTATACAATGCTATGTGTGTGTTTAGTAAATTTGTTAATGTGTTTGTAATAAAATGAGTTTTTTTTTTGTGAATTGGCTATAATTGATTATCATACATTTAAGTTCTTTATTTAACGAAAAAAAATAAATTTCCTAGTATGTGCGCTCGAATTTCGAGGGCTGGAATCTGCTAGTTTTTATAAATTTTTGAAAATTTTATAGCTGAATGTAAAACTTATTTTCTTCCGCATATATTTGTTTAGTATCTACTAATATATTCAATAAACACACAGAACTGATGTTTCGTTTTTTGTTCCATCGTCTGTATTAAAAAATGGAAACATGTTTTTTTCGCATGTTTCTGTTTATGTTCCATCGTGTGTTATATTATAATTGAATAGATTGTTTCTATATGAAATTTTTCTACTTATGGCGGCCGTGAGGTTTGAACCTGCGTCTATCTCACATACACTCGCCCTAAGTTGAAAACTTTCATATAGAAACAATCTATTCAATTATAACATAATAATTATCACTATGTTCAGTAAATCGCTGATGAAGGCTGAAATGCCAGAAACCGGTTCGATTAAGAATACAGTGTAGTTATGAATTTTTTAAATATTTGCTTTCTTCTTCTCTACCACGCACCATTGAAACTAAATTAAAATGTGCATATTAATTACAGTACTAATTGCAATATATCTGAAAAAATGACGTCAACTATAACAAACTAATAAAAATTTACATTTTCTTTACAAATTAATAAATTACCGTAAATTAATTATAAAAATTCGAAAATAAAAATTATAGATTCACATTTTTGTACTGAATTTTATACTTGTCTCTAATTGTTTTTTTAAATACTGGTTCATTACATTTAGCACAAGTGAAGACAACATTATCAACAATATATACGAGGTGTATTCAAAAAATAACGGAAATTTTCGTTTTTTTAAAAAAACATTTATACATTCGCCTACATTAATACTGTCGCCTTCAAAATGGTCCCCATTCGAAATTATGCACTTATGCCAGCGCTTCTTCCAATCGTTCTTAAGGTTCTCTTTATTTTTGGAAATAGGAAAAAGTCACACGGAGCCATGTCTGACGAATATGGAGGCTGGGGCATCGTTGCAGTATTGTCTCTGGCCAAGAATTCACGAACAAGCAACGAAGTGTGAGCAGGTGCATTATCGTGGTGCAAAAGCCATGAATTGTTTTTCCACAAATCCGGAAGTTTTTTTCGAATTGCTTCACGAAAACGGCGTTGAACTTGTAGGTAGTATTCCTTATTCACCGTTTGCCCTTGAGGCAAGAATTCATGATGAACTCTGCCATTAAAGTCGAAGCACACAGTAAGCATAACCTTCAAGTTCAAACGTACTTGTCTGTCCTTTTTGAGTCTTGGCGAGCCAGGATGCTTTCACTGAGACGATTGAGTATTAGTTTCAACGTCATATCCGTAAGCCCATGTTTCGTCACCTGTTATAACACGTTTCAACAATTCTCCATCGTCGTTGACTTCATTTAGTGATTCCTAAGCAACTTCCATTCGCTGCTGTTTTTGTTAAAAATTCAGCAATTTTGAAACAAATTTTGCTGCCACGCGTTTCATACCCAAAACATTCGAAAAAATTTCATGGCATGAGCCAATCGATATGCCAACATCATCAGTGACTTCTCTGATTGTGATTTGACGATCATTCGTAACCAAAAAAAGTGATACCGAGATAAATGCATTTAAAGTTTTCAATTGTGCCTAATTGCTGAGTAAAGTACAAAAAACTTTTGGTCGCCACTCTATGTGAGAAAGAGATATCAAAGAGATACCATTTTTATACCCTATACCACTATGTGGTTTGGGTATAATGACTTTGTGCTGCTGTTTGTAGCTACCAAAAATATTTGACCTAGACCCATCTTTTATTATACCGATCGAATCAGAATCACTATCTGAGTCGATGTACCGATGTCCGTCCGTCCGTCCGTCTGTGTGTCCATGTAAACTTTGTAATCAAACTACAGGTCGCAAATATGAATATATTTTGATGAAATTTAGTATATAAGATTCTGTCGGCCATATGATGAACGCTATTGAAACTGGTGAAATTCGGTGCATGTTCAGACCTAGTCCCCACACAAATGATGGCCAAAATCAAAAATCGCTATAACCGAAAATTCCGAAGAACAAAAATCGTCAAAATCAAAAATCGCCGAAATAAAAAATCGCTAAAATAAAAAATTACCGTATGCTATTTTAATTCAGGGCCAATCATTAAGTGTTGCGGATTTAATTTGGAGAATCTATGTTTTACTCATGGAACGCAGAAATATTTGATAATTTTTGCTACGAATGAAAAATCAAAAAATAATATATATCAGTATGCATTATAATACAAAGAATATGAAATAAATAAAATCAAAAAGTGTGCGAAGTTAGCCCCCCATTTTTGTAAATAAATTTTTTTTTAAGATTGTTCTGAATTGTTCTAGGATTGTTCTACAATGTTCCAAAACGATGAGTTTCTAAAATATAATTTGTACCGGTAAATCGAAAAAAAAAAAAATTTTAAACTTTGCCCCCACTTTTGGGGGAAAAAAATTGGCGGTTGTTCTTACCGTTTTGGAACATTGTAGAACAATTCTAGAGCAATTCAGAACAATCTTCAAAAATTTTATTTCCAAAAATGGAGGGCTAACTTCGCACACTTAAAATCAAATGTTTTAATTGCACAATATAAACTTCGTTGGAAAACTTGATTATGAAAACATACTAGTACCATATTTTTTTTTATTTGGAAAATATCGCCATTTCAGACATGTATATATTTATATATATTATATTTAGCATTTGCTTAAAAAATTAAATCAACTCTAATTTTTGGTAAACTCTTTGAAAAATAGTCTTTATAATGTTTGCACTTTTAGCGCAAACAAATTTCGGGTATTATAACAGCCGTGGTATAATTTTTTGAATAGTCAATACATTCTGAGGGGGAGCCGGGCAACTCGTTCATCATTTATAAATAGAACTACGCATATACAAACTAACATTGAGTAAATTATGTCTCATTTGGGTCTTCCGACCAATTTAGTTTATATCTAAAAATGTCCAAAAATATATTTTATATGTGATATAGATGTTGTTTAGAGAACAAGAAACTCCTGGGAGATTAGATATATGGGGGCTAAGTTTTGACATGCATCATTAATTCAACAGATCTCGTATTCGAATAGATCAAAACGTATGTACCAAATTACACCAGCATGTCTACCCATGGAGGCATAGATATGTTGTTGGTAGTTGCAAATATCAGCCTTAAAAAAGGCTGTAACATTTTTGGTATAAATACCACATCTTCCTTGAAACGAACAACACTTTTTTCTTTAAAATTTTTCGAATATAAAGGCACAAGTTTAAATTCGATAAGCTGCAACCGTTTTAAGGAAACACATTCTCGACAGCAAATTAATTGTGTCTTTCGCTGAAGACAATATCCGAATTTTTGATTACTCAAGATTACAATTCTTAACAAGAAACTTCTATTAATCGTTGACGAAATTGATGAAAATAAGATTGTCAATAAATTCATTAGCTACATATCTGTTTCCAAATCAATCCAAATTTCGCTGAATCAAAAAATTTTACGGAAATGGTGATCACCTTATGGGATTAAAAGGAACTTATGTAAGAATATATGATATATGCTAATCTGGCATAGCGATTTGACGAGATCTATGCTATCAAGAGAATAGACAAATTTTGTCCTAAGCCATATAGAATATTTTCCGGCACAACAATTTAATGAAAACGACCTTTGTACTGGGTCCATTCGCCTATTAATAAAATTAAATATATTAGTTAGCTTAGGACCATCGTTGTTATTTGCTCTCTCTCTCTACATTATTATGATGGCATGTTCCTTTAGTATATTTTTTTCAGTCGTCAAAGGTAAACGATGTCAGTGAATTTGTAAGCATGGAAAAAATTGGCCATCGCTAGGTAATTTAATACTTTAATTTAAAAGGTCTACTCTGGGAGAGTCTGCTCCTTCATTTATGACTGTAAAATATTGTGCGGAAGTATGCTATACACCACATATTGATAGAAAATTTGGCTAAAATGTTTCAATACAGTGTTTTGACGACATTTCACTGCCACTGAGCCTTGTTTTTAAGTCGATTTGTATCCACGGACGAGACAGGAACCCACCACTTCATGCTTAAAAACAGTGGACTGAAATGGGAGAATCGTGCCCATCTGCAGCTAAGGTCAGTCAGTTTGACGTCAGTTTTTATACCCTATACCACCATTTGCTGCTGTTTATAACTACCAAAAATATTTGACCTAGACCCATCCTTTATTATACCGATCGACTCAGAATCACTTTCATTTTCTGAGTCGATTTAACGATGTCCGTCCGTCCGTCTGCGTGTGCATGTAAACCTTGTAATCAAACTACAGGTCGCAAATATGAACATATTTTGGTGAAGTTTGATATATAAGCTTTCATAGGCCAAAGGATGAACACTATTCAATTTGGTGAAATTCGGTCCATGTTCAGACCTAGTCCCCATACAAATGACCGCTTTGAAATCGACATAAATTGCCATAAGATCCAAATTATCATATAGATCTCAGTCAAATTGGGTTTGTATGCGTTTGTCATATCCATTAATCAGTAGTCCAAAAATAATCTCTTTAAGACAATTCTTAGCCATAGGCCCCATATAGAGCTGCTTCCCGATTTTCACTTAAATCTATCAAAAAACAAAAATATTGCACAGATTTTTCTCAAATTTGGTTTGTATTTATTCTTTCAAAATATAAGTGACTTTACCAAATATGGTCGGGATCGGTCCATATTTCGAGCTAGTCGCCATATAAAAATAATATCCGATATGAACTTTTTCAAAAAAAGTTAATAACAATGCCACACAAATTTGGTTTATGCTTATTTTCTATATCGAATTAGTTGGACCGAAGAGAAAGGGTCTCTAAACCATGGTATAGGGTATCGTATAGTCGGTCTAGACCTACTATAATTTCTTATTTGTTTTTGAATGGTTTTTCACCAATGAAGAGGTAGAGTCTTCGGTTGATGGAGCTAGACATTTCGTGCTATAGGCAGGGTACCAAAGCTATAGAACGTCGCTGGAAAAAGCGCCACCAGCTAAAAGGGGACTATGTTGAGAAATAACGAAAACTTGCCCCAAATTTATTGTGTTGTATAATAAAAATTAAAATAAAATAAAAAATAAAATAAAAAATAAAATAAAATAATAAAATAATAATAAAATATAATATTCAGATACTAGTTCCCTCAATGCTCTCCAAACAAAATGTTTCATTTGATTTATTGTAGACCGCTTTAATTAGCTACAAAACAAACAAAAATCATGTCTGATACAAACCGGTTAGTAAGCGATAGATACGAGTAACTCAACTCTGCTTCGCAAAACAACAACGTTTCTTGTTTGGCTTGATGTTTCAGTTAAATTTGTTGTTATTTTCTCAATTTTAGATGATTTTTTTTTAACAAAATTAAAAATGATTTTATATATATAAATATTAATTTTTGCTTAGGATTATAAATTTGATAGTCTGCAAAAAGGGTAAAAACATATTTAAAAATGTTGTAGGTACTCATAGTAATGAAAATAACTAAAGACTACCTAAGTTATTGTTAAAATATATGTACGTATTATGCAATTGTCATTTAACATGCCATGCCATAATCCATATGTGTTCAACTTTAAAAAAGTGGATTAAGAATGAAACCTCTATAAAAAATTAAACTAAAGTTTATGACAGGCCCTTCATAAAAAAGCAAACAAAATTGAAATATTTTTTATAACCACAAAAGAAATATTGGAGCAAAATTTAAAACTACTTCAGGTAACCAAAGCGATTTAATATTCTCACCAAATACAGGTAATCACTAACTAACTTTGTATATAAACTATGGGATTTGCACACATTTTTCTCAGTTGATATAGCAAACCATCTAGAACCAAGCTAAAAGCAACATCTTGCCCCTCATCTAACTAAAACATAAAAAAAAAAAACAAATAAATTTCATTAAGATGGAAACGAAAACTAAAGCCTCTGTCAGTTATACTTTGTATTTGTATCGCTTAGAATTATATGCATCTGAATAAAACGAAAATAACTCTCACCGATGGTCTGATCACAAATCATTTAAAATATTGTGCGTCAGCCGATATGAAAGCCATTTCAAAGGAAACTTTATTCAAACACAAGCTGAAGACTGAAATATGTCGCACATAAAAACTAGAAAAATTGAGCATCAACAATGCTAATCCAAGTGAACAAAATACTGAACTGTAAATTAGTTAAAAATTAACTGATTTTTCTAATAAATCCAGGTTTAATCTTTTGTACCAAATCAACGTGTTATTAATTAAGATTAACTAAGATAAACAGCCCTGTTCTTGAAACGTTGTTATTTGAATAAGAGTGAATTTAAAATCACATGAAATTGAAATTTTGGGTTTCTTGAAACCACTTTTTTTATTTATTTAATGGAAACATATGTTTGAGTTAAGAACCATATGTTTGAGTTTAAAACATATGTTATCTAGAAACCGAGGTGCCATATGGTTCTTTATTCAGTTTCACAAAAAACTTTTAAGTATTTTGTGTATGTTTTTTCTTAAGTTTATAGAAAAAGTATAAAGAAAAATATTTTCTTTTAAAATAACAACTTATTTGTTCATTTAATTGTTTTCTTTTTCTTCAATTTCATTCAATTAAAAATGACGTTTCTATTTTTAAAAAGTTAGGCATCACCAAAAAATTTCGATATTCAAATAAATTGGATTAGGCTGGCATCACTACTGTTTCGAACATATGCAAAAAAATAAAAAATATGTGATTTGATGAAAAAATTTTTTTTAATTCTTTTATTTGCAATAATTAGTGCATAAAGAATCTATGTTATAATTGAAAAAAATATAATGGAAAATAGATTGTGTAAATAAAAAGTTTTTATTATAGTCATAGAACAGCATCATCGCAAAAAGTGTGTTTTATTAACATCGACCACTTAGTACGAGTTTTTTTTTTTTAAATCAGCGCAAAATGTAGACGTTTTTTAAAATAATTTTTTTTTTTCAAAAAAATTAATGTCTATTTTTTTAAAATAATGACAAGGTTCAATAAAAAACATGTTAGAGTTTAAATATCAATTAGTTTTTTTATATCTTAAGACCTGCTTAGTAGAAAATTAAAACGAGAAAAAATATTCTTATTGAAATTAGAGAACAGCAAAAAACTCGTAGATTTAAGAATTTTTTCATTAACGAGTTTTTTTTTTTTGTGATAGTTGTTTCAAGAACAGGGGTGAAATATTCAACAATAAATTTGTTCCAATGAGATCGGCAAATTCGTTACTCCGAATGCCACAATGTCCAGGGACCCATATTTCTTATTTGAAAAATGCAGAAATTTGTATTATTAGTGTTTAAAAAATATTGAAGCTTTGATATAGAGTGAGAGTAGATAGCATTTTGCCTTTATATTGAGATGCATATTTTGCAGCCACATATATTTCAATTACTTCAACAGAGTATATTGCACTGACTTCTTGTAAGATGCTTGAATTTATTACACTATCCAGCTTATTACTTACACTAAATGAGGTCTCTTATGACGGGGACCTAATAGTTTTACTACTCTACAATAGAAAAAAATTAAATTTTTCAGACAGAAGTTAATTCTTTCTATAAAAAAAACAATCATTATTTTTATAAATAAAGAACAATGAATCAGAGCTTATACTGGTCAAAGAAGAAAAACAATTAACTTAAAATTTAAATAGTAGTTATTAGAATTCAAAGTAAAGAATTAGCAAATGTATAGAAGTGGCAAACCTATCCCTATTTGGCACAGCCGAATTTAACACTCTTACTTGTTTTTCGAATAATTTAAATGAAAAGCGTAAATAAGTTTGAGAACGGATAGAAAAGTTTTGAGTAAAATAAATATTTACGAAAAAATTCAATGAGTAATGATATTAGTGCTAATTAGGGCTAATATCTTCATGTCAATACAAATTTATCATTGGCCTTAATCCGATATAAGTAAAATGAATTTGAAAATCAAATAATTTTCAAAAAAATTGCTTTGATTTGTAAGTGCATATATTAGCATACTTGGCTATAAATAAATGACTTTTTGGATTGGAAAGAAATAATTTGGTTTATATTTGGTATTCTCCAAATTTTTTTTCTGTAGTGGGACTAGTAAATAGTTAAAATTAAGATAGAACAATTTTCCAAAAAAAATTAGAGATTTAAAATATTATCAAAATGCCGAATATAGAAAAGGAATATTCCACATAAGAATTTGCAGCATTTAAACATGCACTAATGACTTCCGGTAACATGAAATTTTTATCTCTAGAAACCTTTTTGCCACCAAATTATCAAAATTATATTTTTGAAACTTTAAATTATTTTAATTAGTAATATAAGTATTTTCTTAATTTATAAATTTGTGAGAATACAGCGATGCAGAGTTTTTCCTTATCTATAATATTAATAGGCTAGGCGGTTTCTTGTGTCCGATGCTTTGTTCTACCGTTTTATCCCGATTTTGATCAAACGTATATTATTTGAAAGGTATTTCTTTTTAGCCGTTTTGCAGATTTACAGATTTTTAAATTTTTTCCTTTAATTTGAGTAAATTGCATTTAAAGTTGCTACTAACACATACATAAATATATACAATGCTATGTATGTGTTTAGATAATTTGTTAATGTGTTTGTAATAAAATGTGTTTGTTTTTTGTGTTGATTTGTGAATTGGCTATAATTGATTATCATACTTTTAGGGTCTTTATTTAATGAAAGAATAAAATTTCCTAGAATTTGCGCTCGAATTTCGAGGGCTGGAATTTGCTAGTTGAAATAAATATGAAAAAATAACACTGCGGAACAAAAAATAAAAAAAATCTGCGGCATTTATTTTGTTAATGATTTTTGTAAACACTTATATTAGACATACACAGTATGCATTTGCTTTTTTTGGATTGACTCTGGTTCTCACGATAAACCGCTTTTTTAACAAAATGAAGGAGGCTTCGCCACATATTTTAGCATAACTCAAGAATGGTTTATCCGATTTGGTTAAATAAAAAATATGAAAATCCACAGCTAAATTACCTTCAAGTTATGCCTAGATTATTTTTTAATTAGGGTAATAGTTTCGGCAATATTCATAAAGTTTTTTTCGAAATAAACATTTTTTTGATGTAAAATTTAAATATTTTTGTTTTTCTTAAATTCATAAAAAATCGAAAACATCAAAATTGCTCTTTTTAATCTTAGGTTAAAAATATAAATATGCTGCAAATAAAACAAGCCATATTTAATTAAAATCGACTTAAAATTTAGAAATGGTATCTCATTGTGATAAAAAATTTATAAATTAAATTTTGTATGGGATTTCCATCAAGAATAGACATTACTGCAGAAAAAGTTAACATCATGCCACTAAATGTCAAAATGATAATCGATGTTACCAAAATTTACTGGATTACTGTAAAATTGTAATTAAAGTTTTAACTTGTTAAATGTATTCTTATGTTTTCTTTCTTCAATTCTGTATAAGACTAATGTGCTGAATACTAGAAAATTATACCAATGTGTATTGAAAAAATATCTATAATATTAATAGGCTACGCGATTTCTTGTGACCGATGTTTTGTTCTACCGTTTTATCTCGATTTTAACCAAACGTATATTATTTCAAAGGTATTTCTTTTTGGCCGTTTTGCAGATTTACAGATTTTTAAATTTTTTTCCTTTATTTTGAGTAAATTGCATTTAAAGTTGCTACTAACACATACATAAAATTATGCATATGCTATGTATGTTTTATTAAATTTGTTGATCTATTTTTAAATGAGTTTGTTATCTTTATTCACAACAATAAACCGTAAAAGTGTTGGTTCATGAATTGGCTTAGTTGAAAAATAAAGCCGCCTAGAAATTGCACTGGAATTTCGAGCGCTGGAATCTGCTAGTTTTTATTAATATAATTCATATTCGAATTCATTTATTAAAATTTTTTATTAACTAAAACTCGATTTAAATACACGAAATTTTAAGACTCAATCATTACAAAACTTTATTTCACATTTTTATAAATATCAAAGAACATACAATTCATCTGTATAAAAAAATGCATTTTATAATAAAAAAAAAAATTTATAAGTCCAATCACAGGGGAGATGTGAAAACATCTAGAAATTAAAGATTTTTTAAGTTCGAAGTTCATACTGTGAAATTTTTAAAGTTGCTATACTTGAGGGTTGTTGAATTAGCTGCAATTATCTTGATACCAATACACTCAAACCTCACACCGTTTTTCCCTACTCTGTTTTTGTGATTGTATTATGAAATAGATTTTTACCCCCCTGATGTTTACACATAAAAAAAAAAATTTTTATGTTAAAAATAATCAAATTTTAGTAAAAAAAAGGTACTACTATAAAAAACTAATTTCTTATTAAAAATCGAATTCTTATTCAAATTAAATTGGTTAACAAAAGCCACCTTTAATCAAAAAAAAAAAAAAACGTAACTTTGGTTGAAAGTAACTTCTATTCAAAAAGTAACTCCTATTCAAAAGTACCTTTTATTAAAAAGTACTTTCTATTAAAAATAAAATTTTTTAAAAAGTTGTTTTTTTTTTCATAAGTTCCTTTTACTAAAAATATACTTTTTTAAAGAAAAGCAAATTTTTCGTAAAAACTAACATTTTTAAAAAACACTTTTAAAAAAGTACCTCCTTTTCTTTAAAAAATTTTACTTAAAAAAGTACCTTTCCTTAAAAAGTACCTTTTCTTAAAAAAGCAAATTTTCTCAAAAAACAACATTTTCTCTAACAAGTACCCTCTATTAAGGAAGTACCTTTCTTTAAAAAAAATAACTTTACTTAGAAAAGTACCTTTATTAAAAAGTTTCCTTTTATTAAATAGTATATTTTATTAAAAATGTGTCTTATATTGAAAAATTTAATTTCATTAAAAAATTCTTAGTACTAAAAAAGTACCTTTTATTAAAAAAGTACATTCTATTAAAAGGTATCCATTATAAAAAAAGTACATTTCTTAAAAAAATTATTTTTCTTAAAACAGTTCATTTTATTAAAAAAGGTATTTTTTATTAAAAAAGTAGCTTTTATTAAAAAAGTAGCTTTTATTAAAAATTTACCTCTTAAAAAAAACTAACTTTAATTAAAAATAAGCTTCTTAAAAAGTACCATTTATTAGAAAGTGCCGTTATTAGAAAGAAGCTTTTATTAAAAAGCTACTTTCGTTAAAGAAGTAACTTTCATAAAAGGAGTAACTTTTAAACAAATACATTGCATTAAAAAGTACCTTTTATTAAATAAATATATGTTTTTTTTTTAAAGCATACATTTAATAACAAACTACATTTTATTAACATTTTATTAAATAAGTTCGTTTTATAAAATAGGTATATGTTTTTTAAAAAGTACCTTTTTTAAAAGCACATTTATTAACAAACTACATTTTATTAAAAAAAAAAGAGTGAGTTTTATTAAATAAGTACGTTTTATTAACAAAATTATTTTTACTAAAAAAGTACCTTTCATTTAAAATGTTAAAATAATTAAAAAATTAGCTTTTTCTAAAAAAGTAGTTTTTTTTATTAAAAAAGTCCTTTTACTAAAAAGTATGTTTTATTAAAAAAATACCTTTCATTAAATAGTACCTTCCACTAAAAAAGTATCTTTCATTAAAAAAGAATCTTCAAAAAGTACCTTTTACTAAAAAAGTAGATTTTATTAAAAAAGTCCTTTAACTAAAAAGCATATTTGATTAAAAAAGTGCCTTTTATTAAAAAAGTACCTTTAATTAAAAAAGTACCTTTTATAAACAAAATACTTTTTATTAGAAAAGTGCATTCTATTAAAAGGTATCTGTTATTAAAAAAGTACATTTCTTAAAAGATTCATTTTTTTAAAACATACATTTATTAACAAACTATATTTTATTAAAAAAAGAGTGCCTTTAAATAAATAAGTACGTTTGATTAACAAAATTCTTTTTATTAAAAAAATACCTTGCATTTAAAATGTACCAATTATCAAAATGTGGCTTTTTATTAAAAAAGTGTCTTCTATTAAAAACGTAGTTTTTATTAAAAAGTTACTTTAAAAAAAAAATACTTTTGTTAAAAAAAGTATATCTCTATTAGAAAGTACATTTTATTTAAAAAGTAAATTTTATTAAAAAAAAGTATGTTTCATTAAAAAAGTACCATTTATTAAAAAAGTTCTTTTTATTAAAAAGGTATCTTCCATTAAAAAAGTATATTCTGTTAAGAAAGCACCTTTTACTAGAAAAAGTACCTTTTACTAAAAAAGTCCTTTTACTAAAAAATATCTTATTAAAAAGTGCCTTTTATTAAATAAGTATCTTTTTTTTAAAAAACACCTTTTATTAACAAAATACTCTTTATTAAAAAAGTGCCTTAATTTAAAATGTACCCATTATTAAAAAAGTACTTTTATTAAAAAGTACCTTCTATTAAAAACTTTGTTTTCATTAAAAAATTACATTTTGTAAAAAACTACCCTTGATAAAAGAAGTATCTTTCATTTGAAAAGTACCTTTTCTTAAAAAATTACGTTTTATTAAAAAAGTACGTTTTCTTAAAAAGTACCTTTTGTTAAAAAAGCAACTTTTTGATACTTTGTTACTTTTAGAAAATACATTTTTTTTAAAGAAAAGCATATTTTGTTGTAAAAACTAAGTTTTATAAAAACAGTAACTTTTTTAACATAAGTTCCATTTATTAAAAAAGCATCTTTTGTTAAAAAAGTGATTCTTTTAAAGAAAAGTGCCTTTTACAAAAAGAAGTAACATTTATGAAAAAATTACATTATCTTAAAAAGTGCATTTTATAAAAAAGTTACATTTTACATAAATAGTATCTTTTATTTAAAATTTTACTTATTTAATAAAGGGTCAGTCAGGTTCGGATTCAGCGCATTACAGCTATTTGGGTAAGTATATGTATGTATAATATATCTAGTTTCGGTTTAGAGAATAGCACATTTTTTGATTTTTTTTTTTTAATTTTTCATAGAAAATTAGATTTGGCTGAAAATTTTGGTGACCCCAAATTAAAGACCTGTTTGATGTATCTTGCTTGGTTTTCGAGAAAAAAACATTTTTATGGTTTTCTTAATTTTTGATAGGAAATTGGATTTTTGGTAAAAAAAAAATATAACTTTCATAAAAGGTCAAAGTCGAACTTTTCGGAAAGTATATTTTTGTCTCTTTATACAATGTTATTTTAGTTATTTCAACGGACTTTTTCACCTAGGAAAAATAAGATATAAGAAAAAAAAATCGTAAAGTGTTTTAAAGGAAAGAAAATTACTTTTAATTTATGTGTAAAACTCATTTAAAAATTTAAAAATATAGAGCAACATTTACGTATAATTTAAAACTTTAAGACATACAAAATTAAAGTGAAATCTTTCGAAGAGATTTTTTGTTCAACTTCATCTACTTATATAAAAACAAATCCTCTAACTTAAACTCATGGTATAAAGTGAGTTTAGAACGAAATCGAAAACACGTTTAATGAGTTATTAGTTCAAAAACACTATAAACTCTTCATTATTTCCCATAAAATTTAACAAGACGATAACACTTTGTTGTTTTTTTATTTTTTTTTTTTTTGCTACAAAAAAACATGTTTAACCAATTAAATCACAATCGTCAAAAAAGAAATACGAACTTTTGTTGTAAGAACTCGTAAAATTTTAAATTCTAAATGTATTACAGTGGGGTCTTATACAAAAAAAAGTAAATAAATTCTAGATTTAAAGTTATATGTTTAAGAACACTTTGTTATACCCTATACCACTATGTGGTTTGGGTATAATGACTTTGTGCTGCTGTTTGTAACAACCAAAAATATTTGACCTAGACCCATCTTTAATTATACCGATCGAATCAGAATCACTTTCTGAGTTGATTTAACAATGTCCGTCCGTCCGTCCGTCCGTCCGTCCGTCCGTCCGTCCGTCTGTGTGTCCATGTAAAGCTTGTAATCAAACTGCAGGTCGCAAATATGAATATATTTTGATGAAATTTGGTATGTAAGCTTTTATCGGCCATGGGATGAACGCTATTGAAATTGGTGAGAATCGGTCCATGTTCAGACCTAGCCCCCATACAAATTACCCATATGAAATCGACATAAATTGCCATAAGATCCAAATTGTCATATAGTTCTTACTCAAATTGGATTTGTATGCGTTCATTACACCCACTAATGAGTAGTCCAAAAATGATCCCTTTGACCCCATATAGAGCTGCTTCCCGATCTTCAGTTAAATCTATTAAAAAACAAAAATATTGCACTGATTCTTCTCAAATTTTGTTTGTACATATTTTTGCAAAATACAAGAGACTTTACCAAACATGATCAGGATCGGTCCATTTTTGGACCTAGCCCCTTTATAGATATAGCATCCGATATGAACTTTTTTATATCTGCAGCCAAAAAAATTAATAAAAATCCCACTCAAATTTGGTTTTTGCTTATTTTCTATGTCCAGTTAGTTGGGCCTAAGAGATAGGGTTTCTAAACGCATGGTATAGGGTATCGTATAGTCGGTCTAGACCGACTATAATTTTCTTACTTGTTTTAATATAGGGAAGCCATAGGATTTTAAAACTGATCACATATATTTTATTATTGACATTTTATTGATTTAAAGAAAATTTTAAAAATTGGCCATATTTGAAGTTCGTTCCTAATATTGACAGGCACATTATGTAAGATGTAAAGACAAAGTTATTTTCAAATATTTGTACCAACAAAAAGACACATTTTTTCAAAATGTCAAACTGACGATGATGGCCTTTAACAAAAAATTAAAAAAAAAAAAAAAAAAATTGGAATCAAAATATGGTATAAATGAAAAAAAAAAACACTTTCAAATAATAAACTAAAGTTTCTCAAAAATGTGGGAGTGGAAAATCCTGTTCTGCTAAAGATTATTTTCAATTGCCTCCACGCAGACACACATACACTCACAGACATAGCCTAAGACTCAGTTAGCGAGGTAGAAACAAGAAATACTTCGTACCAGCAGTCAGTCACTCAAAAATAATAACAAACTAGGCGAAAATTTATAACGCTTACATTAAGGCCTAGTTGAAAATTAACAACAAAAATTAAATAACTTTAAGAATATTGAGCAAGACAAAAAAAATTTAAACTTACCTTTAAAGATAAAACCAGCCAAGATTTTTAAGACAACGAAAATTAAATCCACCGTATATATAAACAGGCTAGAAAAACAAACTTTAGCAAAAAAAAAAAAAAAAATTAATGCTAAAAGTTTGAAATGTTAATGCAATCGTATAGATTAGATACCAGAGCTTCAATGAATGAATTCCTTACAAAATATTTTGTTTGTTCTCAGTGAAAATCATGCAAATCGTAACTTTTTCTGGTGAAAGACAAATATACAAATTTCTCAATATACAAGAGGACGGTTCCAGAACAACTCAACATGACGTATAGATGGCGGCAGTAGTTTGAAAAGAAATACTTTGGAGAAAAGTGGCAACCCTATAGAACATTTGTATTAAGTTTCGAGATGCCACGTTATATAGCATTCTTTTTAGAGTCATCTAAAGTAAACAATGTCAGCGAATTTGGACTCATGGAAATAACTGGGTCCAAATCACCGCATTCGTTATCGAAATTTTTCGATCGAAATCATTTTCTTATTTCCCAAAATAATATGTTAAAAAAATTTTTCTTTCTGACAGTTGAAGAATTGTGGCCTCTGGTTAAGAAGAAAAGCGATCGTAGTCGAGCGTTTGTCCGTCTTCTTCAAATAATAAATCAAAATATGGAATTTCGATTGATTTTACTCGATATCGAATGCGGTGATTTGGCTCCTGGTCACCGTTTGTAAATTTATTATTTCATTGGAAAGGTTTGCCTTCAACCATATTAAAGGCCATGTAGATTCTATTCTAGTGGAGTCTGCCCCTTTTCTTGCGACATGAAAATATTGGGTGGCAGAGTTTAAATGAGGCCATACAAGCTGCCAAGACGAACACCGTAGTGTCCGGCCATGCCAGAAACGGTTAAGAAAATCCACAAATGGCTAAAGGTGCGTGAGGTAGCTGAAACGAGTGCTACACATACCATATTGACCGAAAATTTGGAATTGAGAAAGCTGTCCGCAAGATGAGTGCCGCGGGTGATCACAATAGAACAAAGATGTGAGATGTTTAAAGGGAGAGTTTGGCGATGTTTCACCGCAACAAAGCCGAGTATTTGTATCGATTTAAATCTATGGATGAGACATGGGTCCACCATTCACAAAGGGACAATCAAAACAGTGGACTGAAATGGGAGAATCGTCTCTAAAGAATATAAATACAGTTTCATCTGCAGCTATGGCTTCTGTTTTTTGGTATGTGTGTGGTATAATTTTTATTGATTATCTTCAAAAAGGGAAGAACAATCAATGGAGCGTATTATGCTTTTGCAGTTATTGCAGCGTTTAAGTGACAGAATTAGGGACAAAAGGCCCCATCTGAGGAAAAGGATGTGTTATTTCATCAAGGCAATGCAACAGTTCACATTAAAGTTCGAACTACAGTTCGAATAACTTCATCGAAGATTTGCCAACAGTTAGGAGGTGAAGTCTGCGATTGATAATTATTTTATGGAAAAATACAGCTCATACTATAAACACGGTATCAAAGCTATTGAATTACGCTGCGAAAAGTGTAATGGGCTAGCTAAAAGGAGTTTATGTTGAGAAATAAAGAAAAAATTTCGCAAATTTGTTGTTTTTCTCTGTCAGGTTGCGTTGTTCTTAAACCGCCCTCGTAACATAGAAAAATTTTCTATTCAAAAGAAACGGATGAAGACCCAATTGATCTACTTTTTAATACGTTCAAATTGACGTTGATGATTATGCCCTATACCACTTCGTGGTCAGCGTATAATGAGTTTGGGCCGATGTTTACAACTACCAAAACTAGTTGACCTAGACCAACACATTTTTTTTATACCGATTGACTCAGAAACACTTTCTAAGTCGATTAAACGATCACAATTAGTTAGCGCGTCAAGCCTTGAAATCAAGGTGCAGGTCACAAATATAAATCTATTTTTGAAAAAATTTAGTATATCAGCTTTTTACGCTGATGAAAATCGGCGCATTTTCGGCACCCCTATGCGATCGTCTAAAATTGCCATAAGTTCCTAATTATAATATTTATCATGGTCAGATTTTGTCATAGTGCTTCTATGAAGCTACTTCGCTATCTTCATATGCATGTTATTAAAAACAGAAATATTTTACAGATTTTTCTCAAAGCTGGTTTATATCTGGTTTTAAGTAAAATAATTGACTGTTATAAATTGCCATGATCGCTCCAATTCTCGACCTGGTCCTCATACAAAAATAGTATCATGTGTGAACTATTTCATATCAATGTCACATAAACTTAGTTTATAACCGTTGTTTATATCCAGTTATGACCAAAGTTGGACCGAAGACCTTTCTGGAAATTCCTCGTATAAGGTATCGTATAGACCATGCCACACAGCACGCGCAACAATGGACTTATTGAGAGGCGAGTTCGGTGAACATTTTATTTCACGTTCGGGACCGGTCAATTGGCCGCCTAGATCGTGCGATTTAACGCCTTTAGACTATTTTTTGTGGGCCTATGTTAAAGCCCATATCTATACAGACAATCCCGCTTCAATTGACGCATTAGAAGACAACATTGAAGCATTTATTCGTGAGATACCGGCCGAAATGTTGGAAAGAGTATGCCAAAATTGGACTAAGCGGATGGACCATTTGAGGCGCAGTCATGGTCAACATTTGCATGAAATAATCTTCAAACATTAAATTATATGGACCGTACTATCGATTCAAATAAAGATTTCATGCATTTTTCTGACTTTTATGTGTTTTTTTTTTTTTTGGAAAACTTTCCTATAGCTCTTAAAAAATCACCCTTTATATCAAATAAGATGAAAAAGCAGTAATAACGTTCCCCTGATTTAATTTTTGTATTTAGATGTCTTCTATGAAATTATATGAGAATATTATTAAGTAAAACATTTTATAGGTCATTTTGGATCTCTTAAGAAAAAATCAATAAGACCGAAGGCAGGTTAGAGGTTAAACTTTTTCGTAAATATGCTCAGCCGTTAATTTTATGAGGGCTCGTGGCGAATTATTTTATGTAAATGGCCGAAAGAGGGTTAGATTCAAGGTTCAGAAAATACACACCTGAAACACACAATGTTCTTTTCTAAAGCACCCAACACATATTTTTATTTTTATATCAATAATGTGTGTTTCTACATTTTTTTATAATGCCCAACACAATCATGATTGTGTTTCGTTTTAATATATTGTTATCTACATGAACATTTTCTATCACGTATTTTTTGTTTTGAACACACATAAAACACACAGATGCGAGTGTAGCTTTATTTTAAGTTCATTTTCGTACACGTGCACTGCTAAAAAACAGAACATGTTCTTCAACGCGTATATCTAAAAATTAAAACATTACGTCCTCGCGACCGGTAAAGAAACGAAATTAAGTTATAAACAACATATAAAATTTCTCTATTTTCTATTTTATTTTTATTATTTTTATTATTATTTTTATTTTTATTTTTTATTTTTATTATTATCTTTATATTTTTATTTTTTTATAACAGCTAATGAATTATTTTAAATTTATTTTAATAAATTTGGTTGAAATAATTGTTGTCGTTATTATAGGGGTGTTTCAGATTTTTCCGATCGCGAGTGGATAATGTTTTAAGAACATGATCTGTTTTTTTAGCAGTACATGTGCAAGAAAACGAAGTTAAAATAAAACTACACTCGAGTATGTGTGGTTTATGTGTGCTCGAAACAAAGAGTACGTGATAGAAAAATGTTCATGTAGATAACGAAATATTAAAACGAAACACAGTCATGATTGTATCGGGCACCGTACAAAATTTAGAAACACACATAATTGATATGAAAATAAAAATATGTGTTTGTTGGTCTGAGCTATGTTTGTGTATATATATGTACGAGTTTTTTTACTTAGTGTGTATTTTTTTCTGAACTCTGATTAAAATGTTCTACAAAAAAGAGGGCGTCCGACTACAAAAACCAACCTCGAAAGATAATTGATACTGATTTTTACATAATTTTACTCGGTCCAAAACCTTATCTAATTTTGTTACACAGTTTTTTCATCTCCATACTCTTCTTCAAGTTGTGGGTCATTAAAATCAAATATTTTACTTCCCACGAACAGAAGCGTTTTGTTTTTTGTCGCTCACTATATCAGGATCCGTTGGAATCAATTTTGCAACTAGTTCTATAGAATTACTCTATAGAAAATGATTAGATTAAATTAGAGAAACCTTTAGGTATTTAAAGTAGCGGCCAAGTTTTGTAGATCTTCGTTTAATCATTATACTAGTTATGCTCATCACTGACTCAATGAAAATGTTGATTCTGCAATAATACGTATTAGTTTTGGCATGTAACATAAAGTCCAAAATTAAGCACCGTAGTGAAATGGTTAAAATTTTGTCCCCTCTTTAAAAAATATTTATAAAGTTGCCATATTGAAAACGTAAAATGTTGACGGGGTACATAAAATCGCTTATATGTCGAAAACTAAGCTTAGCAGACCAAAATATTTGGTATTTTGCCGTAATGTAAAACCCCATATAAATCGGTCGGTAACCATTCATAGGGTTGCCAGATTAAAAAACGTAATATATAGACGGGGACACAAAATCGTTTATATCTTGTAAACTGAGTTTGTAGAGAAAAATGGTTTAAAAAGTGCCTTTTTAAAAAAAATATTTTCACAACTTTTCAACAGACATCTAATCCTCTATAAGAACGAAGATCGATTAATGATAGAATTATGTCACTTCAACATGACAGAAATTAAATAAAATTTGGAGAAATCTAAGAATCTTATCCGCCATAGGAAAATTATTTTTCTTTTGCTGGCTTTGTAAAGACACATTCAAACGTTTTTCTTGAAAGAAATTTTGGGAGTAAAATAAATATTTAAAATTTTTTTTTTTAAGTTTAAGTAGATTCGTATTTATAAAGCTAAATATATTGTTTATTTTTTCCATGAATGTGTTAAAAGCACAAGAACACAAGTTAGCTTGTTTTTACAGAGCAAATGTCTGTCTATAGGTTTCACCAAGACATTTCAGTGTGTTACGAGACAGTTGGTAACAAAAAAGAGACCATTCTCGACACACATAAATACTTCCATATGTGATACTTTTCTAGACAAACGATAGAATTGTGATTATTACAACAATACTGATCCATTAAGATGAACGAATTTATGTATATTTAAATATATCACTCTTCTTAAGAATCTTATGAACTGTTAAAATATGTCAACTGACTTGATATTTGATCAGAAAAAGATGGCTAAGGAACAAATGCATACAATTGAAGCTCTGTTTTTAAACCACAAGTACTTCTTGGTCGTTGTTGGATACGAAGTGGTGCTACAAGAAGTCAAAATGCCAATTTTTTCTTACTTTTTTTTTCTTTATTTTAGAAAGACACAAACTAACAGTGTGTGTGTGTGTGTAAATGTTTAGGGTACTGTGGCAGTTTTGTGTATTGAGTACACCAAGGAAATAATTCCCACGAAACGTGATTTGCAGCAAGATGTTGTTATTGCTGCTGCTGCTGATAATGCTGCCGTTGCTGTTGTTGTTTGTAGAATGCAATGCCGATATTTTTAATGTTGTTTAGAGGGGTTTCATTGCAAAGTTTTAGCACAAAACTTTAAAGGTTTATTTTGTATTATTTATCTATTCCACTAAAAGTTGCGGTAAAGGTATTATTGAATAGTTTTTTTATTCATTTTTTTTTTTTTTTTAATATTATTTTATTTTATTTTGCTTTCGTTATTTTTATGTGTACTTTTAGAGTTGTTGTTAATGATTATAAATGCTTAAAATGGCTTTAAAAGTTGAACGCAAACACACACGTTCACACATTAATTTGAAATAAATTAATATGTCAAAACAAAACTTTAATTATGGTTTCAAATTATAATTTTTTATTTTCGTATTTTATAAATTTTGTTGCTTAAGTTTACAATTTCCAAATTTTTAATATACATATTATTATAAATTGCTGAGTAAACATTAATTCACACTGTTTTATTTCTTTATATATTTAACAAACACTTTACACTTTTTTCAGCAAAAATTGTATTATATGTGATTTTTTGTTAAATATAATTATATAAACATTTTTCTAAAATTATAAAAAATCTTTTTTTTTATATTAGCATTTTTATAGATTCTTCATTAAGCTTTTGCTGGTTGTTTTTTCACTTAATATATTTGAGCAATTCATATAAAAATTAAATTTTTTTTTATATTTTTCTTACGAAAATTATTCCATATCGATAATCGATTTTGTAATCAAATTTTAATTAATTAAAGTATTTTTTTTTCTTCACATTTTCAATTTTTTTCTCACGCACCCGCTTTTTTTTATTTTTTCATATCAAAAAAACTCTAAAAACAATCTCCATTGTTTTGAAATTAAAAAAAAATTTTTTTTTTGATATTCTACCGTTAATTTGCTAAACCACGTTCGACCGTCACCACAGTTAACTAACGAATGCTTATGCAGTTTGCACTATCTCCAAGTCTTACCATACTTGTTTTTAATGTTTGTTTGGGCCCATTAAAGCTGGCTGGCCAAAAACAAGTTCGTTCGTGTTTTTTTTTTCATTTCATTTAAGTCTGACTCTAAAAAGAAATTACCTTAAAAAGAGTGTTTGTCTTAAACAAGAGTTTAAAATGAGTAAAGTTAGTATGAGTATCAGAGTAAGAAGCATTCAAGTGTGTGTTAAACTTATGTTTTGTGTCTTAAATCTTTTAATTTTGCTAAGCAAAGAGCTGTCAAGAGAATCAGTGAGTACGGTTGAGTATATGAGAATTTTATCATTTCAAGAGAAGATGCTCCAAACAAGAAAAAGAAGCAATAATTATAACATAAAAAACAGTTAGAAATATAGAATTATAGATATTTCTTTTTTATAGATTTTGAATATTGCAATAATTTGTGAAATATTAAAAAGAAAAAAATAAAATAAATTTTACTTTGCATAAAATTAACCTCTGCTGTCATGGGTCTTTATAAATAAAAATACAAATAATTCAAAGAAAACATATTTAAGTGAACTTATAGTGTTAATATATAAACTGGTATTAAGTGGATGCTGTCTTCTGTAATATTTGATGACGTTGTTCTAAAACATATTTCAAGTGTGATTCGTAATTGATTGATTAGATCGCTGTTCTCGATTTCTGAGCGGTTATAAACGTGTCTTTAAGGAAAATAAAATAATTTCGTAGACTTTAAATAGTGCTGAAACTTACAGTAGTTACGTTTAATGCCCATAACATAAAGGAATTGGTGATAGTCTGATATAAAATATAAGTAAGAAAATTATAGTCGGCCTAGGCGAACTATACGATACGCTTTACCATGCGTTTAGAGACCTTATCTCTTAGATCTAAGATATAGAAAATAAGCATAAACAAAATTTGAGTGACATTGTTTTTTTTTTTTTTGTAATCGGATATGAAAAAGTTCATAAAGGATGATAAACTTATATGGGTCTAGGTCGAAAAATGGACCGATTCTGACTATTTTGGTTAGGTTACTTATTTTTTGCAAAAATATATTAGTACCAAAGTTGAGAAAAATCTGTGCAATATTTATGTTTTTTGATAGATTTAAGTGAAGATCGGGAAGCAGCTTTATATGGGGGCTATACTAAGAATTGTTCTATTTGTTTATTTTTGGACTACTGAATAATCGGTATAATAAACAAACACAAACCCAACTTTACCGAGATCTATGGGGTAATTTGGATATTATGGCAATTTAAGTCGATTTCATAGGGGTTAAACCACATTTGAGTGACATTGCTTTTATATTTTTTTGTAGTCGGATATGAAAAAGTACATATCAGAATCTATATTTATATGGGGACTAGGTCGAAAAATGGATCGATCCTGGCCATAAACATTAGGGTGGCCCTTCAGTGTTCAAAACTCTCGGTCTCACCCCCTAGAAACATGCGAATAGCAAAAAAACAGAGAAATACAAAGTTTTGGGCCAATCAAAAAACACTTAGTCGTGCCTCAATGCGATTGAAAATTTCAAGTGTGTTTATATGGGGAAAATATGATTTTTTTTCAGATTTTACGAAAATTTCGTTCTTTCGTTTAATTTTTCTGACACGTCGTTATATAATTCGGGATTAGCACTAAATTATCTTTTCAAAAAGCTATAAAACTTCAAAATCGAATAAAACCTCGCCAAGAAATAGCAAATGCCCCAGACCACTTTTGTGCCAAAAAAAAACTAGGTCAAGAAATTTGATGGCATTTTTTTCAACTTTGAGAAATTGATTAAAGCCATAATTTTTTTTTGTCTCTATACTTATAAGTAATCAGTATTGTTTTATTACTACGTTGTTAACCTGTTGCGCATTGAGACCGAAAGTGGGAAATTTTTTTGATAAAATTTTGAAAACTCCTTTTTCAAGTTTTAAAAAATTTTCTTAAACAAAATTTAAAAAAATGGATCTGGCACTTTAAGGTTTTGTTAAGTACATGTTACAGATTAACTGTGTGATTTTTGAAGTAAATCCCTACACCAGAATTTTTTCAAAAATTCATCACTTTTCTACTTTTAAATGTTATATTTTATTTTAATAGCCTAGGGTTTCAGAAAAAAATAATATGACCACATTAATCCTTTTGGAATTGGGGTCACATATGACCCCAAGCTAATATAAGACAATTTATTCAAAATAATCAAAGATATAGAAAAATATAGATAGTTTTTGTACATTAAGTAATTTTATAACAAAATTGGTTAAAAGTTGTGTTAATTTATATTCGCGAGCAATAAGCAGATAATTGCAGCAAAGATATATCACAAGGGATTATTTTGATCCAGGAGCACTGAAGGGTTAAATAAATAAAAATTAACCGAATTATTTTTTTAAAATTCTAAATAGTGGTTTCATCGAGTTTAATAGAAAAACTCGTTTTCGGTAATTTTTATTTAAAAATATCTTAAAATCCAAAGCAGGCCTTGCCACCCAATTATTATATTTTAAGCGTCGCATCTAAAAATTCAATAGCACTTAAAAAATATTTGAATTTTTTGAATAAATTGTCTTTTATTAGCTTGGGGTCATATGTGACCCCAATTCCAAAGGATTTAATGGGGTCGTATTATTTTTTTCCGAAACCATAGGCTATTAAGATAAAATATAACATTTGAAAGTAGAAAAGTGATCAATTTTTGATACAATGTATTTAGAAGATTTTACAAAAATCCCATTTTTCCCAAATGAAATTTGAGAAAAATCTGTGCAATATTTGTGTAGGCTGATAAATTTAAGTGAAGATTGGGAATCGGCTTCATATCGGGGCTATGACTCAGAATTATCCTATATTGTTTTTTTTACCACTTATAAAGGATGTAATAAACATGAACATAATGACCCACCTATATACAGATAATTTGGATATTATGGCAAATTAAATCGATATAAGTCATTTGTATGGGGACTAGTTCTGAACATGAACCGATTTTCACCAAATTCTACAACGTTCATCCTATGGATGATAGAAGCTAATGTACTAAATTTCATAGAAATATATTCATATTTGCGACCTGTAGTTTGATTAAAAGTTTACATAGACACATAGATGGACGGACGGACATTGCTAAATCGACTAAGAAAGTCATTTTGAGTCAATCGCTATTTCTGATAATTAAAAAAAATCAACACAAAGTCATTATACCCTGACCACAAAATAGTGTAGGGTAAAATTATTCCAGCCATTTGCATAAATAACACATATCGATCTTACAAACTAGGAAAGTAATCCAGGTAATTGGTACTATTATTTTTGAAAAAGAGGACTTATAAGGGCCCCCTGTTTTTTCAGGCTGTCCAAGCTAATATTTTAAACAACTAACAGCGTTAAAATCCAACCTTTGAAACCCTTCAAATGGGTATTACATTTACATTAATATGTGGACTTATTTCACTATTTATAACCAATGTAAACAAAATATTTACTTGAAAAAGTAAACACATTTATTAACTTAATACTAAATAATTACAACAAACACTTTAAATTTATAGCATTTTTAGAGCTGTCCTTATATTTTTTGACATAGCTATCTTGGACCGATTTGCCTCATTTATACCCTCCACTCCAGTGTGCAGAGGGTATATATAAGTTTGTCATTCCGTTTGTAATAATTAGAAAAAAAAATTTGGACCCCATAAAATATATATATTTGTGATCCTTATAACAACCGGAGTTGATATAGCGATGTCCGTCTGTCCGTCTGTCCGTCTGTCCGTCTGTCCGTCTGTGGAAATCACGATGACGGCATCAATCGGGCAGCTAGGGTGCTCGTTGGCATAAAAAATGATTCATTAACATCCTGAAAAGTTTGCTATTTAAAATCGTCCAAATCGGTCGATTAGGGCCCGAGATTTGAATGAAGAACTAAAAAAAGTCTTGAAAAAATATAATTTTCTATGTTGTTCTTGTCACGATCACGCCCTCAATAGGATAGCTAGGGTGATAATTTTTAGTGAGAATTATTCACCAAATTCATGGGAAGATTTCTACTTCAAAAATCATTAAAATCGGTGGAACAGGTCCAGGTAAATGTATGAAAAATTAAAAAAAAAATGAAAAACATGATGTTTCCATATTGTTCCTGTTGTTTTTCTAAATGTTGCATTGTTGTCATAGCTGGACTTGTTGTTTTTGTGGTCGTTGTGGTAATAATATAATAAAAACAAACCCTTTGTACATTTTTTTGTGAACTCTGGTAGAAAATTTTAAAAGTTTCCATTGTTTTGGCATCACTAAAAAAATTTGTTAGATCATTTCGGTCATTGCCGCGAGCCTGCATGCAAAATTTCAGATCGATTGGCTCACGGGAAAGGGGCTAAAAATCGATCCAAAATTTTGTCGACAAGCAGACACTACCAGTTAATATAAAGGCAGTAAATAAAGGGAGTAAAAGTTCACCAATAATTTAAGAAACAAATTTTTATGTATTAATTTATTTAAAGAAAAAAATAATTAAATGAAATAGTAATAATAATAAAAAAAATAATATACAATACAAAAAAAAAGAATATATAAATAAAATGAAATTAAGATAAATGCATTCATAGCATTATAATACATATAAAAGGTCAATGTTTTCTAACCGTAACCGTAACGAGTCAGTTGTTTTTTTTTACATGAAAATCATTTAAAACAGTTACCGAACGTAACCGGAACGTCCCAATACTTTTCATGTGAAAAAAAGGCTGACACGTTACGTAACAGTTACATGTCGTTAACTTGTTCTTTACACAGGCTACTGCTTTTGCAGCCAACTTCAAGTCTATTTATATAGTTTCGTAAGCATAACTGATAAAATTGTTTCTATTATTTTTTGCTGTAAGTAATAAATTATAAATATACTGAATTTGCAAACTAAAATGGATACATATATTGGAGGTGCTTTAATACAAAAGAGTTAACGAAACAAAATAAAAAAAACAACAACTCTACAACATCAACAATGGCAGTCATATGTTCTTCAAATAGAAAAAAAACTGCAAGTGTGTTTTGTTGGCTACAAAACAAAAATAGTGTTGACAATATAACAAAATATGTAAAAGAAGTTAGTGCTATGAAATATTTTATTTTGTTTAAAAAAAAAATCGCAAAATGAAAGGCTATAATTCCATTAATAATCAAAAGGCGTTATACTAATTTATTTATTTTTACGTTGTACTAATGCATTTTAAATAAGTAATAGTAATTGTATATTTAAATAAAAATGCATTTGTATTATATGTTGCTGTCGTATTCAGAAAAATCAAGTAGCTGACTATACGACTACAAATGCTGCTGCCAGCAGTCGTCTATGTGTTTCATTCATGATGTTGCATTTTTTTGCGAGCAATACTTACATATATTCTAAATAAAGAAATAATAGTTCTTTTCATACTGCGAAATCTATACAAATATATGTACAAATACTATATGTCAAATTTCAAATTTGCAATAATTGATACATTTTTGAAAGAAAATTGTATAATATGAAATGTCTTTAATTTATTTCATAGAAAACAATTTTTTGAGGTGCGTGGATTTTCCATATTTACTGTTTTACTATTTTCGTAATGAGGTTAAATGAGTTAAAAAGAATTTAAAATATTTGAAAATATTAGGTGAGGATCCTCAAGATGTAATATACGATCGGTCTAAAACTTTTCACTTAGAGCCACAGTTAAATTCGAAACAACAAAAACCCATATATTTTGTGCATAAAGTTTAACATTAAATGTGCTTTTCTAAAATGTCTATATATTTTTTCTCATTCATTTCTGACCATCTTCAATGTAAATTTACCAAAGTTTTTTTTATTGCAATATGTATATAAAACTTAAAAATTTAATATTTTTTATTGTGTATTAACTTATTATTCTGCGATTTTCATTACATCACAAAATGTTACAAATTGGCACTACTGTTTCAAAAACAGAAAACTTCTAAATCAGTTGAAAACAGTTGATCTGTAAAACTGTGTGTAAAATTGTGTCAAATAAAATTACAAATATTAATAAATATAATAATACGTATATATATATTATTAATTTTGTTAAGAATTAGCACAAAATTGATTTTCCATTTTGCATTTCATTTATAAAGAATTCTGCCATATTTTGTTAAAGGGAAATTCCATTTTTGTTATATTAAAAAAAACAGACTTGCATTTAATTTTTCCGTGACTGCCTCAATAATTGCGTAGATGCCACCACAATATTTTTTCTAATTAAAACAGTTGATCTGTAAAACTGTGTATGAAATTGTGTCAAATAAAATTACAAATATTAATAAATTTAATAATACATATATATATTTTATTAATTTTGTTAAGAATTAGCACAAAATTGATTTTCCATTTTGCATTTCATTTATAAAGAATTCTGCCATATTTTGTTAAAGGGAAAATCCATTTTTGTTATATTAAAAAAAACATTAATTAAATATTTACCAACATCTAACTAGAATTATGATTTGTTCTGACTAAAAATTTCCAATTAAAAGTTATTCATCCCAATTATGAATATTCTCAAGGAATTTCTTTCTCACGGAAAATACATTTCTCGAGAAAAAAATTCCTCCAATTATAAATTCCGCGTGAACAAAAAATGATTAACTGGCATCATCGAATTTCGAAGCCACTTGCTTTGCTTATTGACAATTTATTTTCTATTTTTTGTGTGTGTGCAAACGACCCTACAATAAATGTCCCAATAAACATTTTTGTTTGCTATCAACTTGAGGTGCATTTGAGATCAAATACATTTTTCAAATCTCCAACGATAATTCTCAAATGCCCTCAATAGTTCGAATATAGTCTTCTCAACTTAAAAGGCACATTTTTTATATGGCGATTTTCATAGTTATCAAATTGAGAAATTTGTGATTCTCAACTTGATAGCAAAGAAATATTTCCAATCGGTATCAAATGGAAGGTACGGAATTGCCATATTAAAAAATATTATACTAATTTTAGAAATGAAAACAATGTACTTTTTTTAATGTTTCAATTTAATTTCATTATATATTTAACATTACTATGTACATATTTAACATTAAATGTACATATTATGTACATTTTTTAAAATCTAGAATTAAAAATAAATGAATTAATTAGTTGTACATTTTTTGAAAAATTCGACAAAAAGCAGAAATAATTAAAAATATATCAATGATTTATTTGTACTTTTTTGGCATTTTTTAATTTAATTTATTATTTATGACATATTTAAATAATATCTCAGACTTAACACAAATCGTATTCAAGTTGAAAAAATGTTTGGTCTCAAGTGGAGAAAAGTGTTGGATATCCAATTGAGAGTAAAAATGTTTCTCAAAGATTGGAAAAAATGTTAAGTCTCAACTTGATGTCAAGTTGAAAGCAAACAAGGAGAAAAATTGTTCAACCCAAGTTGAGAATTACATTTGACATCAATTTAAGAACTTAACTTTTCTCCAACATTGGAGAAATAATATTTCAATGCATACTGGGGAATGACCGAAACTAACACATAAACAGTTTTTTCCTATTTGAAAAACATATGACTGTCATTGTTGCTGTTGTAGAGTTGTTATACCCTCCACTCCAGTGTGCAGAGGGTATATATAGGTTTGTCATTCCGTTTGTAATAATTAGAAAAAAAATTTTGGACCCCATAAAATTTATATATTTGTGATCCTTATAACAACCGGAGTTGATATAGCGATGTCCGTCTGTCCGTCTGTGGAAATCACGATGACGGCATCAATCCGGCAGCTAGGGTACTCGTTGACATAAAAATGATTCACTAACATCCTGAGAAGTTTGCTATTTAAAATCGTGCAAATCGGTCGATTAGGGCCCGAGATTTGAATGAAGAACTAAAAAAGTCTTGAAAAAAAAATAATTTTCTATGTTGTTCTTGTCACGATCACGCCCTCAATAGTGCAGCTACAGTGATCATTTTTAGTGAGAATGATTCACCAAATTCATGGAAAGATTTCTACTTCAAAAACCATTAAAATCGGTGGAACAGGTCCAGGGAAATCTCTGAAAAAGTAAAAAAAAAAATGAAAAACATGATATTTCTATATTGTTCTTGTTGTTATTCTAAATGTTGCATTGTTTTCATAGCTGGACTTGTTGTTTTTGTGGTCGTTATGGTAATAATATAACAAAAACAAACCCTTTGTACATTTTTTTATCAACTCTGGTAGAAAAATTTAAAAGTTTCCATTGTTATTGTATGTTAGATCATTTCTGTCATTGCCACAAGCCTGCCTGCAAAATTTCAGATCGATTGGGTCACGGGAAAGTGGTTAAAATCGATCCAAAATTTTTTCGACAAGCAGACACTACGAGTTAATATAAAGAGAGTAAAAATTCACCAACATCTAAAGCAAATAATGCTAAAATACCTAGTTGTTAATAAAAAAAAACAATTGGGCAATTCACAATGGTTAATGTATCGTTGTATCTCTTGTATCGTGTATCACTTTACAATAGTGTAAAATTGTTGTTGGTAATTTTCACTGAAAAATCTGATACACGATCCAACTTCATTTGCTATGTTTAGTAAATGTTGTATATTGTATCATAACATATCACTTCCAAGTGAATGCCAGTTTTTATGAAAAAGAAAAAACAAATACATAGAATATTATCAGCATAAATAATTATAAAATAAAATATGGCAAATAATGCAAATAACGCAAATACATCGATAAGTTTATTTATATAAAAATTAATGTTTATATTTTTAGTATGTATTTTCTCTTTCAGTACCAACCAAAACATTTAACATTTTTTTTTCATTGTAAATTAAAATGCAAGAGGTACGTAACTAAAACTCCAGGGTATATCTCACGACCAAAAAGCAAACACTGACAAGTGTTTTCTCTTATACAAAATAGCAGAAGCGACGAAGCGATCTTTCCTCGTTGGATCGAAAATTACTAAAGAAAGCGTTTTACAATATGAAAATACAACTGAGTGTTCACAACAAATGATTGTATTGTGTATTTCAATACAACATACAATATACAACACCTGTTGTGAATTGCCCAAATGTAAATTTAGCAAAAAAATTTATGTATTAATTTATTTAAAGAGAAAAACACAAAAATAACGTTTGATGTTTTATTTTTTGTGTGTAATATTTAAATATACATACATACACATATTAAATAATACAAATAATGTACATATATTATATATATGTATGTATGTATATTCATAGTAACTGCATGTTAGAAATAAATCGGTTATTTTATTTACATAAAATTCTGCAGTATTTTGTTGTGGGGAAAATACATTTCTTTTGTATAACAGAGTGTCACTTCATTTTGCTCAGCGTGACTATGCCACAGTAGATGCCGCCATAATTTTTGTTTGTTCTAATTAGCTTTGCAATAGTTATTTCTATTTTAACATGAATGTTAATATTTTCAACTAGATATCATACAGAACAATGTTAAGAGTATACACGGGTTGGTCTTTTATTTCATACGTTTTTTCATTATTCTTTTACAAATATGAACATAAGTTTGGCATATTACCCACCAATCTCACATCACACTGCAAGTTCGAAAAACTCAATACACTCACATTTTTTTTACTAATACACACACATTTTCCACAGTGGTCACACTAATGGCACCAAATTTTTCGTGCGAATAGTGGCAGACACTAACGATGATTAATGTTACCCTGTTATAAATTTAATGCAAATTTACTGGATTCTGTAAAATTGTAATTAAAGTTTTAACTTGTTAAATCTATTATAATGATTTATTTTTTGAAATGCGCATACAAAAACGCAAGTTTGTTAATTATAGAGCATAAATATTATTAACTATTATTAAAATAATACTAATAATAATAAATGTAAACATTTTCCCTCAAACATGTGCCTGTATAATAAACTTGGTAACTCTACTTAAAATAAAATAAGAGAGAGAAGTATACAAATTTTTTCAAGTTTACGCTTCGACAACATTTTAAAAATGAGATTGCAGTCAGATGTTTGAGCATAAAATTTAATGGCGATGGATTCGACTAATTCGAACAATTTTTCGTTGATAATAAGTACACAACGATTTTACAATTTCAGTGTGATGTGAGATTGGGGGGTTAACTTTTTGTTGTCTTTACAAAATAGAGTTACCGAGTTCGTCAATGAGTTTTTTGCTTACAAAACAGTTCTACATAGTTATATAGAATTATTATTCTGCTTTACCTATAAAATATCTGATTGCGATTACATCTAATTTTTAAAAATTGTTTATAATTAATAAAGCATTATTATTCACATAAATACAAAATTTCACTTTTTAAATTTTCCATTCAAATTTAAGAAAATATCAATTATAATAAAAACTGAAAATAAAATTTCCAATTATAAATTAGAAAATATTAATTGAGTTTCAGAAAATCATATCAAAACGTCGGAAATAATAATTTTAAATTTAGAAATATCTTTACATTTAAAAATGTTTACATTTAAAAAAAATATTGCCATTCAGGAGATATTAATAACTTTTCAGTACAGCGATTCAGTAACTTCTTTTAACGATAGTCGAATTGTAAAAAAAAAGAAAATTGCAAAATTATCAGTAAAATTTTGAAACGATATTCGCTATTGTTAAAGTCAGCTGTTGTTGTTATCTAAACGACAACCATTTTTGTGTTGTTTATCCAATCGATAAAAACTTAAATTTTTAGGTTGAAATGTCGTCATACATAAATAAAAATCATGAAATAGTGAAAATATTTTGCTTTAATTAAAAAACTTTTTTATATAAATAAAAAAATTAAATAGCATATTCAATTCATTATTTCATTTTCAAATAAATAAACAGAAATATTAGTAAAAAAAATAAAGATATTAAACATAAACATAAAATCATCCTGTCAAACACGAAGTAATTTGTTTTTTTCTATTCTTTGTGTTTTTCGCTTATTTCGACAGAGATGCCACTCCTTTACAATTTAAATAAATAGGAAAACAGATTTGTCGATATTAATTTAAATTCAATGAATTTAAGAAAACCTCAAATGATATTTAAGAATTGCTAACATAAAAATTGTTACATAAGTAAACGTAATTTTATGAGAATGTTATTTTTTATATATAAATTTTCACAATTTTTTTTGGATGAAAATTTGAAGTTTTTCAGAAAATAAAGATAACATTAAATTATTTTATTTAAAATGTTTGGGACTTTTCGTTTTTTGCGTTTTTCATCCCTAATTTGATTATTTATTATTATAAATTTATTCTCTATGTTTTCAAAATATGGCAATATTTTAAAAAAAAGTTGAGAGAGCTTTTTTTTTTGGTTATTATTTTGTTACTCCATCCGACCTATATGGCCACAATGAAGAAATATTTGGCCAGTTAAAAGAAACTATACAGCCATCTCCAATTAGCACGATTTAATGCATATAGCCACTCTACACAACCATTACCTTTGCAATGGAGGTTAGGGTGAGCTATTTAATTAGCAAAAACTAAATTAAACGAGAAGTTATGTCATATAACCGGAAACGCATGCATATAGGTATATAACCAAAATGCATGCCGATCAGCAACCACGATGACCAAAAAGCAAACACCGAAATAAATCCGAAATAATAGAAAAGAAGAAAACCAACCCAAAGAATTTGCTGAAATAATTTGGTATTAAGTTTAACAAATTGTTTACTTTTTCATTTACATTTATTATCAAGACTCAAACCGAGGTGGAGGGTATCAAAGATTCGGCACAGCCGAATTTAACACTCTTACTTGTTTTAAATAGCAAGCTGCTCAAAATATTGACAAACAATATTATCGTAACTTTTTATAGCTAAGAATTTTTTTTTTTTGATAAGCATGATGTCGACAGACAGACAGGGCTCGAGTTGTTATAAGGATCAGGAACGTATATACTTTATGGGTTCGCAAATACATTATGCGTTACAAATGGAATGACAAACTGATATATACCCTCTGCACTGTGGTATAGAGGGTACAATAAAACGTTAATTTGTTTGTTTTTATATCTCTTCTTAATCAAGATGAAAGTATACTATAATTGGGATTATGCACAAAAAATTAAAAATGAATGTATTTATAAAGGCAGAGTTTAATAAATATTTATATGTATATTAATATGTGAAGGAAAAATTTTTCATCCCTTTTTAAGCATAATGCGGGCACGAAGGTGTGTGAAAATTGGCATAGTCATAGTTTATATGGAGGAGAAGTGCATAATATGAAAATTTATGTATAATATGTGTTAAAAATATATTAAATTAAATAAAATAAAGTATTGATAATAAATAATTTTATAAGACACTAAAGGTATGCTAATCAATTTTATTCAATTCACAATTCATCGAATTTCATTATAATTGTATATCACACGCCCTGTGTGGAATTGTGAATTGCCAAAAATTTATTATCATACCTTTATGCTGGTACATAATTTTTTATTATCATAAATTTTGGTATTTTTTATAAAAATAAAAAATTTTATTTTCGATCTTTATCATTTTAATGATTGAGTTTGAAATTATTCAGGCTCAAGATCAAATGTTTTTACTTTAAATAAAGCAAAAACATTGGCACATTTGTTTCAAAAAATTGATCTATATTCTGCATGACAGGTTATACAGCTGTTTCGGGAAGAGTCACCAACCCTCATCAGTAACCAAAAGCAGTAGATAGTTTGTTTGGTAAAAAGTTAAATTCATATATATTTGCTGAAAACAACCAAATGAGAATTCAAGCAAAAGTTATACTATTTAAGCCTCTTCCAATATAACAAACGAAAATATAGAACAACTTTGAAACAAATATGTTTTGTATACGAGTACATTTGGTTGTTTTCAGCAAATATATATGAATTTAACTTTTTTCGAAACAAAATATCTACTGCTATTGGTTACTGAAAAGGGTTGGTGGTGACTCGACCCGAAATAGCTGTATAACCTTTCATACAGAACATAGATCAATTTTTTTAAACAAATGTGCCAATGTTTTTGCTTTATTTAAAGTAAAAACATTTGATCTTGAGCCTGAATAATTTCAAACTCAATCATTATTATCATAAATTTTTTATACATCGAAGTTTTATATTCAAAAAGTGCTATCTGCAACTAACAATATAATTTATTTTTCGTTTTAAATTATTCTCTAAGATAACTGCCATCTATAATAACGATTTTAATTTTTCACATCAATATTGGAAAAAAATTAAAATTTCCTAGAATTTGCACTCGAATTTCAAGGGCTGGGCTATGCTAGTTAATATTAATGAAACAAAAAAAAATATCAAGTTTTAAATCAAATTGTGTATCCGCAATACCACTTTCAGATTGTTTTTAATGCGCCTAGGTATTTTCCTTTCCATTTCTTTTATTTTACAAACAGATTTGTTCTAATTTTGGTTATATTTTTCGAGTAAAAGAAAAATATGCATTTAAAACAATATAAGCAAATATATGCAACTGCAAATCGAAGCCATTATTTTCAATTTTATTGATTGGAATAGATATTTGTGAAAATAGTTCAATAAATAAGTATTCTGAATAAAATATGCATTCAAAGCAAAAATATGGAAAAATACGCAACTAAAAGTTGAAGCTATTTTTATAAATTTATTGATGACATTAGATATTTGGGGAAAATGAGTTCAATAAATGAGCATTTTGATGAAAATATGCAAACAAAAATGTATTTAAAGCAAAATATGTAACTACAACTCGAAGCAATTTTTTTGTTTAATTTATTGATTAAATATATGGGGCTAATGTTATTACGATAAAATTTAATTAAATTCTTTGTTTTTTTATTTTTATTATTATATATTAATTTAATTATTATTACAAATAAATAAAAAAAAATAAAATAAATAGGTATGTACAAAAACCGTACATCACATATGACAACTCTTACGAAAACTGAGAATAGTGGAAACTAGAAGTAAAAATGCAAAAAAAAAAATATTCAAAAATTCAAAAATAACGATTGTTTGTTTGGACAGAGTTGTATCTTCTGAAATTAATACAAAGTAAAGCTGTATGGTACGAAAACTGAAAACTAACCACACTGCTCGTAGGCCTGACTTTAGGTGAGTGTGTTAAAGCGCTGACCAAAAAGTGCAAGTACGAGTGTATGTGAAAGGTTCACGGTTCAAAACCTCACGGCCGCCCTAAGTAGAAAAAATTTTCATATAGAAACAACCTATTCAATTAAAACATAACAATTATCACAATGTTCAATAAATCGCTGATGAAGGCTGAAATGCCAGAAACCGGTCCGATTAAGAATACAGTGCAGTTACGAATTTTTGAAATGTATGCTTTCTTCTTCTTTACCACGCACCATTTAAACAAAATTAAAAATTGCATATTAATTACAGTAGTAATTGCAATATGTCTGAAAAATGACTATAAATCTAACAAAAAAAAAAAAAAAAAAAAAATAATTTTTCAACATTTCTACAGAAAAAAAGTGATATTTTTCCTGAGGTTAACATATTGCGGGTATACATACCGTCGGAAAGGTTAATTTGTCTAGTTTCTTAGTATATGCTTTATTTTTAAGGTTTTAGAAATAATTACACACTAATCGGAAAAAATTCAAATTAGTGCATATGCTAGAAATTGAAAAACCGTTGCCTTGAGTTACAAAACATTTTTTTTTATAAATATCCCACTCGCATCCCACTGAGCGACCAAAAAGCTCTAAAAGGAAAAAACCTAAGCTGTCTTTAAAGCCAAAAAAAAAATTCTTTTTTGAAAAAAAGTCAAAAAAAATTTTGATTTTGAAAAAAGTCAAAAATTTTTTTTATTTTTTTTAATTTTTTTTTTCCGAAAGACTGAGGAAATAGCTATCTAAACTATTTGCTAAGAACAATAGGTAAAAAGTTACATGGATGAGAAAAACACCTCTTTGGTCAAAATGTCAAATTTTGACCCCCTATAACTCAGGGAGTTCTGGAGCGATCTTGTTAAAAAATTGTGTCTAAACTACTATCCAATAGGAATTACCTTGGTACAAATTTCATACCGATCGGAAAACATCGATTTTAAAAGTTAGATCACTTGACATGAAACGCCAGATATATTTGTGAAAAAAATTCAATAATCGAACATTTTGATGGAAATATTAAAAAAAAAAATACGCATTTAAAACAAAATATACCAAAATTATGCAACTACTAATCATTGGCGGCTTATTGAAAATTTATTGATTTGAGTATTTGAGCATTTTGATTAATACATATATGAAGCAAAATATGCAACTACAAATCAAATCCGCTTCATTGAAAATTTATTGATTGGATAGATATTTGTAAAAAAAAGGACAATAAACTAACATATTGATGGAAATATGAAGAAGAAAAACATGAAATTAAAGCAAAATATGAAAAATGGATGTCATTTCATTGTAAATTTATCTACGTTCAGAAAATACACACAGCAAACACACAATGTTCTGTTCTAAAGCAGCCAACATATATTTTTATTTTCATATCAATTATGTGTGTTTCTAAAAAAAAATAATAAAGAAAAACTAAATAAATTCATGAACAACATATAAAATTTCTCTGTTTTCTATTTTATTAACATCTTTTTATTTTCATTTTATTTTTTTTATTTTTATTATCTATTTTTCTATTTTTTTATAACTGCTAATGAATTATTTTAGATTTTTTCAATAAATTTGGTTGAAACAATTGTTGTCGTTTTTATAGGGCCGTATCAGATTTTTCCAATCAAGAACATGTTCTGTTTTTTTAGCAGTACACAACTTAAAATAAAGCAACACTCGAACCTGTGTGGATTATGTGTGTTCGAAACAAAAAATACATGATAGAAACATGTTCGTGTACATAACGAAATATTAAAACGAAACACAGTCATGATTGTGTTCGGCACCGTACAAAATTAGAAACACACCTAATTGTTATCAAAATAAAAATATGTGTTTGTTAGTCTGAGCTATGTTTGTTTACATATATGTACGAGTTTTTTCTTCAGTTTGTGTTTTTTCTGAACTCTGAAATTTATTGATTCGGCCATATAAAATACAGACATGCGCGTAAAAACAGGCATTTGCATATAATTCCTTGCCCTATCCATAATATTTGACAGTTATTTGAGAAATTCAATGGATTTCGCGATCATGCTTAACTTATAGTGATATTTCATTATACACATAAATTTTAGGGTATTTTGTACGAGAATGTATGTGAATTGATGTGAATATTTAAAAAAAATCTATATACATATTTTATTCATTATAAAGTTAAATGGACACATTCCATGAAACAAAACATGACTAAACTAAATTTATTCGAAAGAAACAATATGTAAATTTCAAAAATTTTAATTTTTAGATAGAATATCCAAAGGCTTTTATAAAATTTGATCATAAGTGAGAGCGTGTTTTGTTTTGTTTTTATACCCTATACCACTATGTGATTTTGGTACAATGACTTTGTGCTGCTGTTGGTAACTACTAAAAATATTTGACCTAGACCCATCTTTTATTATACCGATCGACTCAGAATCACTTTCTGCGTCTATTTAGCGATGTCCGTCCGTCTGTCCGTCTGTATGTCCATGTTAACCTTGTAATGAAACTACAGGTCGCCAACATGAATATATTTTGATGAAATTTGGTTTATAAGCTTTTGTCGCCAATAGGATGAACGCTGTTGAAATTAGTGAAAATCGCTCTATTTTCAGACCTAGTCTCCATACAAATGACCCCTATGAAATCGACATAAATCGCCATAAGATCAAAATTATCAGATAGATCTCAGCCAAATTGGCTTGGTATGTGTTCATTATATCCATTAATCAGCAGTCCAAAAATAATCCCTATAGGACAATGCTTAGTCATAAGCCCCATATCCGATCTTCACTTAAATCTATCAAAAAACAAAAATATTTCACAGATTTTTCTCAAATTTGGTTTCCATATAATTTTTCAAAATATAAGAGACTTTACCAAATATTGTCAGGACGGTCCATTTTTCGACTTAGCCTCCATATAAATATAGCACCCGATATGAACTTTTTCATATCTACAGTCAAAAATTTTAACAAAAATGTCACTCAAATTTGGATTACTTATTTTCTATATCCAATTAGTTGGACCGAAGAGATAGGGTCTCTAAACCATGGTATAGGGTATCGTACAGTCGGTATATACCGACTGTAATTTTCTTAGTTATTCATATTTTTTGGTAAAAAATTTATGTGTTAAATGCAGTAGCATGAAAAGTTATACACTATCGTTATATATGATTTCATTTGAGAACATATTAAACATATTAAGTAACAAAACTTGGCCGATTTTCATTTACCCTTTTAAGCCCCCTAACGATGACATTAAGTACTTAATATGTCCGATCGTTATTCTTATATGAATTTAACTTTTTACCAAAAAAATATCTACTACTGTTGGTTACTGATGAGGGTTGGCTCGACCCGAAATAGCTGTAAAACCTTTAATGCAGAACATAGATCAATTTTATAAACAAATGTGGCAATTTTTTCTGCTTTATTTAAAGTAAAAACATTTGACCCTGAGCCTGATTTAGTTTCTAACTCAATCATTATTATATCTTTTAATCACATTCGAAAGTTAAGCACAATCACCTTGATGGCCTACTTTACTTAAAATTGCTCGGCTTATATAACTATTTCCAGAACTTTTCGGTGTACGCTATTTGGTCTTGAACCAACTTTTAATGAAGGGTCTTAACACATCAATTTTTTTTTCTGATTTGGGTTTGTTACATTCTAAATAGTGAGTAAGAAAGTTATAGCCCATAACTTGTCGAGCCGTTTTTGAAAAAGCTCGTTTTGAAAAAAAATACTTCTTATTAATTAAAATTTTTAAAATTAGTTTGGCAATTTCATGCCCGTTTTCTCAATAGGCGATTTTTTTTTATCCCAACGAGAAACTGCCGATTAAAGAAATTTAGTTTTCTCAATGTCTGGTTTGCTTCTATTTTGTCGCAAAGCTAACCGTCACTCATCTGCCAATTATTTATTTATCGTACAGATAAATTATTCCCCCAACTTTCATATCAATTTTGAAAGGCATTGCCAACTGAAAATAATTCTCCCAACTTTCATACGTATTTTGAGAGGCATTGCCAACTGAAAATAATGTTTTTGTCGGTACATTGAGAAAACCAAAATTGTTAACCGTCAGTTTATCGGTCCAATAAATTTATGTCCTGGTTAAGTAACAGGCAGTTTGACGATACATTAAGAAAACCGGCATCAGAGTTTTATTTTTTCTGTACTGTAAATTGTATTGTAAATTTCACGTAACTGTAGTATATTAGTGGCAATTTGACAGTTTATCAATAAACAGTATGAAATATTAAAGAATTTTGAAAAACGAAATACAGTTTTTTTAGACTTTTCACTAAATTGTTAATTATATAACTTGTCTCTTACAAAAAAAATTTATGTCAAATCTATCATTTAGCTCTTCAGGCCGAAATAAATCAAGAAACCTTCAATTTAATATTAAGTTTTCAACAGACCATGACTGCACTCGCGATGAAAACCGTCTTTACATGTGTTTATTTTGTTTTAAGAAGAAAAATTGGAGTATTAAAGGAAAATATTGAAAAAGTCGTTAACTACAATGAACGTCTTCCCACTGCAGCTTGAGATGCTTTTGAATTCTAATCTATCGTGAAATAAAAAAAGAATTAAGTTTACGTTCTATCAAATTACCAGATTATTAAAATTTTAATTCCTTTTCTCAATGATTTTTCCAACGTAAATCATAAAAAAGGGTTAATAAAGTTGGAATAAATTCGGTTGAAACAATTGTCGTCATTTTTATCGGGGTGTGTCAGATCGCGAATTGATCTTTTAATTTTTCGCAGTACACAAGCCAGAACACGAACTTAAAATATAACTGAACTCGAACCTGTTTATTGTTCATGTTCTGTTTTTTCGCTGTACACGAGCCAGAACACGAACTTAAAATATAACTGAACTCGAACCTGTTTATTGTTCATGTTTTGTTTTTTCGCCAGAACACGAACTTAAAATAAAGCTACACACGAATCTGTGTGGTTTATGTGTGTTCGAAACAAAAAATACGTGACAGAAAAATGTTCGTGTAGATAACGAAATATTAAAACGAAACACAGTCTGATATGTTTGGCACCGTACAAAATTTAGAAACACACTTAATTGATATGAAAATAAAAATATGTGTTGGCTGCTTTAGAACAGAACATTGTGTGTTTCATGTGTGAATTTTCTGATCCTTGGTATTGATACTACACTTTTGAAGACAGTGACTTCACCTTTAATTTTTAATAAAATTTTATTTTGACCAGGATTTATTATAATTTCTTATTTACTGTTTTTTTTTTTTTTTTTTTTAAGAATAATGATGTTTATTTTATTTTTCTACTAACGGGTGATTTTTTTGAGGTTAGGATTTTCATGCATTAGTATTTGACAGATCACGTGGGATTTCAGACATGGTGTCAAAGAGAAAGATGCTCAGTATGCTTTGACATTTCATCATGAATAGACTTACTAACGAGCAACGCTTGCAAATCATTGAATCTTATTACCAAAATCAGTGTTCGGTTCGAAATGTGTTTCGCGCTTTACGTCCGATTTATGGTCTACATAATCGACCAAGTGAGCAAACAATTAATGCGATTGTGACCAAGTTTCGCACTCAGTTTACTTTATTGGACATTAAACCAACCACACAAATGCGTACAGTGCGTACAGAAGAGAATATTGCGTCTGTTTCTGAGAGTGTTACTGAAGACCGTGAAATGTCGATTCGTCGCCGTTCGCAGCAATTGGGTTTGTGTTATTCGACCACATGGAAGATTTTACGCAAAGATCTTGGTGTAAAACCGTATAAAATACAGCTCGTGCAAGAACTGAAGCCGAACGATCTGCCACAACGTCTAATTTTCAGTGAATGGGACCTAGAAAAGTTGGCAGAAAATCCGCTTTTTTATCGACAAATTTTGTTCAGCGATGAGGCTCATTTCTGGTTGAATGGCTTCGTAAATAAGCAAAATTGCCGTATTTGGAGTGAAGAGCAACCAGAAGCCGTTCAAGAACTGCCCATGCATCCCGAAAAATGCACTGTTTGGTGTGGTTTGTACGCTGGTGGAATCATTGGACCGTATTTTTTCAAAGATGCTGTTGGACGCAACGTTACGGTGAATGGCGATCGCTATCGTTCGATGCTAACAAACTTTTTGTTGCCAAAAATGGAAGAACTGAACTTGGTTGACATGTGGTTTCAACAAGATGGCGCTACATGCCACACAGCTCGCGATTCTATGGCCATTTTGAGGGAAAACTTCGGAGAACAATTCATCTCAAGAAATGGACCGGTAAGTTGGCCACCAAGATCATGCGATTTGACGCCTTTAGGCTATTTTTTGTGGGGCTACGTCAAGTCTAAAGTCTACAGAAATAAGCCAGCAACTATTCCAGCTTTGGAAGACAACATTTCCGAAGAAATTCGGGCTATTCCGGCCGAAATGCTCGAAAAAGTTGCCCAAAATTGGACTTTCCGAATGGACCACCTAAGACGCAGCCGCGGTCAACATTTAAATGAAATTATCTTCAAAAAGTAAATGTCATGGACCAATCTAACGTTTCAAATAAAGAACCGATGAGATTTTGCAAATTTTATGCGTTTTTTTTTAAAAAAAAGTTATCAAGCTCTTAAAAAATCACCCGTTATTAAAAATTATGTGATATTTCAAAAGAAGGTTTAAAATTAGTCCTGAAGAAAAAGCTTGGAAACTTTAGTCTTACCCTGTATCAGTAAAATGTAACATATTTCTATCTTAATTAGCTTGTAATATGGATGTAAGCGATATAGATTATAAGGAGTTCGGAAAGAGTGAAGTAATTTTTGCAACATTTTAGAAATCCAAGACACTTGAATGCTTCTTTCGACATTTGAAAACTAATGATTATTTCAACGGACATTTTATTGAATTCTCATATCCAGAAAATCCATATGTACAGATGACATTGTTAAATCTATGGGTCAACAAACAGCATTGAGTCTTCTGCACATTAAAATCAGCCCTATTCGCTTTACCCCACTCGGAGATTGTTAATAGGTCTTGATTGAGTGTGTCATTCATTATCAGCCTTTTGCACCCTAACATCAGAATGGCTTTTCCTACAATTGAAGGAAAATGAATGAGAAATGTTGCTGTCATCTACGAAGCAGAAGATACAATTGAAGGTGTGATCAAAAAGTCATTCAGAAAGATAAATAAAAAAGAAGGAGAACAGAGGAGAACAGAACCTTGGCTGACACCTTCTCGCAAGGTAACAAAAAAAACCTGACCGACCGGAACTTACCATTGAACGTGGATTTCATTACTCCAAGAAGCGTATTTGAACGACACTACAACATTCTAATACCGACCAGGGAATCTTTGTCTGGCAGGACTCCAGGTAGCAGGCGTTCCATAAATTTCTACACTGACGGATCGAAATTGAATGGTCAAGTTGGTTTCGGAGCTTGGACTAAATCTTGCTCGAAGTTTACCAGACCAGTTGCGGATTGGCTGGGCCGGAATATTCTGTCTACAACCGCAGTTAACATCTACTCTGTTAGTCAAGCCGCGGTAATATCCATGGAATCAATGCTCCTGAAAACAAGAACAGCCCTTAACTGCCGCACATCCTTAAATGAGATGGCCAAGAAGTTCGGTATCAGACTCATGTGGGTCCCAGGGCATAGGAATATACCGGGATACTGCACTGGTGATTAGCTGGCAAGACAGGCTACAACCTTACAGGTTCCAGCGGATTTGAAATGTGTTGGTACACACCTGGAATCATGCAAGCTGGAACTTCGACTTCGTACCGCTGGCAGAACGGATAACTAATGGATTAACGTGTAGGATCGTAAGACAAATCTAGCTGGCTCTGAATCGAAAGCGCACAAGTGCGCTACTATCTCTCCCCCGTGGTTAGCTTTCGACGGTATTTGCTGTTATCACTGGTCACTTCCTCATAGGGAGATACGCTGAATGTCTCAAATGATTTTTGTCGTAGCTGCATGGATGCGGAGGAGATGGAGAGTATAGAACATTTCCTTTACTATTGCCCGGCGCTCTCCAGAACAAGTCTTCGAACATTGGAATCGTCTGATCTCTCAAATATGGAAATTTCACTTCTCAGGGGCTTCACCAGCAGCTCGAACTGGTTTCACGGTGGGGACTGCGGGGAACACCCATTCATCCCGTGGTATCACAGCGAATCCCAGGGTATAAGTGTGCTTATTCTTGGATAGAAGCCACTTCCGACCTAGACCTAGACCTGGGTAACCGCATAAATAACAACATGTGTTGTGCGGTTTCTGAGAAAACTTCGATATAAATCGAGAGAAAAATACCGACCAAAATATACTAAGCTTTAATACTAATGTACCGTGCAACGCGCAATCGAACGCCTTGAAAATATCTAGCGCAACCCATGGAAGAGCACTGGAAGAATAGTTTAGGCATAATACAAGACACCCCTTCGAGTTTTGACAGTGTTTGATCGCTAATCAGCAAAAACTATTTTTTGCAAAAAGTTCAGTTAGCCTTATCAAATGGGTCAGTGAATATTTGGTCATTCGTTATAAGAGTTGGGATAGCATTATTTTTTACTCTTTTAACAAATGACCAAAAGCTCTTGCTGCACCGAGGATTAGAAAGAACTTAGTACGAAGGCGCTGTTAATAAAGAAACATTTTACGTCTTAGTACTTTGGCACATTCGGTTCTTGCCTGTTTGAGTAGCAGGTAATTGACGGAATTTTTGTTTTTGCGCCAATATCCGAACGCTTCCTTCTTGGGTCCGATTGCATTTCTGCAAGTCTGGTGAAACCAAGATTCTTGATTAGGTTTAGCCGAAATGCGCTTTTCATAGAATGAACTATCGCATACCAAATACTAATACTTTTTCCACAGTTTTCGCAGCAGCTTCATTTTTATCCAAGAAACAAAATTGAAGAAATCGTTGAGTTGAGCTCAATAAACCGTTTCGTACGGAGTACGAAAAGAATGCGGAAATGTTGCAATGATCCGAGTTTTCGAGAGGTGCAAATAATTTTACTTCATATTTTTCAGAGTTGGGAGTATTTTCTCATTTCCTTTCAATGCACGGACTGGTTATGCGCGAAGAAAACCTCAATGTAACGGACTTGGGGAGTTGTTTGACTTGAATGGTGAAGCGAATAAAACTTGTGAATATTAAAATCGCCGGCAACCATGACTTCACTTCCAGGATTCTAGATGTGGATTCAGAAAGGCCGTCAAAGCCATTATATGTATGCGTGTTTTCTGTGTTTGGGCTTCTATATAGAAACCCAAAGTGCAAAATGTGTGACCTGATTTTGAACTTAACCCAAAGTGAGTTAAACTCTACATCATTACAGTTTTTACAAAATTCGGAGTTTTATTTTTGGGTTTACAGTTTTTATTATATTTGAAAGAAAAAACTTTATTTATTTGAACCGGAAGAATATACCTTTTATTTGCAAGAGGAACTATAAATATTGAGAGGGTAGAAAATAAATCAAAGTTAACAAAAAGCATGACAATATATATTAACGGCAAATCACATGCAAATCGTTGTTTGTTTTATTTTTCTTTTACAAAGTAAAAGTAGGCCAAAAATGCTATAGAGATTATTTCCTTAATGCCATAAAGACGAATGAATGAACAGACAAATTATAAGATAAATAACACAGCCAAACAGCAGCAACGACAGCAACCACATCGTCTTAATTATCATTAGTTAAAGTAACAACAACAACCACAGCAACAGCAGCTTAATGCCAATACTCGTAGCAACAACAAAATACCAACAGACAGATAAGAAGATATTCTAAACGAAATTGTCAATTGATAAAAATAGTAGTAATAAATATTTAAACAACAAATCAGTTCATATCAACGGCTGCTGTTGCTATTGTTGTTGTACTAACTATTTGTGGAACAGTTTCATAAAAATGCCGGCTCTCGAACTAATGCTGACTTGAGAAAAGCCAATCGTAGCAATAACTTTACAATACATCACCACACATACTCGTACTTGTACTCGTATATGCAATGTACCACAAGAAATTAGGTTGAATGGCTTCGTCGTAGTCATCGTAGTCATCTTCTTAAAGTTATGAGCATAGACAAACAACAACAAATAACTAAACAGTTGTTGGCCAAATTTAATAATGATTATTTTTTTTATTAAATCTTTAACAAAAAAAACAGATCTTTATTCCGTTAAACCTTTTTTATTGTTATGAGTTTTTAATTAAATTTTCTGAATATCAAATAATAGATTTGGTCCAAATTTAAAAAATAATTTAGGAATTTTGTAAAAAAAAAAAAGTAATGACATTAATAATTTGCAAATTTGTCAAGAATCAACTTAAAATATCAGAACTTCTATTTATAAACAACGGATAGGTTGACCGCAATCGCTCACAATTTACTAAACATTGTGCCTTACTAAGATATGTCTATTCAAATAAGTAAGAAAATTGTAATCGCTCTAGTATTTAGGTCCAACTGAGTGAATATGGAAAATAAACATAAATCAAATTTTTATTAATTTTTTTTCCCAAATTTGAGAAAAATCTGTAAAATATTTTTGTTTTTTGATAGATTTAAGTGAAAAGCGGGAAGGGGCCATGGCTAAGAATTGTCCTATATGGTTCAATTTTGCACTACCGATTAATGGATGTAATAAACGCACACAAACCAAACTTGAGCTAGATATGTCTGCTAATTTGGATCTTATGGCAATTTAAGTCTGAACATGAACCGCTTTTTACCAATTTCAATAGCATTCTTCCTATATCTGAAAAAAGCTTATATACATAATTTCAACATTTACATGGACACAAAGACTGACAGACGGATAGACGCAAATCGCTAATCGACTCAGAAAGTGATTCTGACTAGATCGGTATAATAAAATATGGGTGTCGGGGTCAAAATTTTGGCAGTTACAAACATCAGCACAAACTCATTATGCCCCACATTGTGGTGTACGGTATAAAAACTAGAACCCTGCCTTTTCAGTTCCCGTAAAGCGAATATCTTCAAAATTAATTTACCCATAACTTCAGTTGAGGTATCGCTTCAAAGGTCATAATCATATAGTATAACGTTTATGATATTCTAACATTTCTATACCCTATACCACTATGTGGTGAGAGTGTCATGAGTTTGTCGTGCATCGATTTAGCAATGTCCGTCCATCCGTCTGTGTGTCCATTAGGGTGGGTCAATGTTTCCGGTTAAAAAAAATGTGACAGCCGTATAGCAAAATCGAAATCACACGAAATTCTAAGAAAATCACCCGAGAAAGTATGGGTCTAAAATGACAAGCTAGCTCCCGCCGAGAGACATGAAGATTTTTATTTTTAAACTCGTTCTTTTATCTCGTACTCTCTGTCAGTCTGTCTGTCGTGGGTCAACCCATTTCTCCCTTATCCAATTGATCTGAAACTTCGCCCATAGTCTTGCTGTGAAAAAAGATTAATTTTGGGGTAGTCGCGCACAGTCACGCATAGTCACGCACAGATATGGAGTGATCTAAATATCATTTCCCCTCATCCAATCCATCTGAAACTTGGTCCGTGCACTTGCTGAAAAAAAAAATTTACTTTGACTTGGTGATGCACAGTCACGCATGGTCACGCACAGTCACGGAGAGACTTAAAACGGATTTCGCCTCATCCGATCATTCTGAAATTTGGTCGGTATACTTACTGTAAAAAAATATGAACTTCGACATAGTCACGCACAGTCACGCATTGTCACGTACAGTCACGGAGTGATTTAAAATACATTTCCACTTATCCGACAGATCTGAAACTTGGTCGATAGACTTGCTATGAAGAAAAGAATAACTTTGACATAGTCACGCACAGTCACGCATAGTCACGCACAGTCACGGAGAGATTAAAACCTCACTTCGCCTAATCCGATCGATCTGAAACTTTGTCCACATACTTGTTGTGGCCAAAGATTAATTTTATGGTAGTCACACACAGTCACGCACAGTCACGGAGATATTCAAAACTCATATGCATAAGGAAAGGAAGAGTTTTAATAAAAACTTTGTTTTTATGGGTGTGATTATTTTTATACGAATTTTAGTTTTTATACAAATTACGAATTATAAAATTTAGTAGTCTGCTATGAAAGTTATCAGCAAAGAGTAATTAGAATTCAATATTATTAATAGTTCTAGTCATTGCAGAAATTTACCGTTAATGCATTTTATAAAAACGTGGTGCTAAACATTTGTATTGAATGATTTATGCACTTGATAGTTAATTTTCAAAAAGTAAGCGTGTGTTAATTTCTTTTTGCACAGATTATATGGATTTAGTCGACATCGATAATGACAACATACTATCAGAGCCCCATTTACTGCAAGCATCCCACACGAGCACCTGCTAGACTATATTAAAACTGATGATGTACCTACCACTGCCACATCCAGGAGTTCCGTTGCATATCCAAGGAACGCATGTCTCACGACGAGTTATAGCAAAAAATCTTGACGATGTTATGGCAGTGACTTTAGAAAGTCGAACCTGAACAACTCGAATGAATTGTAAAAAAGGCTTAAGTTCTGTTGTTTTAATTACGAAATAAAACATTTATTAAAAAAAAATTTTGTTCTTACTGATTGCTCAATAACATTACAAACTTAAGTTTCAAGGTAAATAAATGTCTTTAAAATATGGCTTGAAAAGTTGAAGCAGAATTAAGCCCAACATTGTTGAAAAATGTGGTATTTTTTACATAAAACAGTATTTCGCAAAAAAGGCATGCTATTGCTTTAAGTTTTTGAGATATTTCCACTTAAATGTGCAAAAAGCACAGTTATTCGATTTACGCAATTTTCAAATATATATCTCAAAAACTAAATTTCCAAGGTCATATTCAAACTCAGCAGGCAAAATTGATTTAGAGGCATGCCAAAAACATTTAGAAAATTATATTTCCAAAACTTAAGGTCTAACCAATGACCTTTATTTAAAAAAAAAGATGTGTAATGCCATTTTTTAGGGGATATCAATACCTATTATTTGAAACCTAACTAAGATCTGTATCTTGAGTAGTTTTTGAGATAGCAGCATTTATGTCACAACACTGTTGTCAATTTTATATATAAGTGTTTATCAAATATAAGACTACTGCAACTGGTGAAAGTCGGTGCATATTTGGGGCTAGCCATACAAACCATCAGACCGACTAAAATGATCTAGATTAGCATACATAATTGATAAATTGTGAGTGTTGGTGTGTATTACATCCACTAATCAGCGGCCCAAAAATAAACAGTTCATATCCATTTTTAGTCCAGATATAAAGCTGATTCCCTATCTTCATTTAAATCTATCAAAAAACAAAAATATTACATAGATTTTTTTATTTTGTTTATATATTTTCTTGTTGGGAAGTACGAAACTTTACTGAAAACTATCATGGTCGGTCCATTTTCCGACCTAGTCCCCATATAGAAATTACCTTAAATATGAACTTGTTCATACTTGAGTCTTAGGGAAATATAAGTCGATCTCATATGGGTCATTTGTATGAAGACTAGGTCTGAATATGCACCAATTTTCACCACTTTCAATACAGTTCATATTACGGCCGACAAAAGCTTATACACAAAATTTCTGTGAAATATGTTTATATTTGTGAATTGTAGTTTGATTACAAAATTTACAAGGCAGACACACAGACTGACGGCCGGATGGACGGACCAACGGATATCGCATAAATCGACTCAAAAAGTGATTCCGACTCGATAGCTACAAATAAAAAGTAGATCAGATATATTTGTTAGCTACAAACGTCAGCATAAAGTCATACTCTGACCATAGCGAGGTGTAGGGTATAAATATCCATGCATTTTACTGTTTTATTTATAGCTGTTCTGTTCTAAAGCAGCCAACACATACTTTTTGTTTCGAACACACATACTTTTTTTGTTTCGAACACACATAAACCACACAGATTCGAGTGTAGCTTTATTTTAAGTTCGTTTTCTTGTACGTGTAGTGCTAAAAAAAACAAAACATGTTCTTTAACGCGTACATCTAAAAATTAAAACATTATCCACTCGTGATCGGAAAAAACGACATTAAGTCATAAACAACATATAAAATTTCTCTGTTTTCTATTTTATTACTACCTTATTTTTTTATTTTTTATTATTAGATTTTTTTAATAAATTTTGTTATCGTTATTATAGGGGTGTTTCAGATTTTTTCGATTGCGAGTGGAGAATGTTTTAAGAACATGTTCTGTTTTTTGTTAGCAGTACACGTGCAAGAAAACGAACATAAAATAAAGCTACACTCGAATCTGTGTGGTTTATGTGCGATTGAAGAAAAATATCTGATAGAAAAATGTTCGTGTAGATAACGAAATATTAAAACGAAACACAGTCATGATTATGTTGGGCACCGTACAAAATTTAGAAACACACAGAATTGATATGAAAATAAAAATATGTGTTTGTTGGTCTGAGCTATGTTTGTTTACATATATGTACGAGGTTTTTATTTAGTGTGTGTTTTTTCTGAACTATGGTAAAAATTCGCTCATTACACTTAACTCAAATATAGATAAGACAATTAGAAATACGTATATTTTTTTTTTATTTTACCGCTTTTTAAGATATTCCATTGCAAAATTTTGATCATGTGATAATGAATTACCTTTGACCTTTCGCAAAAAAATTTTGCCACATGGTATTGTAGAGGATGTTTCAATATCTTTTAACTAAACCCTTTATTAGACCTATAAGCTAACAGGTTCAGAAGATAAATACAATTATTTTGGATGACTGCATTAAGTTTTTCTTTAAATATAATTTTGACTTTTCTGGCCGCGATATTTCAGGGACTCCTAGAGCTAAGATACAAACAACTCAAAAAGGTTATTTGCTTCGTTGATTATAAATAGAAGTACCAAATATTGTAAAAAATTTTTTCCATTTTCCCTATTTTGCAGTATCCGCACTTATTTGGCCAATGGCTGTTTACATAATAATAAATGATCGAATATCCAAGAAGAAATACTTAGTCGAAGATGAAGAAAAAAAGCCCTAAAACAGTTGCATAAAACTAAATTAACGTTAAGTTAAATGACAGCCACAAAAGGCATTCAACATTAATAAAACAACAAACCACAGAAACGGTAGAAAGCGTAAGCGATATATTGTTTGTATTCACAGCAGACCTTTAAACGAGGTATTCTAATTTTTAATAAATTTTGGAAAATAAAAAGCTTTAAAATATTAAACTTAAATTATAGGTGAAAATAAAGAGGGAATTTAATTTTAATAAAATATTTTAAATTTAAAACATACGGAACGTTTCTACTTATTTTAATTTTTTTTTTTTTTTTTTTTTGTTTCAAACGCATAAACCGCAATATGACCACTGATACATGAAACTCATAGACGACTGCGGCTGCATGACAACATGACTACAAATGCTGCTAGGTGCAAATGCTGCTGGCTGGCTGCACTTGTAGTCGTGTAGTCAGCTACCTAATTTGTTTGAAAACGACAGCAACATATAACAACAATATAAACAGCTGTTTTTATACAAATGCATTCTTATTTCAGTAGTGCCAATTATATATTTTTAACTTTATTAAAATAGAAAAACATGCATGATTCTATATAAACTTGACTTAAAAATAAATAAATTTATTTAACCTCATTTGATTATTAAAGAATTATTGCATTTCATTTTGCGATTTATTTTTTTTTTTTTTTTTTGTAACAAAATCAAATATTTCATAGCATCAATTTCTATTACATGTTTTGTTATATTGTCAACACTATTTTTGATTTGTAGCCAACAAAAATAGGAATTAATCTAAGTTGACTACAGCAACAAAAGTTGTCGTCTAGCCGTGTAGCTGTGTTGGTGTCAAAATAATCGTTTTCATATAAACTTGCGTATTTTATTGTTGACAAGCTGTGGTCGTGTAACCGCTGTCATCTATGTGTTTCATGCTTGAAGTGCTAAAAAAATTATTCTTACATTTAGAATAAGGGGAATCCCACGAATTACGCAACGACGCACAGTGGTCAATTTCGCGAGATAGCGGTCAAAACTCTATAACTTTTGACCGGATTGGTATTTTTTTACGCAATTTGTTTTGTTCAATAGGAGGGACTTTAAGCTTCAATTTGCGTGTTCAAACGTAAAAATCGACTGATAGGAACGTAAGTAATTTGGAGTTAAAAATGCATTTTAATTTTTTGTTGAGTTTCCATGTAAAAGTTGAATATTTTGACATTTTAAATAGGTATTTTTTTTATAATTTCTTATTTTCTTCAATCGTATTTTACAACCAATACTTATTTATTATTCCTAAACTAAATTTTGGTCAGAAAATGCCAACATTTGGTCCCTGACATTTATTTGGTCTCAATATTCACAGGGGCCAAAGGTTGGTTTTTTTTGGAAGAAAGCTAATTCTTGTGAGGATTAAACTGAAAAATAACACTGAAATTCCCAACAATATCAATACCATTTGGATATATTATATACGGAACACAACATCGATAAAATTTTAAGTAAACTTTTACTATTGATTTAAAGTGCACATATATTTTATTTAAATGTATTAATAAAAATTTATACTAAAATTAGAAACAAATTATAATCTTTAAACTAGTATTAATTAAACAATATTAGTAAAAATTTCTTCCAAATAGCTTTGATTTTCATTTTGCAGTAGTTGTTTAGCTTCTTCATCTAACTCTAATGAGGTTGATTTCCATTTTTGTCGAATACTGGACATATATGGGTCTGATGTGCACAACAAAATATTAATAAGATCTTCATTAGTATAATATCTGGAAATTTTTCTTGTATTGTGCTCGCGAAAGAATCTGTAGTCTTTGTTCCTTTTTTCTTGGGCTTCTTCTGAGAGATCTCCAATTGGAAGCATATTGTGCTGAATTATTTGTTCCCCATGGAACAAAATTTTGTGAACTGTGGTTGGCATATGTCTCCAAGAATATTTTTGGTTATAAAGGGTTGCTGTCTCATTAGCATACTGACCAAATTTTTTTGCGTCTATCTTTTTGCTACATGCTATAACTTGTAATATGATTTGGAATCGTCGTATTAAATCATAATCTACTCCAGTTATACAAGCTGCAGTTTCTGGATCGGAAAAAAATCTCCTTGCTGTGTTTCCATCATTAGAATTTCCTTCTCCTTGCTTTGGCTGGTCAATTATAAGGCCTATCTCACGGTATTTTTCTTGAATATCTTTTTTTTTTTTTGCTTTTTTTTTTCCAAATTTTCTTTGTTGTTTCTCACTGTTTCGCCTAACGGGCCAAATTCCAAATGGTATCCCAATTTAAGAATATGCTCCATAAAACGAATTCTAGCATGAAGAGGTGACATTCCAAATTCATATGCTTCATTAAAACTATCGTCTTGTGTTGGTGGTTGGATCAATTGACTTGATGTTTTTTGGCAATGGTGCAGCTTGACGATGACTTTGTTTTGGTTAAAGCTTGTGCAACTTTTCCATCAATCATTGTGAGACACATTTTAAAATTTACTTCAATGTCTTGGTCATCAACTTTAAATGTTACTGGTTGAAGTTCTTTAATTTGATCATTTATTTTTCGAACTTCTTCATCTATGACATCTTGAGTCTCCTTTTTGTAAGCAAACTTTATTGGTCTACAAAATTTTGTTGACGAGGGAATTTCATTCTTCCATACATCTATCTCTGCAGCTCTACTAGTTGACGGCTCTGAACCAATATAAGTTTTTGTTAAACGTAATGGAACGAAAGAAATCATGAATAAATTGGCATCTGATGAATTTTCCGCATTACATTGTTTGCATTGTTTCTGGCCAGAGGACCCATCACATCCCCATTTAGAAATTAAAGTCATGCTGCAATTTTTAAACTTCTTTAAATAGTCAGCATCAAATGTCTTTAATAATCGTTCTGCAGTGTGTTCAAGAAGATCCTGCAATTTTATTTCTGCTGAACTTGAAGTTACACTAATAGCAGTTGGTGAAGGTAAGCAATCTTTTTTGGCAGAAACTATATCTCGATATGATGGAAAAATTCCGCAATTTTTTTCATTGGTTCGCTTCCGCAATTCTGTATATTGGTTTTTAGTCATTTTCAAATCCAAAAATAGTGCAAATGCTTCTTCTGGAGTAAATTTATTTTCTTCAGTTGGTGTCGGCATACTTTCTAAAATCCTTTTTGTGCGTCTGGGGCTTGCTTCCACTATTTTTTCAATGATAGCAATTTTACCCTTTTTTGTTTTCGATGGTTGAATTTGATGCAGAAATGAATCCTTTATGATGCTACAAGAAACTTCTTCATTGATATGTTTAAGCTTGCGTCTTCGTGATTTTTCACTACAATTATCAATTGGCTTTGCTGGTCGACCACCTTTTCCAGTTTCCGTGGTAGTTACTGATGGCTTTTTAAAAATAAGTTTATTTCTTAGCCATTCTTGGTTGCGTGAGTAAAACAATTTCTTGTTTCTGGAACATTGATTGTACCGTTTTCTTAAAGTATTTAAAAAGTTTTTTATTTTTAAGTTATGAATTTTAATTTCTTGTTTGTCGCATATTTTGAAGAATGGATTATTCATTATATGTAAAATAATGTCGTTTTCATCTTTCCGTTCAAAATATATATCAGATAGAACACTATAACTGAATTTAGCCATTGTTTAAACAATAATGAAGAAAAAAAATGAATGCATGGATTAATATACTATTGCTCGAAGTTTCAGCATGATCTTTTTACCTCTTTGAAACATAATATAACAGGTAGTTGGTTTTACCAGTTATTTCCATTGGTTTTAAATTTATTTGCAATTTTCACGTATTTAAGTTGTGTAATATTAGATGGCAATAAAATCTTTTTTACCTTTTCCAAATGAATTGCTAGATACCACATAATTTGATAGTTCTATTGTCATTTTTGTCAAAATTTTGATACACCCTTCTATGTGGTCTAGGTCCAAATATGGGCCAACTTCTCCTAATTTCAACAGAATTATTTTTTGGGTCAATAAGAACTCTTGTACAAAATTTCATCAAAATATATGCATAATAGCCACTTTCACATACAAATAACTTCTCAAAAAATATGACGTGCATTTGTACCGAATATCTTACCTTGGGTCCGAAAAATTGCTGTAGCTCAAAAAGTGCAGTCCCGATGCATGGACATGTATATATAGGAATGTAGGGGAGAGTTAGGACTACAAAATAGTAAATTTGTGTTTTGACTCAGCTTGACTCACAGGAGTTGTGCTCTATGAAATAGGAAATTTCCGAGAAATTTGACCTTTTTTAAAAAAAAAAATTAAATTGTTTTGAAAACAGTAGAGCTTCAATTTTTTTACCAGTAATAGGAAATAAGTTAAGTTACAACACAAAATTTATTTCGTCCAAAAATCTTGAAAAACAAAAAAGTTATGATCATTTAAACTTTAAAAATTAACTAAAAATATCATAAATTTACTAAATTCTGAAAAAGCCCATTTTTGACCACCCTGTTCTCAGTGAAATAGTCAAAATAGAGTTCTAATTTTTTGGCTCCCGAGGTTTACTACTGTCTACTTTCATATGAGTCTAATAACTTTAAAATCGGAGAACAAAAACCAAAAGGAGTTTTGGCCGCTATCTCAAAATATTGACCACAGTGCGACGTACAGGTCTGTTATGTCGAGTTTTTTTTTTAGCAGAAGACAAACTTGTTGATTTGACTTCATTACATTTCTTTTCGAAACTATATTTTGCGATGTGTAACAAAATCAATTCATTTCCGATATCAATAGAAACAAGCAATGAAATTCTGATCGACCTAGATCAACTATACAATACCCTTTACCGTGTATGTTGAGAGAGATTCTTGGATCCAACTTTGCCGAGAAAAAAATTTTGGTGGTATTGTTACTAATATGTTACTATTTGCACGGACACCGCTAAATCGAGTGATTCTGAGTCGTTCGGTCAAATAGTTTGGATTAATAAATGTTAACTCCACATGGCACCCCTACATATAGCCTCACCACAGAGTGTAGGGTACAGAAACAAATGAGTAAAAAAAAGTTTTCAAAAAATAGATTTTTTATTATTATTTTTTTATTATTATTATCTAAAATGATTTTGTTTTATTGGTAAGCCGGCTTTTGAAGAACATTTACTTAAAGATTTTCGGATAAAAAATTATCAAAGTTACAAAATAATAAAAAGAATAAATACCTTCGATATTCTGATTGGGTTGATATCATGAAGTTATTGTTTTATTTTATTGAAAGCCACTAAAATTTATGCTTGAGAGAATTCCAACTTCATGATCTTACAAACATAAACAACATCATCATCACCATCAGCTGTTGTTGTTGTTGTTGTTGTTGTTGTTGTTGTTGTTGTTGTTGTAACTATGAAAACCATAGAAACACAAGTGGTAGAACCATAAAATACAGTAGAAGACATCATCAACCACTAAATATTGGCCAAATCAACAAATGATGGCAGCAGCTGCATGCGATTGTTGTAAATGCTAATGAATGAATTGATGGATGGCTGGTTGGATGGATGAATGGTTGGATGGTTCATGTTCAAATGGTTAACTAAAAGTTGAAAAAGTTAGGAAAAGTGTTAAGTAAACAGCGACATACTTTAAAAAGACGAGGAGTAAGTTTATAGCAATGACATTATTTAACCTTTGCGAGAGAGAGAGAGAGAGAGAGAGAGAAAGAGATAAAGATGCATATATAAAGACCAAGTTTTAAAACTTAGAAAAACTTACAATGAATATTTAAATTCGACTAATAAAATCCAAAAACTTTTATGAATAGTTTTATAAATTTTATTAATTAATTAAATGTCATTGCATTCATTTCAATTCCATTAGACTTTTTATTTACAATAAATTTCTCTTAACAAAGCGAATTTGAATATAAATTTTTTAGTTTAACTAACCAGATATGATTACGTCTAGTTGTCATAGCCTGAGAGAGATAAAATAACTTATTTATTTGCTTAATTGAATTGATTTTTCGGCAAAGACTCCCACCAGCTTGACGATCTTGGTCAGATGAATTTGCAATTTTTATCTGAATTATACCATTTTGCTTAACTTTCAAGATAGAGTTTGAAGAAACTTACTTTCTATCAAACCACTTCCTTAAACTTAGAAGCAGGAAACAGGCCAGCCCGTGTAAAATATCTGGCTGAAAACACCTTTAATATCATTTAATAAGTGGAAATAAAAAACAGTGTTAACCGTTTTTATAATTTCCAGGGAAGGAAATCAATGTAAATAATGTGCATGTATCTCAAAAAAGCTGGTACCTTATTTGGAACCTCACACTCAGTTCAAATATTTTGCTTATTTATTTAGCAATAAATTTTACAATGCTACATTAATATTTTCTAACCATGAAAACACATCAATCAAACACAAAGCTAAAACAAGTGAGAAAATTATAGTCGGTCTAGACCGACTATACGATACCCTATACCATGCGGTTAGAAACCCTATCTCTTAGGCCCAACTAACTGGACATAGAAATTAAGCAAAAACCAAATTTGAGTGGGATTTTTATTAATTTTGTTGGCTGCATATATGAAAAAGTTCATATCGGATGATATATCTATATGGGGACTAGGTCCAAAAATGGACCGATCCTGATCATGTTTGGTAAAGTCTCTTGTATTTTGCAAAAATATGTACAAACAAAATTTGAGAAGAATCAGTGCAATATTTTTGTTTTTTAATAGATTTAAGTGAAGATCGGGAAGCAGCTCTATATGGGGCCAAAGGGATCATTTTTGGACCACTCATTAATGGATGTAATGAACGCATACAAACCCAATTTTAGTAAGTTTTATATGACAATTTGGATCTTATGGGAATTTATGTCGATATCATAGGGGTAATTTGTATGGGGGCTAGGTCTGAACATGGACCGATTCTCACCAATTTCAATAGCGTTCATCCCATGGCCGATAAAAGCTTACATACCAAATTTCATCAAAATATATTCATATTTGCGACCTGCAGTTTGATTACAAGGTTTACATGGACACACAGACGGACGGACGGACGGACATTGTTAAATCAACTCAGAAAGTGATTCTGATTCGATCGGTATAATCAAAGATGGGTCTAGGTCAAATATTTTTGGTTGTTACAAACAGCAGCACAAAGTCATTATACCCAAACCACATAGTGGTATAGGGTATAATAAACGGTTCAAAAACTTTATTGTTGAAGTTCAAATATTATGTAGAATAATCTAACCCATAAAAACAAAGTTTTTATTAAACCTGTTTATTTCCTTATGCACCTCCGTGACTGTGTGTGACTATCTTAAAATTAATCTTTGTCCACAACAAGTCTATGGACAAAATTTAAGATCGATCGGATGAGGGGAAGTGGGGTTTTAATCTCTCCGTGACTGTGCGTGACTATTCCGAAGTTGATCTTTCTTTACAGCAAGTATATCGACGAAGTTTCAGATTGATTGGATGAGGGGAAATCCATTTTAAATCTCTCCGTGGCTGTGCCTTATCATGCGTGACTGTTCATGATTAAGTCAAAGTTAATCTTTTTGATGTGTAAACATCTATACGCGCAGGGTGGTAAATTTCTATTTCACAATACAATCACAAAAACAGTGTAACACGTTGAATTAGCTGAAACAGTGTTTGCTATAAGTGATACATATGTAGATGCCGCTTTCTGTTTGAGTTTAAAAAATGACACAAAAAAATCTTTTATTACTAGATGTTTACACATCTTCCCTGTGATCGGACTCACATGATTTTTTTTTTACTCATCAAAAAAAATTTTTCAACATTTCTATAAAAAAAAAAAGTGATTTTTATTCCTGAGGTTAACATATGACATGTACTACAGTGTCGAAGGTACCAAATTTTAGTTAGATATGTTACATACCGTCGGCAAAGTTAATTTGTCTAGTTTCTCAGTGTATGCTTTATTTTTAAGGTTTTGGAAACACACACTAATAGGAAAAAATTCAAATTAGTGCATATGCTAAAAATTGAAAAACCGTTGTCTTGAGTTACAAAACATTTTTTTGATGTGTAAACATCTATACGAGCAGGGGGGTAAATTTCTAATTCACAATACAATCACAAAAACAGCGTAATATATGAGCGTAACATCTTACGCGTAAGATGTGAGCATTAAGACAAATCGGTGTGACTTATGATTGCTTGGTGAAAAAATTCTGATATGTAATAACCTTTTTCTCGCTGTTTTCTGCATTTTATTTCTTCGCTTTTTATAAACATTTAAAATTAATTTTCTCAAACATTTAAAAGTATTTTCCACATTATAATTTATTCCACATATATTAACACAATTTAATATCAAAAATAAAAAATAAACGATTGACTGTAAAAAGGAAGTGTCTGGATAAAATGACGGCAGAATTTATTGGAAGTGTTTGGAGACAAAACAAAGTGTGAGGAGATTAAATCAGGGAGCGAATAGCGTTATAAAAAGGTTTTTGATGTGTAAACATCTATACGCGCAGGGGGTAAATTTCAAAAACAGCTTAATAGGTAAGCGTAACATGAGAGCGTAACATGTGTGTCGTAAGACAAAATGTGATTGTGTTGGTGAAAAAATTATGACATGTATTATGATAATCTGTTTGAAAATTAAAAATGAAAAACAACAAAAAAAAAATGAAAAATAAAAAATGAAAAATGAAAAATGAAAAATGAAAAATTAAAAATGAAAAATAAAAAATGTGAAATAAAAAATGAAAAATTAAAAATGAAAAATAAAAAATTAAAAATTAAAAATTAAAAATTAAAAATTAAAAATTAAAAATTAAAAATTAAAAATTAAAAACTAAAAATTAAAAATTAAAAATTAAAACTTAAAAATTAAAAATTAAAAATTAAAAATTAAAAATTAAAAATTAAAAATTAAAAATTAAAAATTAAAAATTAAAAATTAAAAATTAAAAATTGAAAATTAAAAATTAATAATTAAAAATTAAAAATTAAAAATTAAAAATTAAAAATTAAAAATTAAAAATTAAAAATTAAAAATTAAAAATTAAAAATTAAAAATTAAAAATTAAAAATTAAAAATTAAAAATTAAAAATTAAAAATTAAAAATTAAAAATTAAAAATTAAAAATTAAAAATTAAAAATTAAAAATTAAAAATTAAAAATTAAAAATTAAAAATTAAAAATTAAAAATTAAAAATTAAAAATTAAAAATTAAAAATTAAAAATTAAAAATTAAAAATTAAAAATTAAAAATTAAAAATTAAAAATTAAAAATTAAAAATTAAAAATTAAAAATTAAAAATTAAAAATTAAAAATTAAAAATTAAAAATTAAAAATTAAAAATTAAAAATTAAAAATTAAAAATTAAAAATTAAAAATTAAAAATTAAAAATTAAAAATTAAAAATTAAAAATTAAAAATTAAAAATTAAAAATTAAAAATTAAAAATTAAAAATTAAAAATTAAAAATTAAAAATTAAAAATTAAAAATTAAAAATTAAAAATTAAAAATTAAAAATTAAAAATTAAAAATTAAAAATTAAAAATTAAAAATTAAAAATTAAAAATTAAAAATTAAAAATTAAAAATTAAAAATAAAAAATGAAAAATGAAAAACGAAAAATTAAAAATGAATAATGAAAAATAAAAACTGAAAAATTAAAAATGAAAAATACAAAATGAAAAATGAAAAATAAAAAATGAAAAATAAAAAATTAAAAATAAAAAATGAAAAATAAAAAATTAAAAATGAAAATTGAAAAACAAAAAATGAAAAACGAAAAATTAAAAATGAATAATGAAAAATGAAAAATAAAAACTGAAAAATAAAAAAATTAAAAATGAAAAATAAAAAATGAAAAATAAAAAATGAAAAATAAAAAATAAAAAATGAAAAACAAAAAATGAAAAATGAAAAATAAAAAATGAAAAATTAAAAATAAAAAATGAAAAACAAAAAATTAAAAATTAAATATGAAAAATACAAAATGAAAAATAAAAAATGAAAAATGAAAAATAAAAATTGAAAAATAAAAAAATTAAAAATGAAAAATGAAAAACAAAAAATGAAATACGAAATATTAAAAATGAGAAATGAAAAATGAAATATAAAAAATGAAAAATGAAAATTGAAAAACGAAAAATGAAAAATAAAAAATGAAAAATTAAAAACGAAAAAAAAATTAAAAACGGAAAATAAAAAATTGAGAATAAAAATGAAAAATAAATAATGAAAAATGAAAAATGAAAAATAAAAAATAAAAAATGAAAAATAAAAAATAAAAAAAAAATAAAAAGGAAAAATGAAAATTAAAAAATAAAAAATGAATAATAAAAAATTAAAACTAAAAAAAGAAAAATAAAAAACAATAAAAATTGAAAAATAAAAAAATTAAAAATAAAAAATTAAAAATTAAAAAAGAAAAATAAAAATTGGAAAATGAAAAATGAAAAATAAAAAATGAAAAATTAAAAATGAAAAATAAAAAATGAGAAATAAAAAATGAAAAATTAAAAATGAAAAATAAGAAATTAAAAATTAAAAATTAAAAATTAAAAATTAAAAATTAAAAATTAAAAATTAAAAATTAAAAATTAAAAATTAAAAATTAAAAATTAAAAATTAAAAATTAAAAATTAAAAATTAAAAATTAAAAATTAAAAATTAAAAATTAAAAATTAAAAATTAAAAATTAAAAATTAAAAATTAAAAATTAAAAATTAAAAATTAAAAATTAAAAATTAAAAATTAAAAATTAAAAATTAAAAATTAAAAATTAAAAATTAAAACTTAAAAATTAAAAATTAAAAATTAAAAATTAAAAATTAAAAATTAAAAATTAAAAATTAAAAATTAAAAATTAAAAATTAAAAATTAAAAATTAAAAATTGAAAATTGAAAATAAAAAATGAAAATTGAAAAACGAAAAATTAAAAATGAATAATGAAAAATCAAAATAAAAACTGAAAAATAAAAAATTAAAAAAAAAATAAAAAATTAAAAATAAAAAATAAAAAATAAAAATTGAAAAACGAAAAATTTAAAATGAATAATGAAAAATGAAAAATAAAAACTGAAAAATAAAAAAATTACAAATGAAAAATAAAAAATGAAAAATAAAAAATGAACAATGAAAAATAAAAAATGAAAAATGAAAAATGAAAAATGAAAAATAAAAATTGAAAAATAAAAAAATTAAAAATGAAAAACAAAAAATGAAAAACGAAATATTAAAAATGAAAAATGAAAAATGAAAAATGAAATATAAAAAATGAAAAATGAAAAATGAAAATTGAAAAACGAAAAATGAAAAATAAAAAATGAAAATTAAAAAATTAAAAATAAAAAATGAAAAATTAAAAATGAAAAAAAAATTAAAAATGGAAAATAAAAACTTGAGAATAAAAATTAAAAATAAATAATGAAAAATGAAAAATAAAAAATGAAAAATAAAAAATAAAAAAAAAAAAATAAAAAGGAAAAATGAAAAATAAAAAATAAAAAATGAATAATAAAAAATTAAAACTAAAAAATGAAAAATAAAAAAAAAATTAAAATTGAAAAATAAAAAAATTAAAAATAAAAAATGAAAAATTAAAAAAGAAAAATAAAAATTGGAAAATGAAAAATGAAAAATGAAAAATCAAAATTAAAAAATGAAAAATTGAAAATGATATATTAAAAAAAATTAAAAATAAAAAACGAAAAATTAAAAATAAAAAATAAAAAACGAAAAATTAAAAATTAACCGGTTAAAATAATAAATAATAATAAATATTTTTATATTGCAGTTGTTTGCTATAAGTGATACGCTTTCTATTTGATTTTAAGAAAGTGCTATAAAAAGATCTTTAATTACTAGATGTTTACATCTCCCCTGCGATCGGACTCACATGATTTTTTTTTTTATAGATATCCCACTCGCATCCCACTAAGTGACCAAAAAGCTCTTAAAGGAAAAACCTAAGCTTTCTTTTGAGCTAAAAAAAAATATAATAATTTCCTTTTTTGAAATAAAGTAAAAAAATTTTTGATTTTGAAAAAAAAGTAAAAAATTTTTTTTTTTTTATTAAATTTTTTTTCCGAAAAACTGAAGAAATAGCTATCTAAACTATTTGGGAAAAATTTTGCTAAGAATAATAGGTAAAAAGTTACATGGATGAGAAAAAACACCTGTTGGGTCAAAATGTCAAATTTGACCTCGTCTAACTCAGAGAGTTCTGGACCGATGTTGTAAAAAAATTGTGTCTGAACTACTATCTAATAGGACTAACCTTGGTATAAATTTCATCCCGATCGGAATACACCGATTTTAAAAGTTGGATCACTTGACATGAAACGCCCCATATGTACATATGTTTAAAAAAAAAATTTTTTTTTTTGCCTTATTGTTGATAATTTTGAAATGTAATTTTTTTGCCAACTCGCCTCAAGAATGTCCAAGTGGTGCTGGGGCCATATATCTTGTACTAAACAAATTTTTATATATAAAGAATTTTTTTTATGAAAAAAACACTGTTTTTATGGGTTGTGTTATTTAAATAAATAAAATGTACAAAATAATAAATGAGTTTTAAATTTTATAACCAAATTTTTTGGTATTGAGCGTTTAAGTCATCAAAAATATATTTTTTTTAAAGTTTGTCACACACTGTAGATACATATAAACACATTATTTTTCATCAATTGCAATAATTTTTTTTTTTTTTTTTTTTGTTAAATTTATATCATTTCATTGAATCAATGCCACTCAAAATAATATTAACATTATATTGTCATGAAAGTTTTTGGTATATGCACTAGTAACGTCTAATGCCAGTGCCAATGTATATTCCAGAGTGATGTAGGGTATAAAAAAGAAACCAGACGCAATGTCTTTACAGATATTTTGTTAAAAGAATCGGTGACTATGTCAAAAGGAGCTGTAGTGATTTTGCTACATGTAATTTTTTTTATTCATAATAGCATTAAGTACTTTTTTGTTTTTCTATGTTAGTGTTTCTTTTATCTTTATTATCTTACTATTATTACCTTAATAAACAAATTTTTACTAGCATATTAAAAACACAGCCGGATAAACAGAAAATCCGATTATTTTATTTCTGTAAAGAACTAAAAAAGCTTTTACTTCAAACATTACAGCCTTAAAGTAGGCAATTAATTTGTATTTCAATAAAAAGCTCCTGGTGATGTCAACATCTACTTTTGTTAACGGCTAAAAATTTAAAAATTTAAATTTTATTTTATACCTATTGATCTAAATGTTAAACCATATACTTAGAAATATTTAAATATTGAACATATTTCCAATAACCTCAAAGTAAAACCACAATTAAATTTGTGGATTGGCAACAAATTCCAGCTGCTGCATAAAAACCAAAACAAAAGCTAGCAGATAACATCAACATCAACTAATATTAGAAGTGCATTTGACGTGGAAAACTAATTATTGAATTGTCAATTTTGTGCAGCATTTGTGAGTTTTGCCGTCGTTGCAAAGAACAAATCTATACTATTTGACTATACAATTTCGAAGCTACATGCTTAGTATCCAGTAAAATATTTGCAAAAAAAAAAGAGAAAAAAGTAGCAACAAGCATACAGCCAACATTACTAACCACCACCACATACACCACCGTCATCATAATTCGTGAAGTTTTAATTAGGATCTCATTGCCATTTATGAACGAAACAGCACATGCATTTCATTCATATTGACAGCCCGTGGCCAGACTGGAAGGGACAAGTTTGAATTTGACTTTACTTAAAAACATCGAAATAGAATGCTAATGGGGGTCTCTCATTCATTAAAGCACGAGAGCTTCTAATAGCCACCACTAAAGTTGAAACAAAAAAAAACCATTTAACATGAGATGTTAAGATCAACTCGTTTCATCCCGCTTCAAAACAAGCTGATATCGCTCAAGGGACAAAATGTCATTGCTAATCCTTTTAGAAATATAAACAAAATTTGAGGGGGGATCGTTAGTAAAGTAAATTAGAAGTAAAAAACTTTCAGTACAAAGCTATATAGCGTATATTGTGCGGCAGAACAATCTGTTTTGTACAAATAATTAATATTTTATGTGATTTATTTTCGATTTCATTTACATACTTTATATATTTAATTTTCTATATCATGACTAAACTAAAGTTTTGCTCGTTTTATGATAAAATATAATTTACTAAAGTTATGAATACTAGCAGATTCCAGCGTTCGAAATTCGAGTGCAATTTCTAGGCAGCTTTATTTTTAAACTTAGCCAATTCACAAACCAACACTTTCATGGTTTATTATTATTGTGAATACAGATAACAAACTCATTAACAAACACGTTAGCAAATTTAATAAAACACACAGCATATGTATAATTTTATGTATGTGTTAGTAGCAATTTTAAGTGCAATTTACGCAAAATAAAGGAAAAAATTTTAAAATCTGTAAATCTGCAAAACGGCTAAAAAGAAATACCTTTCAAATAATATTCGTTTGGCCAAAATCGGGATAAAACGGTAGAACAAAACATCGTTACAAGAAATCGCTTAGCCTATTAATATTATTGATTGAAGGTTCTTGTTCGCTTTAAAATTAAGTCAAAATTTTTCTTCAAGTGCTTGTTGTATAGGAAACACTGAAACTATGTTTAACCCTATCCCTGTCCTGCGAATTACATATGATGCACAACAATTCACTAATGTTGAAAAAAAAGGACGGCAATACCAGCCAAATTTAATGTGACAGGTGGAGTGTAACGATACATACATACTCATTAAGTAAATTCTACAAATACAACGACCACAACAACAAAATTTACAATAGTAACAATAACAAGAATAACAATGAAAATAACCAATTAGTCTTTTTACATTTTATTTGAAATCTCGAGACTAATTACACCGATTTTATTGATTCTAAACAAAAAATCTTCTCAGAATATCAACGAATCATTTTCACTAGAAATCCATTTGACCTATTGAGGGCATGATCGTGATTTATATGGACGGACAGACGGACATTGTTATATCAACTCCGGTTGTTCCGAGGATCACGAATATCGATTTTTTTCAAGGTTTATTATAATCGTATATATATCCTCTGCACACTGGTGTTATGTATAAATTTAAAAATAAAATTATGCCAGCGCCGAAAGAGTGAAAGGAAAAACTTTTTAAGGATATTATCATTTGTGTATGTGATAAGAAATTTAAAAATTTAAAGTTTTAGTTTTTTTAAATAGCTCGCCACACCTGGGTGGAATTTTGAGGACCTGCTGAAGAAAATATATAGAACTGCGAAAGCAATTTTTTTGAATTTTTTTCGTTTTTTTTTTTTTTTTTTTGTTGGGCTTGAAAGTACTCAATAAAGCCTATTGAAAGAAAAAAAGAAAAAATCGTTGGAGCGATTTTCGAGTAACAGCCATTTAATTTTATTGTATTCGGTTTTTTTTTTTGTTAGTTTTATGTTTATTTTTAACTGCTTCTTTTATTTTTTTTTTTATATAATAAGCTTTTTGTATTTTTTCTAATTTGTTTTATATTTAAATTAATAATTAACTAGTATAGCCCAGCACTCGTACTACGAGCGCAAATTCTAGGAAATATTATTTTTTCATTCAACTTTTGTCTTCCAATATTTTTTTAATCAATATATATAAAAAATTCATGAATATTTAAATGAGCCTAAAGGTATGTTAATAAATTTTAGCAATTCACAATTCAACACAGAGCGTCTGATATATAATTTAAATCATTCTCATTAACAGGGCATAACGAATTGTTGTAAATATTTTATTTTATTTAATTTAATGTATTTTTAAGACAGATTAAACATAAATTTTATCATTCTCACCTGCTCCTTCATATGAACTATAACTATGCCAATTTTCACACTCCTCCGTGCCCGCATGTAGCTTAAAAAGGGAACTAAAAATCTACCTTAACGTATTAATATATTGATAACAATAATAAATTATACATTTTATTACATTAAATATGATGAAAATTGTATTCGCAAATAGCTTTTTTCAACATTTCCTCTTAGCGAGAATCACCAAGTGTTCTTTTATATCTAATCTATGTTATCTTGAAATCTAAGACTTAGCTGCCTGTTCATTTCACGGTCCCAAACTGGAATTGGTTTAAGAAGAAACTTCAAAAACATGATAAGTACATGCCAAATAATAAATAATAATTCACATTTTATTTATCATATTGTGAAGCTTTAGCGGAAATAAATATTCTATATAATAAAAAGTCAACAGGATACGATAAAATTGATGCGAAGCCATAAAATCATTACCGTTTAAAGGAATCAAATCTTTTAACAAAAATGTTTAATTCAATTTTACAATAATTATGGTTTTAAAGCCAAGGAAACGGATCAATGTAGGTCCTCCTACATGCCAATTAGTTTACTGCCCATTTTCTCCAAGATTTTGGAAAGGCTACTCATGAAGCGCTTATTTCCGATTCTTGAAATAAACTGAATTATTCCTGAACACCAATTCGGTTTTTGTTATAAGCATGGAACACCAGAAGAATGTCCACGAATATGTAAAGCCGTAGTTGATTCGCTCGAGAATCAAAAATATTGTTCTGCTGTATTTTTGGATATTCAACAGGCGTTCGATAAAGATTGGCACATTGGTTTCCTTTATACATTAAAAACTATTCTTCCAGCTCCATTATGCAAATTTTTCCTGTCGTACTTAAACAATAGATGTTTTTATGTGAAAATCAATATTTATTTATATTTATCAAATGGAAGCCGGTATACCTCAGGGAAGTATTCTTGGTCCAGTTTTGTAATCCATATTCACATATGATATGCCAACTAGAGCTGACAATACTATTGCAACATATGCCGATGACACGGCATTTTTATTTTCCCACCCATCACCATCTGAAGCTTCCAGACTACTGCTATTGCAACTCGACAATATCCTCCATTGGCTTTCAAAGTGAAACATTAGAGTTAACACTCAAAAGTCTAACCACATCCCATTTACCTTAAGGAGGGTGAATTGTCCGCCATTTTTCCTGAGTGGTGTTTTTTTCTCTAGCAGAGAAGATATGAAATATCTAGGAGAGAATTGGTTGTGCTGTACACAAATGGGAAAATGCATGCTAAATTATGGGAAAATGCCTGTTAAGTCTATAGGAAATGCATGCTAAATGGTAAAAATGCATGTCATGTGCATGTTTTTGTTTTTTCGAAAGATTTTTTTTATTTGCAGCTTTGAAAATCGTTTTTCTTAATTCAGCATGCAATTTCCTTACATTTAGCATGCAATTTCCCTACATTTAGCATGCAAATTTTTCTCATTTTTAACAGAAAAATTCCCATTTTTAGCATGCATTTTCCCATTTTTGACATACATTTTTACCATTTGGCATGCATTTCCTTTAGACTTAACAGACATTTTCCCATAATTTAGCATGCTGTTCCCACTTTTACCAAGCGCTTCCCTTAGTCCCAAATATCTAGGCCTTCACCTAATCCGTCGCGACTTACATGGAAACCACACATAATTGCTAAGAGGAAACAACTTGAATTCAACTTCAAACAAATGTACTGGCTCCTTGGACCATAGTCTCAACTCTCATTCGAAAATATATTTCTATGGCATAGAGTTATGGGGTGCTGCCAGTAACTCTAATGTAGAAATTTTGCAAAGATTACAGTCCAGGGCTTAACATAATGACCTTAATGTACCTTTTTTAAAATCTGTAATAAAAAATAGCTGCAGTTATTTAAATAGACTAAGCAACCACCCCAACACATTGGCAATCACAATATTAGATGACGCTGATGAAGTAGGAAGATTAAAAGTAACCATATTTTAGATCTCCCATTTAGCTGTTTTCCAGATTTACAGATTTTTAAATTGTTTCCTTTATTTTGAGTAAATTGCATTTAAAGTTGCTACTACCACATACATAAAATTATACATATGCTATGCGTGTGTTTATTAAATTTGTTAATGTGTTTGTTAACGAGTTTGTTATCTTCATTCAGAAAAATATTAAACCAAAAAAGTGTTGGTTTGTGAATTGGCTGAGTTAAAAAGTATAGTTGCCTAAAAATTGCACCCGAATTTCGAGGGCTGGAATCTGTTAGTAAGAATAAATGTTCGAAATGACAAATTAAAAAACCAAAAAATTCGTGCATGACTTAAGGTGCGTATACAGCAAAATAGTTCAACCTTCCGCAAAATCTACAAGTTCAAACCAGGTCCGGAAGATAAAATTGGAATCTGTTGCAAACATAGATAGCTGCAGCGTTGATAGCGATGATGATGAAGATGATAATGATTCAGGATATGAGCCAGCAATAAAACTAGTGAAATAAAATATTTATATTAACCCTGGTAATCCGAATGATTTAAATTTCATATCATAAGCCCTGTGTTGAATTATGAATTGCTTAAAATGATTAGCATACCTGAAGGCTCATTTAAATATTCACAAATTTTTTTATAAGTATATATGTATAGATTAAATAAACATTTTAAAAAAATGTATGAAAAAATAACATTTCCTAGAAATTGCACTCGAATTTCGAGTGCTGGACTACACTGGTATATTATTATTAAGTATTATTATTTAATACTATTAATAACATAGTATTCAGCACTATATATGAAAATACGTGCATGTATATTTTATATTATTGTTTTGAAATAAAACAATAAGTCATGTTAATCTTTTTATTTTATTTAAATCTGCATATTATTGTAAAATAGATTACAAATAAACGTTGAGAAGAAAAAAAAATTTATAAAAAAAAAAATAAAAAGGAAAACTATATACACCTAGTTCCGTTTTTACACTGTAGACTGGCTCCAGAAAAACCAGTGAAAATACACCGTGTAAAAAAGACATTGATCATATGCAAAAATAGGTGATTGGTTCCTTATCTCTAAAACCTATTAAAATTAGTGAAAAGCAAGGATTTTTTAGGAACAATTATTCATGTTTATTTCATTAAATCACATTTATTATGTGTATTTACAAAGGCATAATTGGTAAAGAAAAATAAAAGATATGCACTCTAACAGCTTTGTTGTTAGGAATAGGTTATCCCATTTTTAAGGTAGAAACAAAAATTAAAAAAAAATCAAAATGATAATCATAAATACAGGGACATAAATTTAATTGCTGTCATCATCAGTTATGCATGAAATACATTGATGACAGCAGCTACAAGACTACAGGCTGTCAAAAATAAAATACACACGTTTGTATGAAAACGATTATTTTCACTCCAAGAGAGCTACATGGCTACACGACAACTTTTGTCGCTGTAGTCAACTTAGGATAATTTCTATTTTTGTTGGCTACAAAACCAAAATTGTGTTGACAATATAACAAAATATGTAAAAGAAATTAGTGCTTTGAAATATTTTATTTTGTTAAATAAAATAATCGCAAAATGAAATGCTATAATAATTCCATTAATAATCAAAAGGGGTTAAATAAATTTATTTATTTATTTATTTTTACGTTATAATAATGCACTGTAAATAGATAATTGTACATTTAAGTCAAATTTATATAGAATCATGCGTGTTTTTTTATTTTAATAAAGTAAAAAAAAAATATAATTGGCACTTCTGAAATAAAATGCATTTGTATAAAAACAGCTGTTTATATTTTTTATTTATTTATTGTTATAAGTTGCTGTCGTTTTCAAAAAAATTAAGTAGCTGACTACACGACTACAATTGCAGCCAGCAGCATTTGTAATCGTGTGTTCGTGTAGCCGCAGTCGTCTATGTGTTTCATGCATTGCTTGTATTCGCTTGCTTCGAATGCGTATAAAATCACTATCATCGCCAGAATAATTTTGATCTGGAATTTCTCTTGCTCGTTCGGCATCAACATTTTTAACAGTGAACTTTGTTCGCCAATTGTCGCTACCTCTTTGTATAATGCTTTGTAACGAGTCATAGAAGAATTCAGCTCACGTTGGAATTGTGCAGCTCTTTCGACATTGGAATCGTTTGTGACGAAATGGTGTCCTAATTTATTTGCAAGTTGAAGTTCTTCTTTAATAAAATTTGCAGTAATTTTAATAGGTTCTTCACTATCACTGCTTTCTATAGAATCAGCTCTTCGCTAAGTACTTTATCAACCAGCAGTTCATCAATGTCATCGAATACCAAGACATTAAAACCCTCCCCACCACCTGTATGTGCCAAAGTTATTATATTGTGATATTCGTTTTTATTTGGATTCACATGATTTTTACTATTAACTGGTCGTAAATTTGATAACGCTAAAGCAGCATGTGTTACGCAATCTTTAATGGAAAACTTTCTCCATGCATCAGTCACTGTAATTGTTTTATTCTTATCCAAAGTGTCCAAAATGTATTGTAATGTTCGTTTGATGCAAGTAAGTTTTAAATGTTGCGATAATTCAGTGGTTGGATTAGGAATATGGTATTCGGTGGCAGGAACAAAACTTGTACATTTTCGCATTCCAACTGAGGATGCCCGGGTGAATTGGCTACCAACAGAAAAACTTTAAACTCAAGTACACTTTATCAACAATTTTGTATGTAAAACATACAATAAAGTCTACTTGAAGTACACTTTAATTTTTTTTCATACGGCCCTAAGCCTTTTTCATTCATATATTTTTTAGTTTCTGCCATAAAATATTTATTAAACCATTCTGTGAAAACTGTAGTTGCCACCCATGCTTTTTTATTGGCCATCCAATTAACCGGCAATTTATCAAAATCGACACCTTTCATTGCTCGAGGCCTAAGTGGCCGATTGATAAGCAGAGGCTTTAACATCCGATCTCCAAAGGCATTACTGCAAAATAATAATGTGACTCGATCTCTTTCAGCTTCCAGAAGCAATCTCGCCCTTGATTTTTATGTTATGAAGCGCATGTCTTTGGAGAAATCCTGTCAACTTCTCAGGAGTTGATTGTGTAGAGGCGGACGGTTGTTCGTCTTTTATCATTTTATTAAACCTTTGATATTGCTGTTTGATATTGTTTCCGTCTACGGGATTCCGTTTTTGTGCATTGTCCTCAATCCATATTCCATTTTTTCTTTAGTAGCATCTCTAGTGTATGATGAAGAATTAACAGATAGTTTCGTTCCAGAAATCACCGATTGCCAAATTGAAATATCATTTTTTTCATCGTTCTCACTGTGGCTTCGTTTAAACCGAACATTTTGCCAAGAAATGTTGAGCCTTCTCCATTTCGAAGGTTGAAATTGCAATTTGGAAGAAATGGCTTTACGTTTTCGTTTTGTATTTGTAGTCTTCGACATTTTCTCTTAAGGTTACATAAAATATTTAACAAAATTAAAAATATATATATATAACTGAATGAATTTAATGTAACTTAAATTTCTTTATCAAACAAGTCTGATTTCATTAATAGTTCACAAAATATTAACACATTTCAATTGCTCTGACAAGTAGATTTGCTTATATCCACAAAAAGGGAATTCCCCTAAATTTGTGGTATTTACAATTGCTCTGACAACTAAATTTGCTTGTATCCACAAAAAGGAATTTCGCAAAAAAAAATTAGATTAAGTCGTCGCGAAAAATGGCTCAAATCGTCGTATCTCGAAAATTCCATTAGCGATTTTTTTTATTATTTTTCTTGGAAATCAGTGATATAGTGCTATCAAACCCTCTCTCACCTTTTCAATTTAAAGCTCTCTTATGATTCTATATAAATCCATCAAAAGTTGTTGGGATTACATGAAAATTTGTTACCGTCGGTAGACTTTTGTGTAGGACATAAATAAAAATAACCAAAAATCATTTATTTCAAAGGTAAAAAATGTATCTCTTTTTAATATGTTGTGAACTCCCGTTATGTTCTGTCATTGTTCTGTCCGCGACTACGCTCGAAAATATGGCATCCCGTCTCTGAACTTGTTTGAGATAGCGTGATATTTATCGAATAATTTCGTAATAGTTGTGTCACTGTTACCTCCGTTGAATGCAGCTTTTGAATAATATCAAACTAAGCGTCAGAATAAATTAAATGTACTTTCAGATCGGAATATTAAAAGAATAAAATTTCAATGTGCCCAACTTTTATAAATTATGAAAACAAAATTAAAGTCATAAACGATTACACAGAAAAAATTTTATACATAAATATGTAGTATGAATTTCTATCAATGGTTTTCATTCTTAATATACAGTTGAATGCAGCTGTTTCAAAATAACGGTAACCAATTCATCTCTTGTTTTGGCAGTTTATTTATTTATTTGAGAGTGTGGAAATTAACAACATTCTGTTTTAGTTTCAATTAAACAGAGTCAAATATTTTATATTAAATGATAAAAGTGAACAATTTTAGCGACCGAAAAAATTACACGCAATGAATTAAAAGTAAAAAAAATATGATAATTAATGCTTTTCAAATAAAAGCTTCTCAAAAAATTTTACAATACTAGTTGTCAATTGATAACAAAATAGTTATTATTAAAGCTTTACAGGAAGGAAAGTCCATGCGAGTAGTTGGACTGCTCTGTAGCGTAAATAAATTCACTGTACTCCGCATTGCATCACGATTTTACTTGAGAAATAGTGTTGTAGCGCGTACTAAGAGGATAAAATTGGTCAAAAACCGACCCACGAAGGACGGCAGTGGACATTTCTAGTTTCGAAAATAATATATTGGTGTATTCTCCCATGGTCAAAATCTAAGGGATTATGAACGCTAATAAATATGGTCAAATACTTGGACAACTAACACACAGGGGGTGCCCCCTACATATGCAATGCACTGTGTTGATCTCTGGAAAATTGTTATGCGGATATTTGACATAAATTTTATTACATTGTGTGTCAGGAAAGACTTGTGTCGGCGGTTTATGCCACATACGTCTAGTTCGACTGATAACGAATTATCTCTGTAATGCGTAGTGCAGTCAACTGGGCAATAGACTACCAGTGGATATTATCTACAACAGAAGCGGATGGAGCGAAGTGAAACTCATGTACTTGGAGCGTGTTTGCTAATCTCAGATAATATTCCACGAGTCTTTGGAATTGGATACCCTATTCAATTGATGTCTTCTAAATTTCAAGTTAATATTTCCGACGTTTTAATATGATTATCTGAAATTCAATTGATATTTTCTAATTTATAATTGGAAATCTGAATTCCAATTTTTAGAATTGATTAATCATTTTTTATGCAAACGAGCACCCTAGCTGCCCGATTGAAGTTGTCATCGTTTTTTCCACAGACAGACAGACGGATAGGCGGACACCGCTTTATCAACTCCGCTTGTTTTTTTTTCTAATTATTCCAAACGTAATGACAAACTGATATATACCCTCTGCGCACTGGGGTGGAGGGTATAACAAATATATTACACAGATTTTTCTAACTTGTGGTTTGTATATGATTTTGAAGAAAATAAATGACTTTATGAATAATGATCTGTAGCTATGTTCTGTAACTCTCACATCGGAAAGTTTTCACATGGAACGTATAAAATTAAAACAAAAACGTTGCGAACTGACACAAAATACTGTTTCTCGCATTCGACTGGTTCTGTAACTTTATTTTGTGGGAACTATCTGTCACGTAACGTTTTTTCTCACATTTATTGGAAAAATGAGAAAAAAGTGTTTCTGTAAAGTAGGCATGTGAAAAGATTTGAAATTGAACTGTCAAATTCACTCACAACTGAAATCTATGCGAAATGAGTTTTTAAATTCAGTTGCTTAAAAAAAAAATATATATACATATATACAAGATGGCATCGAATATTGGAGAAAAGGTAAGAAATATGTTAATTTTTTATTTATCATTTACTTTTAGTATTTACATTTAAATTTTTGTTTTTGCAATTATTCAACGAATTTTCCAAATTAAAAAAAAAAAACTTGTGGAGTACGTCTTCTAATTGAATTTTAAAGAAAACCCTGATTTTCATTATGTCGGCACGAATTTATGGTCTGCTCCAGAAGATATGGCAGAAGGAGATGTTATAGATAGCAAAGCGGAAATATTTGGCTTTGTTGTAATCATATACGAAACCATACCGTTGGTATCACCACACAGCTTAAACTTGAAGGATACTGAAACTGTAACAATATTGGACAATGATGACAAGGATAAAGAAAAATCATTCTGAGACAATATTCAAATATTCACTTATATAAGCACTTTTTAAGTACTTATATATGCACTTTTTAAGCACTTATATATACTTTTTAAGTCATTTTATAAAAGTTGCAGACAGTTCTTAAATATACTGCTTCTTTAATTGTTGGAAATAATGTGAGCAATAAATTAGTTTTACATTTTCGAAATTTTAACTTAATTCATTTACATTATTTTATTTTTTTTTTAATTTATACATTTGTACGATTTTTAATATAACTTTTTAATTTTTTTACCTTAAAACATTCTCTTACTTTAACTAGCTCCAGCTTTACGATTGTGATTAGCTCTAGATGATTTATTACGTAGAATATCTTTTTCTTGGCCCTGACCCTTACTGAGCCCCACCACATTACGCGGCTGTTGTGGCATAAAATAAACACTTTTGAGCATATTTATCCTCACGTTTAGCTTCATAACAAGCCCTTGCATCTTCTGGATTTTCACAAAAATTCATACATTTATTACGTTGGTTATTATGCTGCTGTCGGGTGTTGGAATCTTCCACTTCACTTTCGCTTTCATCTTCCGATACATTAGCCACGTTAGCCAACACTTTTTTCATATCTTTTGATTTTATAACTCTTGTTTAACTTTCCAACAATGCCTCAAAACTATCATCGTTTTCATCATCATATTCTTCACCATATTCTGGATCTCTTTCGCTAATCATGGAATATTTTGATAACGATGTTTAATTGCGGCCAAGTCACTTTTATCGTCTAGCATTTGGAAAACCCTTACCTTGCTTAATAATACATTGAGGATTATCTTGGTTCATTATATCACATTTATCACCATCAAAAACATTATAATGTTCAATACCGCTTTCTTGATAGAACTTATCTTGTGGATCGGGTGGTATATAAACTTCATTAACATCGGCTTGATCTAAATCAGGTGGCAAATTGTATTCCAATACCGCCGCCATAGCTTCTTCACTACAAGCATACCGAAATGAAAGCCGTCTAATGGCCCCAGTGTCTAGATGAGGTAGACAATCCAATATCATGGCAATTTCTAACTCAAAATCTCTCTTCGCATTGTTTTTAGTGTTGTTTTTTGTAACCTTTTTTTCTGCTCAATTTTAGGATCTGTTTTGATGGTCTTAGCATTATTATCAATAATATCTTGATGTATTATTAGACTTTGTAAATCATTTATGGTTTCCATGGTAGCAGCTTCATTTTTATAACGTACTATAAAGTTGGCTTTAAAAGAATCTCTAGAAAACGAATATATTTAGACATGATTTTTTTAAATTTATATGCATACTCACAAATCGCTGCAAGCTTGCTTTAATATTTCTACATCTAAACCCACGGAATAGTGACGTTTATAATCGACCACAAAAGTTTGCTCAGACATACATTCGGTTAATAAGGCAATTGTTTCTTCGGAAGGCATTAAACTCAATTCTCTATAAGATAACATGTTTCTTAAAAGTTATACGAAACTTTTAGCAAAGTACTTACGGTTCAGCTAAGACCGTTTCGATATATGAGTAGGCAATACTACGAAACGCTTTCAAAAACTGCAAACGAGCATAATTTAACCATAGTAAACTTTTAGCCCCCTCATTAATCAGAAAAATATACTTGTACAAAAATGGCAGCGTGTTATCATAAAAGTTGGCTATATGAGCCAATTTGATTTCGCCACACATATGTAGATCTTACAGCAGGACATACATCCAGCATTACATTACAGGTAAATGCACAATCTAAAGTATACAAAGCGACATTAATTTAAGTTCTTATATTTTTATATATACAACTTTATGTTTACTTTTATTTGTTTGTTTTTATTTTTTGACAGCTGACTTGGAATATTCCAATAACAACGTAACCAGTGTTGTAACTTCTCACATTAAGATACAGACACAGTTTTTACTCACAAATCGAGAAACAGTGGAATTTTTTGTTTCATACTTTTTCGATGTGAGTACTTTTCACATAAAATACAGAACACGGGTACTGGATAACCTTACAAATATACCATCCGGTATGAAATTCTGCATATCTGCAGGCAAAAAAATTAAAGACAATGCCACTCCAATTTGGTGTATGCTTATTTTCTATATCTAATTTATTGGATCTAAGACCCTTTCTCTAAACGCATGTTATAAGGTATCACATTGTTATAAGGTATCACATTAGCATATGAACAAAATTTCAATGAAAAAATTTTTCTTTATAACACCATTTTCAATTTTATAATATTCTTATATACCTATATGAACAATGACGTTATACCCAATACCACATGTGCTGCTGTTTGTAACTACCAAAAATATTTGACCTAGACCCATCTTTTATTATACAGATCGACTCAGAATCACTTTCTGAGTCGTGATAGCGATGTTCGTCCGTTCGTCTGTCCGTCTGTCCGTCCGTCTGTGTGTCCATGTAAACCTTGCAATCAAACCAAGTTTCAGAAAATACACATATGAAATACAATGATCTGTTCTAAAGCAGCCAACACATATTTTTATTTTCATATCAATTATGTGTGTCGCTAAATTTTGTATGGTGCCCAACACAATCATGACTGTATTTCATTTTAATATTTCGTTATCCACACGAACATTTTTCCATCACGTATTTTTTGTTTCGAACACACGTAAATCACACAGATTCGAGTGTAGCTTTTTTAAGTTCGTTTTCTTGCACATGTACTGATAAAAAACAGAACATGTTCCTCAACGCGTACATCTAAAAATTAAAACATTATCTACTCGCAATCGGGAAAAAATTAAATTAAGTCATAAACAACATATAAAATTTCTCTGTTTTCTATTTTATAACTATTTTTTTATTTGTATTTTTATACCCTCCACATCTCAGTGGCAGAGGGTATATATAGGTTTGTCATTCCGTTTGTAACGCATCGAAAAACTAATTTCCGACCCAATAAAGTATATATATTCTTGATCCTTATCACAGCTCGAGTCGATATAGCGATGTCCGTCTGTCCGTCTGTCCGTCTGTCCGTCTGTCCGTCTGTCCGTGTGTCTGTTGAAATCACGCTCATTCAAAAAAAAAAGCATTTACTTAGGTCAGGTTACGAAAAAATTATTTGCCATAATTCCCACCAGGTTGGTATTGAAATCGGAGTAAATCGGGAGCCTCTGCGCTGAGAAATGAACAAAAGTTTATAGATACCTCTAAAAAAAACATGAAACCTAGTGTTTTCTTGTAATAGTTTAGTGGTTGAACATACAACAACATAAAAAAAGCCACAAAAAAAATGTGATTCATACATATTAACAATAACAAGAACACAACTACCATGAGCTATGTTAATAGTATTGCCACAAACCGAGGTGGAGGGTATCAAAGATTCGGCACAGCCGAATTTAACACTCTTACTTGTTTTTTATTATTTTTATTATTATCTTTTTATACCCTATACCACTATGTGGTTTGGGTATAATGACTTTGTGCTGCTGTTTGTAACAACCAAAAATATTTGACCTAGACCCATCTTTAATTATACCGATCGAATCAGAATCACTTTCTGAGTTGATTTAACAATGTCCGTCCGTCCGTCTGTGTGTCCATGTAAACTTTGTAATCAAACTGCAGGTCGCAAATATGAATATATTTTGATGAAATTTGGCATATAAGCATTTATCGGCCATGGGATGAACGCTATTGAAATTGGTGAGCATCGGTCCATTTTCAGACCTAGCCCCCATACATATTACCCCTATGAAATCGACATAAATTGTCATAAGATCCAAATTGTCATATAGATCTTACTCAAATTGGGTTTATACGCGTTCATTACATCCATTAATGAGTAGTCCAAAAATGATCCCTTTGGCCCCATATAGAGCAGCTTCCCGATTTTCACTTAAATCTATTAAAAAACAAAAATATTGCACTGATTCTTCTCAAATTTTGTTTGTATATATTTTTGCAAAATACAAGAGACTTTACCAAACATGATCAGGATCGGTCCATTTTTGGACCTAGTCCCCATATAGATATAGCATCCGATATGAACTTTTTCATATCTGCAGCCAAAAAAATTAATAAAAATCCCACTCAAATTTGGTTTTTGCTTATTTTCTATGTCCATGGTATAGGGTATCGTATAGTCGGTCTAGACCGACTATAATTTTCTTACTTGTTATTTATATTTTTTATAACTCCTAATGAATTATTTAAGATTTTTTAAATAAATTTGGTTGAAACAATTGTTGTCGTTATTATAGGGGTTTTCCAGATCGCGAGTGGATAATGTTTTAAGAACATTTTCTATTTTTTTTTTTTTTTTTGCAGTGAACGTACAAGAAAACGAACTTAATATAAAGCTACACTCGAATCTGTGTGATTTATGTGTGTTCGAAACAAAAAATACGTGATAGAAAAATGTTCGTGTAGATAACGAAATATTAAAACGAAAGACAGTCATGATTGTGTTGGGCACCGTACAAAATTTAGAAACACACATAATTGATATGAAAATAAAAATACGTGCTTGTTGATCTGAGTTACATATGTTTACATATATGTACATACGAGTTTTTTATTCAGTGTGTGTCTTTTTCTGAACTGTGAATCAAACTACAGGTCGCATATTTTGATGAAATTTGGTATGTAAGCTTTTATCGGCCATAGGATGAACGCTATTGAAATTGGTGAAATTCGGTCCATGTTCAGACCTAATCCCCATACAAATGACCCCAATGAAATCGACATAAACTGCCATAAGGTCCAAATTATCATATAGATCTCAGTCGAATTGGATTTGTATGTGTTTATTATATCCATTAATCAGTAGTCCAAAAATAATACCTATAGGACAATTCTTAGTCATAGGCCCCATATAGAGCTGCTTCCCGATCTTCACTTAAAACTATCAAAAAACAAAAATATTGCACAGATTTTTCTCAAATTTGGTATATATATATTTTTTCATATTTCGACCCGTCCCCATATAAATAAAGCATCCGATATGAACTTTTTCATATCTGCAGAAAAAAAAATTTAATAACAATGTCACTCAAATTTGGTTTATGCTTATTTTCTATATCGAATTAGTTGGACCGAAGAGATATGGTCTCTAAACCATGGTATAAGGTATCGTATAGTCGGTCCAGACCGACTATAATTTCTTACTTGTTTTTATTATGAAAAATATATTGAGAAAGAAGTCATGCTCGATTTCTGCATTTTATTTCAAACTACATTCCCTGCATGATTTATTTATTTATTTTTTTTTTTTTGGTTTTGTGTAGCGAAGTTCCGCTAAATATATGAAACAGATTTAATATTTCCCTTGTTGTTGGTATTGTGTCCAAAGTAATTTGTCCAAATCCTGTTGACTTTTTAACGTATTTCAACTATAAACTGATATTAAAAATGTCAGTTTGTTTTAAATAAATTTTTTTTTTATTCAAATGCTGTCATAAAAATAAGGATTTTGTACAGGTTTTACTAATAAAAAAATCAAATTTATATTAAACATAATTGCTATTGTAAATTTTTTTCTTCTTAGTGATTTTTTTTTAGAGAAATTGGAGTATTATTTTTTTCTTGATTTTGTTTTCGGTTAGCAGCAATTTTTCCAATTAAAAGTTTGTTTTAAGTGGCTCAAGGTCATTTAGCATGCATTTCAAATGAACTCATTTAAGCGTCATTGCTAAAAATTATAAGTTTGCGTTAATTAAACGCTAAGATAAGTTTGTTGCATGCACATGTTAACACATATTCTAAAATAAGTAAATACATTTTTGATTTCATTTCAATGATCTAATTTTTGAATACTTATAATAAGAAGTTCAAAAAGTTTATAAAATCGAAAAATTATATTATAATTTGAATAGTTATAGTTCCTATATAAAGCTGATTCCCGATCTTCTATTAGAAAACAGAAATATTGTATAGATTTTTACAAAATATATGTAGATTGTAATGTTTTTGAGAAAAGCAAGTATCTTTACTATATCATTTTTTGATCTAGTCCCCATATAAAAATAACATCAGGTTTTAATAATAGTACCAAAATGTGTTTTTTTTGTATCCAAGATTCTTTCCTGAAACGCATGGTATGGGGTACTTTATAGCCTGTCTAAACAGAGTATAATTTTCTTACTTGTATTTTTTAAGTATTTAAAATAGTGTTCAGTTTTGTCCAGAATACCGAGATTATAATAGAATCTTTCTGTTCTACAGAGTTACGCGATTGATCACCACAAAAGATTCGGAAGAAGCCCCAGATATAAATCTATTTTGATACTAAATTAGGATTCATTTTACATCTGTGTACAAGCTATACTTCTCCTTTATACACATATCTAAATAAAATATTTGTTGTAACTACCCTAGACTTGTCATCATTTCGACATTGGGAAATGTCAAAGGCATATAAATAGTGTCATTCTAAAAATATTTTGTAATACCTTTTCTTTCCAAATTTCAGATAAAATTTCATTCAACTTCCTTAAACCAAACACAAAGTGCAAAATAAGCATGGCCGATAAAAAGAAAATGCCCAATTATATTAAGTTTGTTATTGGTGGCTTAGCGGGCATGACAGCAACATGTTTTGTACAACCGATGGATTTAGTTAAGACTCGTATGCAAATGGCCGGTGTTGGTGGGGCGAAAAGCGAATATAAAAACTCTATGGATTGTCTAATGAAGGTGGTGAAACATGAGGGCATATTCAAGTGTTGGAATGGTTTGAGTGCTGCTCTTTTACGTCAGGCCACTTACACAACAACCCGGATGGGTATGTATCAAAATCTTATTGATATGTACAAGGCCAGGGAGCAACAAGCGCCGACAATCGTTGCCAGTATGGCAATGGGTATTATAGCTGGTGCTGGCGGAGCCTTTGTGGGTGTTCCAGCCGAGGTGGCTCTTATACGGATGGTCACCGATGGTAAATTGCCACAGGCTGAAAGAAGAAATTATAAAAATGTAGCCGAAGCCTTGTTGCGTATTATGAAGGAGGAAGGTATAGCCGGTTTGTGGAGTGGTAGTTTACCCACCGTAGGTCGCGCCATGATTGTCAACATGTGTCAATTGGCTTCGTATAGTCAGGTCAAGACTTATCTGCACAAGGGACCCTTACAATTGAATGAAGGGTTTGGTTTACATGTGATCGCCAGTTCCTTTTCCGGACTGTTGACATCTTTGGCCTCGATGCCCTTAGATATTGCCAAGACGCGCATACAAAATATGAAAACAGCTGCCGGTGCTAAGCCAGAATATTCGGGAACCATTGATGTTTTAATCCGAATCTTAAGACAAGAGGGTGTTTTAGCTCTATGGAAAGGTTTTACGCCATATTTTGCTCGTATCACTCCGCACACAATACTAACATTTGTTTTTCTGGAACAATACAACAAAATATATAATAAATATGTGCTGGGCACAGAAGGTGGCTCGAGTTTGTAATTTATTTTGATGAAGTGAAATTTTACCTACTAACATCGATCTATTTTGTAACTCTGCAAAAAACAAAAAATATATATTTTATATGTCTTGAAAATAATGTTCAAATAAAGATTTTTTAAATTGATAACTCAAATATGAACATTAGTGGACTAGTTACTAGTTGCTAGTTAGATCTTTAAATACAGTTGAAAATTTCTGAAATAAACATTTTCGAACAACAAAAGAAATTCTGAGCAACATTTGGAAATATTGCAAGTACAATACACAAATGGAAATTTTATGAGGGTTAAAAAATAAAATAAACAAAAATGTAAAGGGTTCGCCATCAAACGTTTTTTTTTTCAACTAGTGCTTATTTCGTGAATGGTAACACTTAGGTCATGCCTGATTTGACAGATAATTAGTTTTATCCTTCCGCTGAACGAATATGGTTGTGTATGTGCTTGAACAACGCTGGGAAATATTGCGACATTACTTTGAAAATCATGGTAATGTTGCAGAATGTGTGCGAAAATTGGTACGGATTTTGGAAGAAGAGAAGCACCGTCAGCTCCGTATGTTCGTTATCTTGTGAAAAAAGTGAAAGAAACTGGCGTCCTCATCGATAAACCAAAGCGTGAAAAGCTAAAAAAAAGTGCTTACACCCGAGAATATTGCTGCTGTGGCAGAAAGTGTGCGTGAAGCGCGATCAACATCAATTCACCGTCGTTCTCAAGAATTGAACATTTCGGAGGCACCATTGAGACGAATTTTGCATAAAGACCTTGGTATGACGCCATACAAAGTCCAATTGGTTCAGGAGTTGAAGCCAACTGACCATCCAATGCGTTTTCGCTTCGCTAAGTAGGCCTGCGATCGAATTACAGAAGATGCCGATTTTGCCAAAAAATCATCTTTTCAGATGAAGCTCATTTTGATCTTGGCGGGTATGTAAACAAGCAAAATTGTCGCATTTGGGGCACAGAAAACCCGCACGCATACACTGAAAAGCCGATACACCCAAAACGAGTCACTGTTTGGTGCGAATTTTGGTCCAGAGGCATAATTGGGCCATTTTTCTTCGAAAATGAGCAAGGAGTGGCCGTTACAGTCAATGGCGATCGTTATCGGGTCATGTTGAACGAATTTTTGTTCACAAAAATTGAAGAGGAGACTATTGGCAACATTTTATTTCAACAGGACGGCGCTACGTGCCACACAGCCGAAGCTACACTCGATGTTTTGCGCCCTGTTTCTGAAGATCACATTATCAGCCGCAGAGCCGATGTCGTTTGGCCACCTCGGAGCTGCGATTTGACACCGTTGGACTATTATTTGTGGGGTGCCCTCAAAGATAAGCGTTACGCCCACAAGCCAGAGACAATTGACGCTTCAAAGTACAATATTCGTGAAGCCATTGGTGAAATACAGCTGTACACACTCGATAATGTGCTTAAAAATTGGACCGATCGTGTAGGCTACTGCATGGCCAGCCGAGGCAGCCATTTGAATGACATTATTTTCCATTATCAACCGGAAGGATTGTACTTTCAAATAAAAAAAGAAATTTGAGATAATATTCAGTAGTTTTTATACCCTCCACTCCAGTGTGCAGAGGGTATATATAAGTTTGTCATTCCGTTTGTAATAATTAGAAAAAAAATTTTGGACCCCATAAAATTTATATATTTGTGATCCTTATAACAACCGGAGTTGATATAGCGATGTCCGTCTGTCCGTCTGTCCGTCTGTGGAAATCACGATGACGGCATCAATCGGGCAGCTAGGGTGCTCGTTGGCATAAACAATGATTCACTAACATCCTGAAAAGTTTGCTATTTAAAATCGTCCAAATCGGTCGATTAGGCCCCGAGATTTGAATGAAGAACTAAAAAAAGTCTTGAAAAAAAATAATTTTCTATTTTGTTCTTGTCAGGATCACGCCGTCAATAGTGCAGCTACAGTGATCATTTTTAGTGAGAATGATTCACCAAATTCATGGAAAGATTTCTACTTCAAAAATCATTAAAATCGGTGGAACAGGTCCAGGGAAATCTCTGAAAAAGTAAAAAAAAATTAAAAACATGATATTTCTATATTGTTCTTGTTGTTATTCTAAATATTGCATTGTTTTCATAGCTGGACTTGTTGTTTTTGTGGTCGTTATGGTAATAATATAACAAAAACAAACCCTTTGTACATTTTTTTTTATCAACTCTGGTAGAAAAATTTAAAAGTTTCCATTGTTTTGGCATCACTAAAAAAATATGTTAGATCATTTCTGTCATTGCCACGAGCCTGCCTGCTCGATTGGGTCACGGGAAAGTGGTTAAAGTCGATCCAAAATTTTTTCGACAAGCAGACACGAGTTAATATAAAGGGAGTAAAAATTCACCAACATATAAAGCAAATAATGCTAAAATACCTAGTTGTTAATAAAAAAAACAATTGGGCAATTCACAATGGGTAATGTATCGTTGTATCTCTTGTATCGTGTATCACTTTACAATAGTGTAAAATTGTTGTTGATAATTTTCACTGAAAAATCTGATACACGATCCAACTTCATTTGCCATGTTTAGTAAATGTTGTATATAATAACATATCAGTTCCAAGTGAATGCCAGTTTTTATGAAAAAGAAAAAACAAATACATAGAATTTTATCAGCATAAATAATTATAAAATAAAATATGGCAAATAATGCAAATAACGCAAATCATCGATAAGTTTATTTATATAAAAATTAATGTTTATATTTTTTTAGTATGTATTTTCTCTTTCAGTACCAACCAAAACATTTAACATTTTTTTTTTTCATTATAAATTAAAATGCAAGAGCTACGTAACTAAAACTCCAGGGTATATCTCACGACCAAAAAGCAAACACTGACAAGTGTTTTCTCTTATACAAAATAGCAGAAGCGACGAAGCGATCTTTCCTCGTTGGATCGAAAATTACTAAAGAAAGCGTTTTACAATATGAAAATACAACTGAGTGTTCACAACAAATGATTGTATTGTGTATTTCAATACAACATACAATATACAACACCTGTTGTGAATTGCCCAAATGTAAATTTAGCAAAAAAATTTATGTATTAATTTATTTAAAGAGAAAATCACAAAAATAACGTTTGATGTTGTATTTTTTGTGTGTAATATTTAAATATGCATACATACACATATTAAATAATACAAATAATATACATATATTATATATATGTATGTATGTATCTATATTCATAGTAACTGCATGTTAGAAATAAATCGGTTATTTTATTTACATAAAATTCTGCAGTATTTTGTTGTGGGGAAAATATATTTCTTTTGCATTAACAGAGTGTCACTTCATTTTGCTCAGCGTGACTATGCCACAGTAGATGGCGCCATAATTTTTGTTTGTTCTAATTAGCTTTGCAATAGTTATTTCTATTTTTACATGAATGTTAATATTTTCAACTAGATATCATACAGAACAATGTTAAGAGTATACACGGGCTGGTCTTTTATTTCATACGTTTTTTCATTATTCTTTTACAAATATGAACATAAGTTTGGAATATTAACTTTTTGTTGTCTTTACAAAATAGAGTTACCGAGTTCGTCAATGAGTTTTTTGCTTACAAAACAGTTCTACATAGTTATATAGAACTATTATTCTGCTTTACCTATAAAATATCTGATTGCGATTACATCTAATTTTTAATTTAATTGTTTATAATTAATAAAGCATTATTATTCACATAAATACAAAATTTCACTTTTTAAATTTTCCATTCAAATTTAAGAAAATATCAATTATAATAAAAACGGAAAATAAAATTTCCAATTATAAATTAGAAAATATTAATTGAATTTCAGAAAATCATATCAAAACGTCGGAAATAATAATTTTAAATTTAGAAATATGTTTACATTTAAAAATGTTTACATTTAAAAAAAATATTGCCATTCAGGAGATATTAATAACTTTTCAGTAACGCGATTCAGTAACTTCTTTTAACGATAGTCGAATCGTAAAAATAAAGAAAATTGCAAAATTATCAATAAAATTTTTAAACGATATTCGCTGTTGTTAAAGTCAGCTGTTGTTGTTATCTAAACGACAACCATTTTTGTGTTGTTTATTCAATCGATAAAAACTTAAATTTTTAGGTTGAAATGTCGTCATACATAAATAAAAATCATGAAATAGTGAAAATATTTTGCTTTAATTAAAAAACTTTTTTATATAAATAAAAAAATTAAATAGCATATTCAATTCATTATTTCATTTTCAAATAAATAAACAGAAATATTAGTAAAAAAATAAAGATATTAAACATAAACATAAAATCATCCTGTCAAACACCAAGTAATTTGTTTTTTTCTATTCTTCTTTGTGTTTTTCGCTTATTTTGACAGAGATGCCACTCCTTTACAATTTAAATAAATAGAAAAACAGATTTGTCGATATTAATTTAAATTCAATGAATTTAAGAAAACCTCAATATTTAAGAATTGCTAAATAAAAATTGTTACATAAGTAAACGTAATTTTATGAGAATGTTATTTTTTATATATAAATTTTCACAATTTTTTTTGGATGAAAATTTCAAGTTTTTCAGAAAATAAAGATAACATTAAATTATTTTATTTAAAATGTTTGGGACTTTTCGTTTTTGCGTTTTTCATCCCTAATTTGATTATTTATTATTATAAATTTATTCTCTATGTTTTCAAAATATGGCAATATTTTAAAAAAAGTTGAGAGATTTTTTTTTTTTGGTTATTATTTTGTTACTCCATCCGACCTATATGGCCACAATGAAGAAATATTTGGCCAGTTAAAAGAAGCTATACAGCCATCTCCAATTAGCACGATTTAATGGTTATAGACACTCTACACAACCATTACCTTTGCAATGGAGGTTAGGGCGAGCTATTTAATTAGCAAAAACTAAATTAAACGAGAAGTTATGTCATATAACCGGAAACGCATGCATATAGGTATATAACCTAAATGCATGCCGATCAGCAACTACGATGACCAAAAAGCAAATACCGAAATAATAGAAAAGACGAAAACCAACCCAAAGAATTTTCTGAAATAATTTGGTATTAAGTTTAACAAATTGTTTACTTTTTCCAATATTTTGTTTACATTTATTATCAATACTCAAATCGAGGTGGAAGGTATCAAAGATTCGGCACAGCCGAATTTAACACTCTTACTTGTTTTTTATAGCATTTTCAAAAAAAAAGTTATTTGGTGGACCCTTTATATTTTTTTATTTTTTTTTTTAACGACGCACTGTGGCTGAAATTTTGACGTCATTGTCCAAAAGTCTAATTTTTTTTGTCACTGATTTTTAAAATTTTAACGCCTTTTTGTAGCTAATATATCCAGCCAAAAAATTAGGTTAAACTTTTGCTAATTGTGGGCGTGGCATGTTGTCAAACTCAACTGTTTTTTAATTTCAGAAAATGGTGATTTTTTGTTTGTTTTTAATCAAAAATAAATCGTTACTACTCGCAAGCTATCATCGATAATGATCTGCGGTCTTTTTTATAATGTTGGTATAATTAGAGTCTTTAGTTGTTGTAAGTGGTCACAGCTCTACCGTTCAATACTAGGGGCGTTATGAAATATTTAAGAAACTACTATATTTTTCTCAAATTTCAACTTTAGTGGAATAGAATTTCTAGGGAACACAAGGGATCAAGAAGCGTATACCACCAGGAGAAAGGTGAAAGTGTCCTCTTTATCCATATATATACTTTTGCACCCGTGACGACACGTGGGTAGAACACTTTTTTCATTTTAATGAAATTACTCTTAAAAAAACAGCCCTATAAGTACTCATTTACAATGATGTATTAAATTTGTGCTTTAGGTATTTTATAGCTTATAGTAGCTATTATTTGTCCTATTACCAGTATATATTTGTAAGTAGGAATGTCAATACACAGAGGATGTAATTTATTAGTAACTTGGGGGGTTTTTTTTTATTATCATACCTTTTTTATACCTTTTTATTTTACCTAACAATGTAGGTACTAATGCAAGTAGTAAATAAAACACACACAGGTAATTCATTTGTATAGTGGGTTTTTTATAAATTATTTTATGTAGTAATGCACTAATGCCATTTTCGTACCTTTTTATTTTACCTAGAAACATAGTATGATGGCTTATGAGAAGGCTTCTAAGAAAGCCACATTTGAATACAAACTCAATTGCTCTAATACAGTGCTTCTCAAACTTTTTCATATCGCGGCTCCCTAAATTCCGAAACAAAAGTTTCATTCACCCCCCCCCTCCCACCACCCAAAAAATAATACTATTAAAACACTATTTATCATTAATTTTGTTTAAGTAATATTTTTATTAGAAATAATAAATCCATTTAAACAAAAACTTTTTAAAATAAACTCAAAAATAATATTATATAAAAATAACTTTTACAAAAAGAATATCTAATTATTACGATATAATAATTTAATGAGAAGGATGTGATTGCATAGTTTTACACAAATAATCAATATCGGGTGAAATTTCAGAAATACTAATTCGAAGGTTTTGTTCCAAAGAGCTCGTTGAAAGGCAAGATCTATGTTTATTTTTAAGTACTAGTAATGAAGAAAAAGCTGTTTCACAAAGATACGTTGTCGCAAAAAGTATTAATTTTAGCAATGCCACTTTTGCGATAGTCGGATATTCTTGCTGTCGCCTTATCCAAAATTCTGTACAACTTTTTTCGTTAAACTCTAATTCAAAAGAATTATCTGATCTAATTTCAATCAATTCTTTTGAGCTACCCAAGAAATATGATCATATTTCAATGTTTTAGCAAATGGCATCCTTATCCAGTCATATTTTCGTTCCTCGTTCATGTTTGGGAAATATTTAGCAAAAAATCTTTTAGATTCATCAATATGATTCAGTATTGTTTTTTTAATTGAATTTGATATGGATATTTCATTGGTGCAAACAAACTCATTCAGACATGGGAACATTTCCATATTTCCTTCGTTAATAGAGTTTGACCATGAACAAAGTTTTTGTTGAAAAGCAATAAGTTTTGTATTCAAAACTAAAATATTGGTTTCTTTTCCCTGCAGAGAAAGATTTAATTCATTTATTTTAACAAAAAAAATCTGCTAAATATGATGCTAAACACATCCAACTTTCATCACTGAAGTGCGTAGCAAGATCTGGTTTTTTATCTAAAAGAAATAATCGTAACTCATCTTTAAGTTCTAAAATTCTATTTAAAACTTTTCCACGTGAATGCCACCTTACTTCAGTATGATATAACAAAACCTCATGCACTGATCCCATCTCCTTACATAAAATATTAAACAATCTCGAGTTTACAGCACGATTTTTTTACAAAATTAACAATAGTTGTAATGTCACTCAAAATTTCACTGAGTTCGGAACACATTCGTCGAAAAACTAAATGTTCTCTGTGTATTACGCAGTGAATATATTGCGCATCTGGTGATACTTTTTGTACTTCTGCTTTGAATCCAGAAATTCTCCCAGTCATCGCTGCTGCACCATCTGTACACACTCCTACACATTTTGACCATTCAAGTTTATTCTCTGAAAAGAACTCATCTACTTTTACAAAAATATCAATACCTCTTGTTGAAGTTAATAGCTCCCGACAAAAAAGTAAATCGTCATGAATTTGGAAGTTATACTGATATCTTATAAAAACCATTAACTGCGCGTAATTTATTATATCAGTAGATTCATCAATTTGTATCGCGAAGAAGTTGCTCTGTTTAATATGAGATATTAATTGGGTTTTAATATTATATCCCATGCTATCAATTCTTCTTTTCATAGTATCGTTTGAGATAGGAATAGACTTCAAAAGATTAGCAATTTTTTCACTGTATATAGTTTCACAAATTTTAATTGCTGCGGATAATATAAGATCTTCTCCTATCGTATAAGGTTTTTTGTTTGAAAAAATTCGAGTGGCTTACTTTGATATTCTGGGTGCAAAGTAGTTAAATGACGTAGTAGTTTTCCTGGCCTCATACTATCGTTTGATAGTTGGGTGAAACAAATTACACACATAGGTCTTTCTTGATTATTAAATGTTGACGAAATAAATTCATATTTCAAATAATCAGTATTATATTTACGATTTTTCAATTGAGGTGTATATCTGCGGCGACTTTTCTCTTATTACCAGTTGTTAATCTCCATGTTGAAGTAGAAGTTCCTGGTAAAGATGATATTTCTACTGGTTCTTGTAGATGTTCGGATGTAAGTTCTATTAATTCATGTACACTTTCATAATTTTCTCGCTCTTTAGGTATTTTTATTAGCCACTTATCCATTTTTAAACCCGTACTAAAATCGTTAAAATTTTAAGAAAATAATAGTTAAATTTATCACCTAATTAAAAGAAATAATAATAATTACCTTGAATATAGAAAGAAATATAATTATTTTATAATATTTAATTATACTTTTTTTTGCTTTAATATATTCACTTTTTAAACTTTTTTAATATTACATAAAAAAAAAACTACAAAAATCGTCAATGTTGAAAGCACATCACTAAATGAAGATAAAATTTAAAAATGTGCTTCTTTTTGCAAACTAACTAAGCCTACTGCGGAAATAAATTTTTCAATTTAATAAAATTCTAGGAAGTTAAAAAATATGCTTCTGTGTAGCTAAGCATACTACGAAATCAAATTTTATAAAATTTAACAAAGTTTAAAAATATGCTTCTGTGTAACTAAGCCTACTGTGAAATTTAATTTGAACAAATTTTACGATTTTAAATTTAGGAATACACCATTTTCAAAGAAATTTATGAAATAAAAAAAAATATTTTAAAGACTAAATACATAAATGTAGAAATACTTAAATGTTTTGCGGCTCCTTTAAAAAACTTCTACGGTCCCCTAGGGGGCCGCGGCTCACAGTTTGAGAAGCACTGCTCTAATATATTTCAGCAATAACAGTCGCAAATAAAAATATTCAGAAAAAGATGGAGAACTTCAGTTATAAAGAACAGGCCGAAGAATATTTTAGAAACAAAAACCAGGAAGATGTTCTTAGTTACGTTAAAATAAAATTGAACTTAAATTCGTGTAGCACCGAAATACAAGAGCAATTATCTAATTTCGTCAAAGCACTAAAAAAAAACGCTTCAAAGAAGTTAGCTACAGTAAACAAAATTTTTATATAAAAAGTGCGAATTGGTTAGAAGGCCAAATTACTGTCGCTGCAGAAACAGCAATGCAAGGCAAAGCTGGAAGACCACGCAAATCATTGGACAACTGCAGCGATAGATGTAAGAGGTGGAAACTTAAAGATGTTAACAATGAAATTGGTTGTACAAATATAAAAGAATCTTTCCTACATCAATTATGATCACAGAACCAATTAACAAAAGTGGATATCATTGAAAAAGTTGTTAAAGCTAGTCCCAGTGAGAACAAAACGGATTCTTAAAAGTATACCAACTACGAGCGATGCAAAACAGTTCACAAATGAGGAGGCATTAGCAATATTTCTGGATTTGAAATTAACAAAACTGTAATATATTCAGATCAGATTGCGTGCGATTGAAAAAGGCTCAAATATGTATACAGCGGATCACTACATAACCGCTGCTAAAATGGACTGTTCGCCATCAAAGGACACTATTACAATCACACAAATTTCGGCAGAGGTACAACTACAATCTCTACTTAATCGCAAGCCGAACGCTTGCTACAATCAATTAAAGCAAATTAGTTAGAGAAATATGGAAGCACAAAATTAATTCTTTTTTTGTAAATGGGGATGTGATGGTTCTTCGGTACAGAAACAATACAAACAAGTAGTATGTGAAAATATTTCGGACTCAGATATGTTCATGGTATCATTTGTACCATTGCTATTGAAAAAGATTTTGGAAGATTCAGAGCCTTCGACTAGTACAACGCAAACAATAGATATTTAGAGATGTGAGACACCATCTTCTACGAAATACTGCAGGCCAATCAAATTCGAATCCAAAAAAGAAACCCATGATGCCATTAACACAGAAGTTATTGATATCAAGGCCCAAATTGCAACACTACAGCCATTACAATTACAGTTAGATGGGCAGCAAATTGAAGTAAGCTACCAATTAGTGCTGACAATGAAAGATGGAAAAGTAGGTCAGGCTTTGACTAACACGAAGGCTGCAGCCAGCTGCATTATATGCCATGCAACATCAAGCCAATAAAACCAAGTTCCATCAAAATCATTAGATAATACCGATGCATATGAATTTGGATTATCACCACTACATGCAAGAATACGACTTATGGAACACATACTAAAAATCAGTTATGATTTGGATTTCGGCTCTTCAGGATCAATAAGAAACAACGAAACCAACAAAGAGTTAAGAAGTTCAAAAAAGAAACATGTTCAAGATAAATATCGCAAATTTGAATTGATTATAGATCAGCCAAAACAGGGGGTCAGGCAATACAAATGATGGCAATACCGCAAGAAGATTCTTTTCAGATCCAGAAACAGCATCTGAAATAACAGGAGTAGATTTAAACCTTATTTTCAGACTTAAAATAATCCTAGAAGTACTTGCGTGCAATGAAGAAATTGACTCTAGAAAATTACAACCAACTACCTATGGAGAAATATGTCTGCAACAGTCCTTTATCATGGAGAAGATATCATTAAATATCATTTGGTGCCAGTTGGAGATCTATCAGAGGAGGCTCAGGAAAAAGGAACAAGGATTACAGATCTTATAGAGAGCACAATACCAGAAAAATTTCACGAAATTCCACAAATGAAGATCTATTTAATATATTATTGGCAACGTCAGATACGTTCGTCTCCAGTATTCGAAATCAATGAAAAGTGGAACATCGGCATTTAGATGAAGAAGTCAAAAAACTACTAAAGAACAGAAATAACACAGAACAATATATGGAATATTTGCAATCAATATTTGAGTCAAATGAATAATAATTATAATTGCCATTCATTGTTATTTAAGTACGAAAAACATAGTATTAGTAAAAAAAATAGTAATAAACGGAACCTACCATTGTAACAAATGCAATTAAAATCTATTGCAGTTTTTATTTTCAAAATGTTTTTTAAAATTATAAAATTTGACAGCAAAAAATAATAAATTTTTCTGTAGTAATAGCAAGATTTTTAGATAATATTATTAACGTTTTTTTTAAGTGTAAATATTCTTTGAGTGTAAAAAAATTTGCAAATTTGACAACAAAAAATTTTTATTAATTTTCCAGTAATAATAGCAAAATCTCCAGTTGATTTTACTATTTTCTTTTTTTTTTAGTGTAAAAATTTTTTTGAGTGTAACATTAAAAAATCCCATTTAACAAAAAATATTTATAATTATTATTAAAATCCAAATATTAAATTTTTTAATAAATAAAAAAATATTAAACACATATTTCACTCTAAAAGTTAAAAAAAATCAAAAGTTCAACTTTGACCTAGAATTCCTTCAAAAGTCCTCAATCAATTTTAATGTAATATTAACTGAGTCAAGCTGAACTAAATAAAGGGTCCGCCATCTAACGTTTTTTTTTTCAACTAGTGCTTATTTCGTAAATGGTAGCACTTAGGTCATGTCTGATTTGAGAGATCATTAGTTTTATCCTTCCGCTGAACGAATATGGTTGTGTATACGCTTGAACAACGCAGGGAAATATTGCGACATTACTTTGAAAATCATGGAAATGTTGCAGAATGTGTGCGAAAATTGCTTACGGATTTTGGAAGAAGAGAAGCACCGTCAGCTCCGTATGGTCGTTATCGTTATCGATAAACCAAAGCGTGAAATTCCAAAAACAGTGCGTACACCCGAGAATATTGCTGCTGTGGCAGAAAGTGTGCGTGAAGCGCCATCAACATCAATTCACCGTCGTTCTCAAGAATTGAACATTTCGGAGGCATCATTGAGACGAATTTTGCATAAAGACCTTGGTATGACGCCATACAAAGTCCAATTGGTTCAGGAGTTGAAGCCAACTGGCCATCCAATGCGTTTTCGCTTCGCTAAGTGGGCCTGCGATCGACTTACAGAAGATGCCGATTTTGCCAAAAAAAAATCATCTTTTCAGATGAAGCTTATTTTGATCTTGGCGGGTATGTAAACAAGCAAAATTGTCGCATTTGGGGCACAGAAAACCCGCACGCATACATTGAAAAGCCGATACACCCAAAACGAGTCACTGTTTGGTGCGGATTTTGGTCCAGAGGCATAATTGGGCCATTTTTCTTCGAAAATGAGCAAGGAGTGGCCGTTACAGTCAATGGCGATCGTTATCGGGCCATGTTGAACGAATTTTTGTTCACAAAAATTGAAAAGGACGGCGCACAGCCGAAGCTACACTCGATGTTTTGCGCCCTGTTTTTGAAGATCGCATTATCAGCCGCAGAGCTGATGTCGTTTGGCACCCTCGGAGCTGCGATTTGACACCGTTGGACTATTATTTGTGGGGTGCCCTCAAAGATAAGTGTTACGAGAACAAGCCAGAGACAATTGACGCTTTAAAGGACAATATTCGTGAAGCCATTGGTGAAATACAGCTGCACACAATCGATAATGTGCTTAAAAATTGAACCGATCGTGTAGGCTACTGCATGGCCAGCCGAGGCAGCCATTTGAATGAAATTATTTTCCATTATTAACCGGAAGGATTGTACTGAAATTTGAGATGATATTCAGTAGTTTTTTTTTATAGTATTTTCAAAAAAAAAAGTTATTTGGCTGACCCTTTATCTATCCATTAAAAAAAATTACTGAAATATTTTGATCGGTTAAAAAGTTACAGAATTTTGGCCAATGAAAAACGATTTTCAGCCACTGTGCGACGGAACCCAACCTATCACCTACCCGCCCTACCCGACCGAGGAGTACGCCCACGAAGAGCTGGCAAGTAGATCGTGTGGTCGTAAATCAGCTACAGATTATGTCATCAACTGATATTAGGAATAGACAAACTTAAAAAACATAAAGAACACAAAAATAGTTAATCGTGGTATTCAATTATATCGCGCCTTACCTTCGATACATTACAATTAAAATCAAGGAAATTGCGGAAAGAATAAAAATTAGCATAATAAGTCCTCGAATAGTCCAAATGAAGCAGATTAAAATGTCTTGTGAATCTCAAGGGTATGTTAAAATTCAAATTTGATAAAAGAAACTCTGCGTCAACGTCACCATTCGCAAGGTTGAAAACAAAGTTGACACCCAACATGTCCCTTCTACTCTCAAGAGTTGGAAGTCTGATAAGCTTTAGTCTATTAGTATATGATGGTGTCATCATTACTCCAACCTAGACCACGTAGACAGAATAGCAAAAACTTTCTCTGCATAGACTCGATTGCTTTAGCATGAATCTGATAATATGGATTCCATATTATTGAGGCATTTGGGTGGCCCTTCATTATATGGAGGGAAAAAAAATATTCAAACTCTCAGTTTCACCCCCTAGAAATATGCGAATAGTAAAAAAACTGAGAAATACAAAGTTTTGGGCCAATCAAACAACATTTAGTCGTGCCTCAATGCGATTGAAAATTTCAAGTGTTTTAAGTCTTTTATTAGCTTGGGGTCATATGTGACCTAAATTACAAAAGGGTTAATGGGGTCATATTATTTTTTTCCGAAACCCTGGGCTATTAAGATAAAACATAACATTTAAAAGTAGAAAAGTGATGAATTTTTGATACAAAGTATTTAGAAAGAGTACATTTACAGAATATTTTACTAAAATCCCATTTTTCTCGAAATCCGCAAAAATAAAATCCTTGTCAAAAACATTCTGGCACAGGGATTTACTTAAAAATTCACACAGTTAATCTGTAACGTGTGTTTAATAAAACCTTAAATTAATATAGTTTTCAAAAATTTATCAAAAAAAATTTCCAATTTTCGGTCTCAATGCGCAATAGGTTAACAACGTGGTAATAAAACAATACTTCATATCTGAGTACTTATAAGTATAGAGACCAAAAAAGAATGATGGCTTTAATCAATTTCTCAAAGTTGAAAAAAATGCCATCAAATTTCATGACCTGGTTTTTTTTTGGCACAAAAGTGGTCTGGGGCATTTGCTATTTCTTGGCGAGGTTTTATTCGATTTTGAAGTTTTATAGCCTTTTGAAAGGACAATTTAATACTGATCCCGAATTATATAACAACTCTAGAACGAAATTTTCGTAAAATCTTAAAAATAGTTATATTTTCCCCATATAAACACACTTGAAATTTTCAATTGAGGCACGACTAAATGTTTTTTGATTGGCCCAAAGCTTTGTATTTCGGAGTTTTTTTGCTATTCTCATATTTCTAGGGGGTGAGAGCGAGAGTTTGAACACTTTTTTTTATTAAGGGCCACCCTACTGAGGCATATTCCAAAATTGGTTTAACATTTGCTGTATAAAGTTGTTTAGTAACATATGGATTTGAAAACTACTTAGCCCATCTTTTAACGAAACCAAGAGTAGATCTTGTCTTATTAACAATCATACTAATATGACAAATGAAGTTAATTTCCTATCCATAAGTACACCAAGATCCAGAAATGTTTGAACAGTATCCAATACTATTCCATTTATGCAATACTCATTAGAAATTATTCGCTTTCTGTGAAATACCATATGTTTACATTTCTTAAGATTCAGTTCCATCAAGTTCACATTACACCATTCAACTAATAAATCAAGCTCACGCTGAAGAGTAATATGACCAATTTATGTCCTTGAAACTGTGAAATAATTTAACATCATCTACATATATAAGGACGTTGCAATTCGAAATTACAGTCGTAAGATCATTTACGAACAGTAAAAACAATAACGGGCCCAAATGACTGCCTTGGTGAACTCCAGAAGTAACTCTTATAATTTGAGATTCAATATTGCGAAACATGACTCTTTGAGAACTAAACATGAGATACGATTCAATCCACAAAATAATAGATTCATTCATATATGCCAATGAGTTTTAGTTTGAGAAGTAAAATATTATGATCCACCTTATCAAAAGCTTTACTAAATTATTGTATATCACATCTCTCTGCTCACCACGGACGAAACCTTTGAATATTAAAATATTAAAATTTCTCCTGTAATTATTCTTAAATAGTTCTGAATCAATCGAACGAAGATTATTTTGTAATGTTTTCGTAATGGTTTAAATTTATAATGATTATTGCCGATATTTTTTTACAACTACAAAATATCCTAGTGTACCTACAAATTTCTGATAAATACAATGAGTGACAATCTACATAAATATTAAATTAGCATTATAATTTGATACACTGCTGTAAAATTAAATAATTTATAATCATTTATATGTATACATATACATATTTACTTTCTCGAATACAAATAAAAATACAAATGATTCATATAACATTGCTAATTAAATTAATTATTAATTTGAATAACAAAAAACATTTATAGTTAAAAACAACAAAAATGTTATGGTTGAAAACTCCTTCATACAATGAGCCACAATCACACAACAACAATTCAATGCACATATTTGTCTTTTTTTTTGTTTCATTTTGATACAAATGATATGTTAATTTACGGTTAAAAAAGTTCATTACAGCTATAAATTTTATTTAATTGTTAATCAAAAAATATAAGAAGCCAGCAAAAAAAAAATATGTAGAAATTATTCATGTATTTTAAATTGTTGTAAATAAAAAGCCGGCCGGCAAAATAAAACGCAAAACGCTCTCATTAATCAAATAAAATATCTGTAAAACAAAAACAATTTAAAATAACAAGATTATTTTTATTAATCATTGTTATAGTTTAATCTCGTTTATGAAATTTAAACTACGACTTATATTTCTGATGCATTATGCATTTTTGTTATCATGATAGTGAAGGTAAAACAAGTAGGAAATCGGTAGTAATATACCCTATACGATGAGTGTCGGAAAATGGATTCCGCTTAAAAATTGTCAGAAGTGCTGAATTTCCAGTTCTTTAAGTATGCTCAGTAGGGTGGTCCAAAAAAAAAAAGTTGTGAATTATTGACTGGGCCACCCCCTAGAAATATGCGAATAGAAAAAAAGTGTGAAATACAAAGTTTTGGGACAATCAATTGAAAATTTCAAGTGTGTTTATATGGGGAAAATATGACTTTTTTCAGATTTTACGAAAATTTCGTTCTACAGTTTAATTTTTCCGACAAATTGTTATATAATTCGAGCCACAAATGACCCATAACGCTAATAAAAGACAATTTATTCAAAATAGTATGAAATATAAAATTAATTCTATTTATTTTGGTGTTTTTAAGTATGATTTAGTGTGCGATTCCAATTGTTTTCTGTAATCATTTACGACTTGCAATAAGTATTGATTTTCTTTAATTTTATATTATTATATTAATTTTATATTTTATATTCTTTTAAATAAAATGTCTTTTATTAGCTTTGGGTTATCTGTGGGTCTTCTTATTTTATTTAGAAAAATATAGATAGTTTTGATACATAAAATAATTTTATAACAAAATTGGTTAAAAGTTGTTTTAATTTATATTCGCGAGCAATAAGCAGATAATTGCACCAAAGATATTTCACAATGGATTATTTTGATCCCAGGAGCACTGAAGGGTTAAATAAATAAAAATTAACCGAATTATTTCTCTTAAATTCTAAATAGTGATTCCATCGAGTTTAATAGAAAAACTCGTTTTCGGTAATTTTTGTTTAAAAATGTCTTAAAATACAAAGCTGGCCTTGGCAAATAATGGGTTAACGTTCTCGGAATTATCTCAAATTTTAGGAACGGTAGTTCTACACATTTAGTTATTATATTTGAAGCGTCGCATATAAAAATTCAATAGCACTTACAAAATATTTGAATTTTTTGAATAAATTGTTTTTTATTAGCTTCGGGTCATATGTAACCCCAATTCCAAGAAGTGAAAAGTGATGAATTTTTGATACAAAGTATTTAGATATAGTACATTTACAGTATATTTTACAAAAATCCCAGTTTTCTCGAAATCCGCAAAAATCAAATCCTTGTCAAAAAAATTCTGGGACAGGGATTTATCTAAAAATTTACACAATTAATCCCTAACATGCATTTAACAAGACCTTAAAGTGCCAGATCAATTTTCTTAAATTTTGTTTAAGAAAATTTTTCAAAACTTGAAAAAGAAGTTTACGAAATTTTATCAAAAAATTTCCATTTTCTGTCTCAATGCTTAATATGTTAACAAGATGGTAATAAAACAATACTTCATATCTGAGTACTTACAGGTATAGAGACTAAAACAAAATGTTAGTTTTAATTAAGTTCGTAAAGTTGAAAAAAATGCCATCAAATTTCATGGCCTAGTTTTTTTTTGGCACAAAAGTGGTCTGGGGCATTTGCTATTTCTTGGCGAGTTTTTATTCGATTTTGAAGTATTATAGCTTTTGGAAAGATTATTTAATACTGATCACGAATTATAAAACAATTTGTCGGAAAAATTAAACTATAGAAAGAAATTTTCATAAAAACTGAAAAAAAGTCATATAAACACACTTGAAATTTTCAATCGCGTTGAGCACCCTCTAAATGCTTTTTGATGGGCCCAAAACTTTGTATAACTCACATTTTTTTTAGGCCACCCTAATGCTCAGGAATCAAACAATAGATCTAATTTTAAAAATTTTAAACTCAATTGTATAGAAAAACTATTTAGTATTTTTCAAAAAAAAAATGACAGTACAATGTTTTATTCATCTTAGAAACACAACCTTCCACATTTTTTCTAACTATAAGTGAAGAATATTTGCAAAAAAAAAAGAAAATCAATAAAAACAAGTAAGAAAATTATAGTCGGTATAAACGGACTATGCTATACCCTAAAACCTACGCTTAGAGAAATGGTCTTTAAGTAATTGGTCCAACTAATTGAGTACGGAAAATAAACATAAACCGAATCTGATGGAATATTTATTAACTTTTTTGCCTGCAGATATAAAAATGTTCATATTGGATGCTATATTTGAATGGGGATTAGGTCGAAAAATGGACCGATCATGACCATATTTAGTCAAGTCACTTATGCCGTTTTCTTTTCTGACAAAAAATGTCGCATTTTATTTGCACTTTTTTTGAAAAGTGTATTTCTTTATATATTCTGAATTAATAGCAACATTATCTTATATATCAGTCGAAAGGTCTCAAAGTGCTGTGTTTATAAAATGCAAAAAATTTTTATTATTATCCTCTTTGAAGTCATAGGGTGAAAACATTCAAAAAAGGGGAATAATGTGGAAATATTCTCGCGCTTTGATAGGCTTAAGTGAAGATTGGGAAGTAGCTTTTCATGGGGGCTGTGACTAAGAATTGTCGTATAGAGTTTGTTTTTGGACTACTGCTTAATGGATGTAATAAGCACAGAAAAATCCAATTTGAGCAGGACCTATAAAATAATTTGGGTGTTATGGCAATTTAAGTCGATCTCATAAAGGTCATTTGTATGGGGACTAGGTGTGAACATGCACCCACTTTAACCAATTAAAATAACGTTCGTCCTATGGCCAATAAATGCTTATATAAAAATTTCATCAAAATATATTTATATTTGCGACATGTAGTTGTAAACAAACTACAAACTTATATGAATATACAGACGAGCAGACAGACAGACAGATAAAGGGACTGACAGAGAGACGGACGGACATCGATAAAAGATTCAGAAAATGATTCTGAGTCAACCGATATAACTAAAGGCGGGTGTTGCATAGATGTTTTTGGTAGTTACAAACATCAGCACAAACTCATTATACCCTCAACTAATAGTGGCATAGGGTATAAAAATAATCTAACCCATAAAAACAAAGTTTTTAAACTCTTTCTTTTAACTCACACTCTCTGCCTGTCTGTCTGCCTGTCTGTCTGCCATGGCGCAACCCCATTCCCCCTCATCCAATTGATCTGAAACTTGGCCCATAGTCTTGCTGTGACTGTAGATTAATTTTGGGGTAGTCACGCACAGTCACTCATAGTCACGCACAGTTACGGAGTGATTTAAACCCCATTTCTCCTCATCTGAAAGATCTGAAACTTTCTCCATAGACTTGTTGTGGCCAAGGATTATTTTATGATAGTCGCACACAGTAGGGTGACACAATAATTGAACGGATTATTGTGACACTGGATTTAACACTTTAGTGCGCAGAATTTTAGCCAAATTGGACAATGCTTTCTGGACGCGCATTGAGTTCAAAGTTCAAATATGAATTTATATGTAAATATTATCAAAAAAAAATCATTTTTACAAAAATTTTGATATTAATAATTGCGATTCAATTAAATTAATTAATAAACCATAATCTATAGTAAATTATCTTTCTAATAAAGCAACAAAATCTTTTATCGGTTGAAACACAGCCAAGTTATATCAAGTTCCCCAGGCAATAAATGCGTCGCACACCAATTGATTAAGAAAATCGAGCTCAAATTTTTAAAGACATTAAAATAATTTACAACAACAATATTTTTGCATTCTCCTGATCCCAAAATGATATTATGTGAAGGATTTTGTTTTTATTTCAGCGGATTTGAAGAAAAATATGATTTTTCATACTTTTTCAACTGTTATATTTCAAATATCTTTTGTCAAAATATTATACCACTTGATATAAGTTCTCAATTCTGGAAAATAAGGTTAAATTGAAACACTATAAATTGTCCCCCTTTAAGGTCAAAGGTGAAATTTAAGGATATTTTTTTTAAACAAAATATCGAGATAATATATATTTGTGCAAGGATTTCGATAAAAGTTGTTAATAATATTTTAATGATTGTAGAAAATAATATTCTGGACTTATTTTCTAAAATTAACCCATGGGGTACTCAAAATTTATCCTAGTTTAATTTTTTTTTTTCAGAATTATTATATTCATATAAACGTACATCGAGGGCTTATATTCAAAAAGTGCTATTAACATTTGACAGCAATATTAATTTTTGATTTCAAACTGTTCTCTGATATAATTGTCAAATATGATAATAATTTTGATATTATACATGATTAGTACGACTATTTCTTAACAGATATTGTAGCAAATCAATCTACAATTACTTTCAGATCTTATTAATAAATTAGTTTTACATGCTCTCTTTAAAATATTTATTGATGCAGACAACACTTTTTGAATATAAGCCCTCGATATACAAATTTGTTTATACTGTATTATATATAAAAACCAATTAATCTAAATATTTTCCTAAAATAACGAATAAATTTGAGGAATTATGTGAATGCATTAGATTTGTTGTATTTAACAAAAATTCTGATGAAGAAAATATTTATAGATTTTCATATAGTCAATTTGACATCAAGAGCACACCACGGGTTAATTTCAGAAAATAGGTCCAGAATATTATTTTTTGAAATTACTAAAATATTATCAACAAATTTTATCAAAATCCTTCCACAAATATATATTATTTCGATATTTTGTTTTTAAAGAAAGCAAATATCCTTAAATTTGACCTTTGACCTCAAAGGGGGACAATTTATAGTGTTTCAATTTAACCTTAATTTCCAGGATTGAGTGAGAACTTATATCAAGTGGTATAATATTTTGACAAAAGATATTTGAAATATGAAAATACCACAAAGATGAAGCCTAACAAGTGAATAAGTATGAAAAATCACATTTTTCTTCAAATCCGCTGAAATAAAAACGCTGACCTCGCCAAATTAAGAAAACGATACCTACAATATTTGACATTTTTAATCACATATATTTTGTTAATAAGACCTTAAAGTCCAATCGTTAATTTCGGAAAATTTCTTCAACAAAATTTTTTTAAAAGTAAAATTGGAGATTTTGAAATAGTGCTAAAAAATACGTAACGTTTTGACATTAACTTAGACGAGATACCAAATAATTTACATAATATCATTTTGGGATCAGGAAAATGCAAAAATGTTCTTGTTGTAAATTATTTCAGTGTCTTTAAAAATGTGAACTCGATTTTCTTAATCAAGTGGGCTGCGGTGCACTTATTGCATGGGGAACTTGATATAACTTGGCAGTTTTTCAACCGATAATAAATTTTGTTGTTTTCTTCAAAAGATAATTTACTCTAGATTATGGTTTATTAATTAATTAAATTGAAACTCAATTATTAGTAACAACATTTCTGTGAAGAATAATTTTTTTTTGATAATTTTTACATATAAATTCATATTTGAACTTTGAACTCAATGCGTGTCCAGAAAGCATTGTCCGATTTGGCTCAAATTTTGCGCACTAAAGTTTTAGATCAAGTTTCAAATTTCGACCAAAAAATTTTTTTCATACAAATCGCTGGCACCCTAACACACAGTCATGCATAGTCACGCACAGTCACGGAGTGATTTAAACCGTATTTAGCCTCATCCAATCAATCTAAAAATTAGTCCACAGACTTGTTGTCACCAAATATTAACTTAAAGATAGTCACGCAAAGTCACGCACAGTCATGGAGAGATTCAAAATTCATATATGTACATAAGGAAAGAAAGAATTTTAATAAGAAACTTGTTTTTATGGGTTAGATTATTTGTTTATATATTATTTTTGAAATTGAATTTTTTGTAGCAAGTTTTTAATCTTTTGGTAGAGAACACACCAAAGAGTGATTTCGGAAAAAGTACACAATTTTAGGACTAACCGCGAAATTATTGAAAAACAAAATTGGCAAATTCAGAAATTTGTAAAAGTTTCCAATGTATTGTCACCCACTGTATATCTCAACAAATTTTGATTTAAATTTTACGTACGGTCTTAAGTCTCATTTTTTAAAATTTCAATTTTGGACGAATAGAGCATATATCTGACCGTTCCACTTAAAGTACTAATTTTTCTTCTAAATATTTCGACCTTTTTCTATTTCAAATTTATTATGTGTTTTAGAAGTTTTCTGAATGGGCTTTCAAGATCACTATTTTTAAAAAATAAATAAAAGACTATTTATTTATTTTTTAATCTCCGGCGTTTCGCTGGGTATTTTCCAGCATCTTCAGGGATGAATTTTATTTAATAAATATTCTTTCGTCAATTTTCACATTGGTTTCTTTCCATAACAAAAAGTTTTACACAATAAAAAATATACGACTTAAAATACAAATTTAATTTTTAAAATAATATAATAATTGAAAAAATAAATAAATAACAAGAAAATTAAAGTCGGTCTAGACCGACCATACGATACCCTATACCATGGTTTAAAGACCATAACTCTTCGGTCCAACTAACTGGATACAGAAAAAAACCAAAAACCAAATTTGAGTGGGATTTTTATTAATTTTTTTGGCTGCAGATGTGAAAAAGTTCATATCGGATGCTATATCTATATGGGGACTAGGTCCATATAAAGTCTCTTGTATTTTGCAAAAATATATACAAACAAAATTTGAGAAGAATCAGTGCAGATTTAAGTGAAGATCGGGAAGCAGCTCTATATGGGGCCTATGACTAAGAGTTGTCCCATAGGGATCATTTTTGGACTACTCATTAATGGATATAATAAATGCATACAAACCCAATTTGAGTAAGATCTATATGACAATTTGGATATTATTGCAATTTATGTCGATTTCATAGGGGTCATTTGTATGGGGGCTAGGTCTGAACATGGACCGATTCTCACCGATTCAATAGCGTTCATCCTATGGCCGATAAAAGCTTAAATATCAAATTGCATCAAAATATATTCATATTTGCGACCTGCAGTTTGATTACAAGCTTTACATGGACACACAGACGGACGGACGGACATCGTTAAATCGAATCAGATAGTGATTCTGATAGTGATTCAGATAGTGATTCTGATTCGATCGGTATAAATATAAATAAAATATGGGTCTAGGTCAAATATTTTTGGTAGCTACAAACAGCAGCACAAAGTCATTACACCCAAACCACCACATAGTGGTATAGGTTATAAACATGATTTTTAATCTGCTTGTCTACCGAAATCCAATCGAGCTGAAACTTTCAGGCAGTCTCGTGGCGACGATGAAAAATATTGCAAAAAATATTGCAAAAAAATATTGTTGACTGTAGAATTTAAAATTTCTGAGTAAGACTGACACGATACGGTAAACTTAATTTACAAGGAAATGGAATATAATAAAAACTTGGTTTTTATGGGGGTTAGTTTCTTATGTTCCTCTTTCCGGGTTTTTATATTTTCAAATTATTATTCACATAAAAAAAAGTTTAAAAAAATTAAGATTTTTCGAATTCATCTTTTCAAATTGTTTCAAAATAATTATCACAATTCATAACAGAAAGCTAATAGACTACTCATTTCTGAACTATACTACATTGGATCCTAACTCTTTTCGTGACTTCACATACCGCAGAGATGAAATAAGTTGATTCCAAGATGTTGCCAACATCCTTGATGCTTTGAACGTGTTCGAGCATATATATTTTTTACAAAATTTGTTGAGGGACTCCTGATTTTCTTTAGAGAGCTCTCTTATTGGTAAAAACTGATATTCAATTATATCTTTGCCATGCGCCAATATTTTATGGAGTGTCGGGATACATTTCCGCCAGTGGATACATTTCCGCCAAAAGTGATGGAGTTTTCGACGCATATTCCCCATATTTTCTAGAATTAACCTTTTTCTTTGCAGTTTAAAACATTCAAGATCGTTCCCAATCTTTTATTGATTTAATTGTTAATTCTAGTGATTCGAGTTACTGCCTCATCAATTTCAAAAAAATCTCCGCGAAGTGTTTCCATCGTTTGAGTTCCCGTATCCGCACCTAGGGTAATCTAATTTTAGTCCAACTTATTTGAAAAACGCATCCTATATTCGGTTCTTTCTGATCTTTCTTTCAAAGTTCTTTTGCGTCTTTTTGCAAATCGGGCATGACAATGTTGAGGTTGTATTTGTCAGTTCGTTTTAGCTTTTCCGTCAACCATGGTCAGGTGGAACTTGTCATAATATTCAAGATATTTTCCTTCTCTAATTTTCATCAATGCAGGCTTAATCTTGTCAATTTGCTCTTGAATGTCCTCCTCAAACTGAGACATTATTGGCGGCAATAATAGATTGTTGACAGCCGTTGATTGTTCCAGTGTATGGAAACATCAGCTTTAAGCCGCAAAGGAACAACAGATGCCATAAACATTTGTCCGTTTGATGTTGTACCTTCATTGGAAACTATCCTTTGCTGTATTTCTATTTTAGGTACGTACCTGCTAATGTAAAAGAATGTATCTGCTGTATCTGTACCTGAATTTACCAGGGATGCACCGCATTCAATATCAACATTGTCTTTTTAATATTTCTTACCTCTAGCAGTCGAAGGAGTAACTGGGAGCAGCTAGACTTTGTTGAATTAGGCAAAGGAATAACCAAAGAACATATTTTGAAAATATGGTAGATATAAAAAATTATGCATTTTTTATTTTCCTATTTGAAAAATAGCGACTTACCTGGAGGAACACAAAGCAACCAGTAAAGATTTTTTTTATAATATACCGAGCATAAAAATAAATCAATAGAAATAAAAAAATTACGATTAGTTGCCTAGTTTTTTTTTCATTCTACCTGAAACTGGACCAAATTGCGTAAATATTATGTGTTTTTTTTTTTTTAAATGAAAATGGGTCAAATATGAAGGTTTATATCTTCTGACCTACAAATCTGATTTTATCGAATGAAGTAAATTTGTAATCTTCCAACAATTTCCTATAAGATGGAAATCATTCGAAATATCGTAAGCGCACATAAAATTTTTTGATTTTTGCAACCTCATTTGTTGCACGACGCTGCAAACGTTCTTCCATCATGGTCTCTTATATTAAACTTTGACTCATCTGAAAAGAGAACAGTATACCAATTCCGCCTTGACCAGTTTATGAGTTCTTTTAAAAAATTTATGCGAACCAGACGAAATTTCTCCAATATCAGTGGTTTCTTCACAGGACGATAACAACCAAGATCAGCCTCTATAGCCCGTCGGCAAACAGTTCGAGCAAATATTTTCAGTTTCAGATTATTAATGATGTTGAGTCATCACCGCACTTCATTAATGGTATTTCTTGATATAATTTTTGAAATTTAATATTTTGTAACAAATTTGTTATCATTGTAACAAATTTGTTATCACCAAAAAGTGATTTTTGCAAAAAGTATACAATTTTAAGACTTACCGCGAAATTATTTAAAAACGTAATTGACAAATTCAGAATTTTGAAAAAGTTTCCAATGTATTGTCACCCTCTGTATATCTCAAAAAAAAATGGTTTAAAATTGAACGTACAATCTTAAGTCTTATATTTTCAAATTTAAATTTTGGACGAATAGAGCAATATTTTCCTCATATTTCTGCCCGTTCCACTTAAAGTACTTATTTCAATTCAACGCAATGTTAGCATCATTTATGGGTTTTATACTGATATATGGATTTAGTTACCAGTTTGGTTGTTCCTTGCTTGAGATACAGTTTAAATAATCAAATAACTTCATAAGTTTTTTCCGATTTTTTAATTTTATGTTGCCAATACACCAGAATTCTCGCAACCAAATTTTGTTAATTTTTTAATTAACTTTTCAGAATCGGTTTAGTTTAGTTTTTCCGTTAAAGTCTTGCAAGACACCATACACAAACATTAAATGTTAAGAAAAGCTTATTTGATCATATCTTTATTTTTGCATATTATTATTATTTTTAAATATCTCATGACATTTTTTCTTTATTTTCTCGCATGCTATAAATTTATGAATAATTCATTTATATCTCTTTCATCTGCTGATTAGTTATATTTGCTACGGTTTAGTTAGAGTTAAATTCGTAAACGCTTATCAGTCATATTTCAGCAGTTCGATCGTGCGGTTGATTCTTCTCCTAACTATAGAGAACGCCGATAAATCGTTAGCGGGTACAGCAGCAGTATCCATTTCAATAAGAAGCAACAACAAAAGTTTAAGTTTTTTTTTTTTAATAAAGTGTCATTTAAAGTGTAATTTAAGCCTATTAAATGTAATAAATGATCTTATCTTTTATAATTTAACACACACAAAAAACAAAAAGCAACAAAACAAATTGTGTCTCCCCATTTTTATTTAAATTAAAATAATGGGTTTTTAGCACGGAATATACACTCGTGGAAGCTTAAAATCCACTAATGATATCTATTTAAAAAGTATGTGTGATTAATATGTGTGAAAAAATGGCAAAGAGAAAAACCTAATTTTTAATATTTTAAATACAATTTTAACCTCGTCTATCGAAACTGATGTGTTCTGACAAAAAGTGTGAAAATATTTTGCAAAATATTTGCTTTAAAATTGATTGAGATCAGTTACAAAAGAAATTCAATTATTGTGTTTTATTTATAACTAAAAGAATTAAAAAATTAGTAATGAATTATAAAATATTATTCCTTAAACCAAGCCATCGAAAATGTTTTTAGTTTAACTTTAATTAACGAGTCTATTTTAAAATTAAAAAATAAAATACCAATTAAACTATATTATTTTTTTTTTCAAATAAAAGTGACAAACATTCGATTAAAATGACTCGCTAATTTAGAACTTGACTTCTGATAAAAAAAAAAGTAAAGGTCACAAAAAGTTGAAACGTAATGCATCCTTTGACAGCTCTTTCTATCAATAAAACTATGCTCTTTTTTAGTAGATTTTTGAGGCTAAGTCTAGCCGCTTTTTATGCCCCATGCCATGTTGTGGTCTGACTACAATTTTGTTTCATATAAAAATATATATTGATTATATTTCGTACGTAAATCTACATCGCTATTGGCTTCACATCTAGCCCCCATTGACATTTTTGTATAAGATCGACTTAAATTCCCTAAGATCTACACTATCTGGACTGTTGCCTAAGCGTATAGAGTTATTGGTTCATAAATTCTATAAAACAAAATAAATAGTTTATGAACTAAATAAATGGTTAATGGCGACTTGGCGCTTTGCAATTAACCAGTTATATAAATCATATCGAGGGCCTATATTCAATACGCTTTTTCGAAAATGACTTTTTGACTCTTCACTAATGATAGTTGCATCTCCGAAACAAATTTCAGAAAGAAAAAATGTGTTTTAGTATACTTTTTTCATTATTTGTTATTCCTCTATCGAACACGAGGCATAATTTTTTGAATGCAATATAAAAATATAATATTACTACGTACATATATTGCACAAAATTGTATCTTATAATATGTTATACAAATGTGCCTGTGTGAATGTTTTTTGACAACAACCTACGCATTTTATAATCTGTCATTCGCAATAAAAATTTTGAATTTAGAACCACTTCGAATTTAACTATTTAAGTAGTTATAAATTTTTGTAATAAAAAGTGTTCTAAAAATGGGCTAAATGTCCCATAATTCTTTACAACGTATTGCAATTGCTTATCCATCGTCAAACGAAGAAGATCCTGGAGAATATCCAATAACAGGTTTGTTATTTTATTAACAAATGTTTCATTAGTACTTAATGCAATTGGAAAACTGTTTGCCCAGATTCCGACGACGACGAGCCGTATAGCCAAAATGAGTTCGATCGGCGTAGATCTAAAACGACACATAACTCTAAATGCTTTAAAAGGGTGGAAAATGCTACAAAGCGAATGAAGGGGCAAGAATATATGGGTTTTTCGACGTCTACAGGAATTTTCAAACTAAATTCACCAAAAGCAAGAAAAGAAATTGGTCCTACATGCTCATCAACCTTATTTATGAAAACTAATCAAGACACTGCCAAGAATTTGATAATGAAACTAGATCGAACATTTTTAAAACGTTTTGGGAGCTGAATTGGGAAGTTTTTGTAAAGAACCTCGTATCGGAGATAGCAAAATAAAAGAACAGCTCTAACAGAAAACAGCACAGCTTTATCTTTAAACTGCCATACAAGCATGAATCATTTACAAGTGTGTCGGAACATGTTCTTCTCAACTCTATCTATAAAAAGTGGCATGGCTAAACGTTGGATAAAAGCTGACGTTAAACCAGTCGATAATAGGTAGCTTTTATAAAATCACCGATCCGCATTTAACAATGAGTTGCCTGGACAAAATCAACAATCAACGTTTGGTTCTAAAAAGACTGATCATAAGACACACTTAAAAGAATATTTACAAAAATTGGACAATATGGAAAGTCATTACTGCCGTAAAGACTCTAATAAAATTTACAGTGCCGCTTCATTTAACACAAAGGCAGACATTTACCGAAACTATATAACATACTGTTCCGAAAAACGAGTTCCGTCTGTTTCAAGTTTTACCTTTTCGCAATTTTTTGAAGAACATAACTACGGCCTTTTCATGCCCCGCAAGGATCAATGCGATATATGTGTCTCTTTTAAAACCAAACAAATTACGGTTAAACGATATAATGCTCATATATTAAGCAAACAGCGTGCCCAAGATGAGAAGAATTTTGATAAACTCGCGGCGCAAGAAGGAAGATGTCACGTTTTTACTATGGATGCGCAAGCAGTAAAGCTTTGCCCAAATATAAATGCTTCAGCTATTTATTACAAACAGCGCCTACAAGTTCATAATTTTACTGTTTATAATCTTGTTACGCATCAATGCACAAATTATTGGTGAAATGAAACAAACGGTGATCTGTCTGCTTCCACATTTATTTCCATCATAATACATCATTTGAAAACACATTGCCAATCATAATTTATTCGGACGGTTGCGGTTATCAAAACCGTAACCACTTTCTGTCAAATGCTTTATCAATTTTTGCTATTGAAAATAACAACATAGTAGAACAGAAGTATTTGGAGGACGGTCACACACAAATGGAGTGCGACAGTGCACATCCTAAAATAGAACTCAAACTAAAAAATATATCTATATATATCTTGCCAATAGACTATATCAGAATAACATTAGAATCACGAAAAACAGTAAAAATTAATAAAACTGTGACAAAAAAACCATTCGATGCAATGTATTTAAATTACGATTTTACTAAAAACTACAATGATGCCAAACTTATTCGCTTTTCCAGCATTAGACCTGGTCGAGCCAAAAATGATCCCACAGTTGCACAATTAAGATCGCTAAAGTATTTACCAAGTGGTGATGTAATGTTTAAAGTGAACTTTAATGATGAATACAACAGCTTACCCACCCGACTTAAAAAATACACAGGATATACTGAACCAAAACCCTTGCATAAAGGTCACCTCCCAAATCAGTCTAGTAAATGGAAACATATACAAGATTTAAAGCATGTTATACCAGTATAATATCATTACTTTTATGATAATTTAGTTCAGAGGAAGTCAAAGTAACAGCAAGAAATGAAGAAATGTCCAATTCTAATAATTTTTTTCTGTAAATTTTTTTATTTTTAATTGTTTTGTTAATAAATACTTATATGTTTAAAAAAAAACGGTTTGACATGGAATGACTCAAAGATTTAAAAAACGTTAAAGAAAACGTTCGAACTTTAATAAAATTGCAAATTTGATCATAAAAAATTTAACTTTTATTTCTGTGCAATACGCTCTATCGGCTTAAAATATTCGAAAATCTCAGTTGCAATATGCTCTATCGGACAAAATGCCCTATATTGCCGTGAATAATGTTAACAAATATTGTGGAAGATAGATTACTTCATACTTAAGGAATTTAGGAATAAAACAGTTTTTCCCTTCTCCTTAAAAATTGTATTTTATACAATAGAGCATATTGAATATGGGCCCTCGATATAAAACTTTGAAATTTGAACTTAACTTAAATCTAATGCCGTTTTCTTTTCTGACAAAAAATGTCGCACTTTATTTCCACTTTTTTCGAAAAGTGAATTTTTTTATACATTCTGAATTAAGAGCAACTTTATCTTATACATCAATCGAAAGGTATCAAACAGCTGTGTTCATAAAATGCAAAAAAAGAAATATTATTACCCTCTTTGAAGTGATAGGCTGAGAATATATATGGGGAAACATTCTCACACTATGATCTGAAAGAAGTCTTTGGCTACAATTTTATGCGATTTACGAGTGCTCGACCCTGAGACCTTTCAATTGATATACAAGATAATATTGCTCTTAATTCAGAATATAAAGAAAAATACGCTTTTCGAAAAAAATGCAAATAAAGTGCGACATTTTTTGTCAGAAAAGAAAACGGCATAAGTTAAGTAAATATTACTTCGGAGTTTGTTTTTTTTTTTTTTTTGTATAGTGTTATACTTCTCACAATGCAGAGAGTAGGACCGATTTTATCCTTCAGACACATATAAAGCCGCAAAGTGACATACACTTAAATCTACCCAGAAATGTATAATTATACAAATTATACAAATTTCATTAATGAACGTTTTTGGTCTTTGCTAAATATTTTCGGACTTAGTGCTCTAGTTAAAATTACTTTCTAATTAAATTAGAAATTATCAAGGCTCAAGATCATATTGACTTTATTTTAACTACCGCAAAAACATTATTACATTGTTTCATAAAATTTATCTATATTCTGCCAGACAAGTCGACTCATTTCCGATATGGATTTTAACGCATTTACTACGAAAAATATATACTGAAATTTCACTTATATTTGGTTTATGTTCGTACATTTGTGTTCATCTATAATATTAATGGCTAGGTGATTTCTTGTTACCGATGTTTTGTTCTACCATTTTATCCCGATTTGGACCAAACGTGTATTATTTGAAAGGTATTTCTTTTTAGCTGTTCACCAGATTTACAGATTTTTCAATTTTTTTCTTTATTTTGAGTAAATTGCATTAAAAGTTGCTACTAACACATACATAAAATTATACGTATACTATGTGTGTGATTATTAAATTTGTTAATGTGTTTGCTATCTTCATTCACAATAATAAGAAACCACAAAAAAAGTTGGTTTCTGAAATGGCTAAGTTGAGAAATTTAATTGCCTAGAAATTGCACTCGAATTTCGAGTGCTGGTATCTGCTAGTTTATGCCTAATGAACTACGATCATTTCCTAAACTTATGGTGTAGGTTATCGTAGAGTCGGTCTAGACCAACCGTAGCTGTCTTACTTGTTTCCACGAAAAATAGTCAGTTATCGTCATAGAATTCACTTTTATCTTTAATATATTTGCAAATTTACGTACAGGGAGGCAAACTGCACTTTATAGCTTGCCGTTTATCTACATTAATGGATATTATATAAACAGTATTGTGCAAAACAAGAGCCACACAGTATTGAAGATATACAATTTTTATTGCCTCATAATCGGCACCGGATATTAATACTTTTAAAGCCAACAATTTTTATTTTCCTCAATTACAAAACGATTACTTGTGTTCAAAATTAAATATTTAGCTGGATGATTATTTCACAAGTGATAACCGCCTAAATCGATTTAAGAAAGAATTATGGTATCATATTCTACTAACAACGCTTTATATTTACGTGAAATCCCTGTTTTTTAAAAAGATTTTAATGAAAAAATACTGACTAAGTCGTAATGAAGCCCCTTCACATTTACTAGCAGATTCCAGCCCTCGAAATTCGAGCGCAAATTCTAGGAAATTTTATTTTTCATTAAATAAAGACCCTAAAAGTATGCTAATCAATTAAAGCCAATTCACAAAGCAACCCAAAAAAACAAACTCATTTTTATTACAAACACATTAACAAATTTAATAAACACACACATAGCATTGTATAATTTTATGTATGTGTTAGTAGCAACTTTAAATGCAATTTACTCAAAATAAAGGAAAAAATTGTAAAATCTGTAAATCTGCAAATCGGCTAAAAAGAAATATCTTTCAAATAATATACGTTTGGTCAAAATCGAGATAAAACGCTAGAACAAAACATCAGCCACAAGAAATAGCCTAGCCTATTAATATTATAGATATAAAAAGTTATTGTTCTCGAAAGCATGATTTTCGAATTCGGCAGTTAATGCTTGTGACCACAGATTTATTTATATATTTTTTAGCACAAACGGTGTTATACCAAAAATATTTATTTTATCCTTAAATTTGGTTTGAAGTGTATTTCAATTACGAAAGGATTTTTTTTAAATAAAAATAAAACGATATTCAAAATTTTAATATTTCAATTTAATAAATTTTATATTATTTCACATAATTCTATCGGCTTCTGATCTTTATTGTAAAGCCAACTTGTGGAAAATATCTTGTGTTTTTTCCATTTTCGACATTTATAAACAGATCGTATAAACAGGCTTACAAATTCTGGAGCAAGATACATATAATTAATTGACCACGACGGAACCATATATTTTCCGATCTAAACCGCAGACTTGCACAACACCAGCCCAAGAATATGTGGCACCGCAGGCCAAGAGTCTAAATCGCATTATGGATTATTAAATAAATATTTTTATTTTTTTTTTTATTAAACTCTCAATTTTATTTTTATTTAAATATACAAAAAAAAAAAATAATGGAAGCTTTCTTCCCCTCCCTACCATAAATAAGGAAATGTTTTGCTCAATAAATATGACTTTTATGATCAAAGAATCTATACATGGAAATCAATAAATCTGACATCTTATAAAAAAATTATAAAATTATAATTGAAACAGACATATTGCAACTAATACTGTAATCTATAATATTAATAGGCTAGGCGATTTCTGGTGACCGATGTTTTGTTCTACCGTTTATCCCGATTTTGACCAAGCGTATACTATTTGAAAGGTATTTCTTTTTAGCTGTTCAACAGATTTACAGATTTTTAAATTTTTTCCTTTATTTTGATTAAATTGCAGTTAAAGTTGCTACTAATACATACATAAAATTATACAATGCTATATGTGTGTGTTTATTAAATTTGTTAATATGTTTGTAATAAAAATGATCATTTTTAAGGTCTTTTAATAAAAAAAGTAAAATTTCCTAGAGTTTGCACTCGAATTTCGAGGGCTGGAAGTTAATATGATTTTGTTTTCAATGGTGCGTGGTAGATATTTAAAAAATTCATAACTACACTTTATTCTTAATCGGACCGGTTTCTGGCATTTCAGTCTTCATCAGCGATTTATTGAACATTGTGATAAATTGTTATATTTTAATTGAATATATTGTTTCTATATAAAATTTTTCTACTTAGAGGTTTGACCCTGCGTCTATCTCACATACACTCGTACTTGCACTTTTTGGTCAGCCCTTTAACACACTCACCTAAAGTCAGGCCTACGAGCAGTGTGGGTAAGAATCAGTTTTCATGCCATACAGCTTTTATTTCGTATTAATCTCACAAGATACAACCCTGTTCAAAAAAACAATCATTATTTTTTGAAGTTTTTAAATATTTATGCATTCGAATTTCCACTATTCTCAGTTTCGTAAAAGTCGCTATATGTGATGTATAGCTTGTACATTCCACAAATTGTACTTTTTACATATACTAAATTCGAGTGCAACTTCTAGGCAACTTCAACTTAGCCAATTCACACCAACTCATTAACAAACACATTAACAAATTTAGTAAACACACACATCATCCATAGTATTAATAGGCTAGGCGATTTCTTGTGACTGATGTTTTGTTCTACCGTTTTATCCCGATTTTGACCAAACGTATATTATTTGAAAGGTATTTATTTTTAGCCGATTTGCAGATTTACAGATTTTTAAATTTTTGTCTTTATTTTGAGTAAATTGCATTTAAAATTGCAACTAACACATACTTAAAATTATAAAATGTTATGTGTGTGTTTTTTAAATTTTGTTAATGTGTTTGTAATAAAAATGAGTTTGTGTTTTGTGTTGATTTGTGAATTGGCTTTAATTGATTTGCATACTTTTAGAGTGTTTACTTAATGCAAAAATTAAATTTCCTAGAATTCGCGCTCGAATTTCGAAGGCTTGAATCTGCTAGTATCTGGTGAACAGCTTAAAAGAAATACCTTTCAAATAATATACGTTTGGCCAAAAGCGGGATAAAACGGTAGAACGAAAAATCGGCAACAAAAAATTGCCTAGCCAATTTATATTATAGATATTTCTTTATTTTGAATGGGTAGGACAACCGAATTTCAACCACTTTAATACATACTAATATAAAATGTAATATATATAAAATTTCTTTATGCCAAAATATGGAGTAAGGAAATTAACCACTTACTAAATGATGCACTCTGTATAATGTTGGCCGATTTTTTTTTTATCTACGAAAAAATTTATTAATTATTAAAATGAATTCCGTTGTTTTTAAAAACTAACTCCAAAGCGTCACAGTCGTTGCTGGTTTTGTTATCATTCTATAAATTAAAAAAAAAAATTTCAAATATTTTTAATATTCATTTTTTTTTTTTTTGTTTTTTCTTTTTGAGTACCATAATATCTTGTGAAGGATTGATTTAATTTTTTCATATTTGGCGCCCAAATCTGCCAGTCGCCCCGAGCCATGGCCTCACTGGCTTGACCATAGGGCCGTCCCTGGACTTGCATTCGCTGGCATTAAGATGTGTTGATTTGCAATACATATGCCAGACAAATCTATAATATTAATAGGCTAGGCAATTTTTTGTTACCGATGTTTTGTTGTACCGTTTTACCCCGTATTTTACCAAACGTAAATTATTTGAAAGGTACATATTTCTTTTTAGCCGTTTTGCAAATTTACAGATTTTTACATTTTTTCCTTTATTTTGAGTAAATTGCATTTATAGTTGCTACTAACACATTCATCAAATTATACATATGGTATGTGTGTGTTTATTAAATTTGTTAATGTGTTCCTTAATGAGTTTGTCATCTTCATTCACAATAATAATAAACCAAAAAGTGTTGGTTTGCGAATTGGCTAAGTTGAAGTTGCCTAGAAGTTGCACTCGAATTTCGAGCGCTGGAATCTGTTAGTTGGGAAGTAAAGAATGTTTAAATGAAACTAAAAGATTCTGTTAGAGTCATCGTGATTCTTGGCAATATAATATGAGATTCTTTGAATTTGCCATTAATTAATGTCGACTCAATAGTGTCTTCCTCATAAAGAACACCATTTAGGTTTTGAAGCGCTATAATTGATGATCCAACTATGTGGTGGAAGACATGGAAAATCAAGTGAATTTAAAAAGTTCGAAACTTCACTTCTTCATCTCTGTAATTACTTTGTATGGGAGGTTCCAGGCCTACTGATCCGATACTGTCAGTTTTTTCCATGGCTACTTATGCTAATAACCTGTGAACTCACACAAATTATCGTTACACTTCAAAGTATTGGGTGTGGAAAATTTGCTTTTCATGGGTGGTGACACGCCTTCTTAACCGATTCGGCCCATTTTCGGCACAACTACACTTATTAGTAACAGATGACCTCACAAAACTCTACCTGTCGTATTATTCAAGGAATGTGAAATTGAGTATTTACTTTGAATGGGAGCCAGCACGGCTTCTTACATTAATGACAGACGACGTCATCCAATCTCCCTGTCATAGTGCACGGTTATTGATGCAATACAGCAAGGCTACTAACACTAATAAGTTGTGAAATTATACAAAGTATCGTATTCTCCCTTTTATATTTCTCAAGACAGAGAATACTGCATGGAAGGTGACACACCAACTCATTATTTTCATAAATTTTTCAATTATTTTCATAGTTATTTTGCTATCCGGGGCTGAGATGAATCCAAGAAATCAAAAATTATTAAAATCGGTCCAGCCGTTTTTAAGTTATAAATGGTATAACTAACCAAACTTTGTTTCATGTTTAACAAGTAAGAAATTATAGTCGGTCTAGACCGTCTATACGATACCCTATACCATGGTTTAGAGACCCTATCTCTTCGGTCCAACTAATTGGATATAGAAAATAAGCATAAACCAAATTTGAGTGGAATTTTTATTACTTTTTTCGGCTGCAGATATGAAAAAGTTCATATCGGGTGCTATATTTATATGGGGAGTAGGTCGAAAAATGACCGATCCTGACCATACTTGGTAAAGTCACTTACATTTTGAAATAATACACACAAACGATATTTGAGAAAAATCTGTGCAATATTTCTGTTTTTTGATAGATTTAAGTGAAGATCGGGAAGCAGCTCAATTTGGGGCCTATGACTGAGAATTGTCCTATAGGGATTTTTTTTTGGACTACTGATTAATGGATACAATAAACACATACAAACCAAATTTGACTAAGATCAATGTGGTAGTTTGGATCTTGTGGCAATTTATCTTGATTTCAAAGGGGTCATTTGTATTCGGACTAGGTCTGAACATGGACCGATTTTTACCAATTTAAATAGCGTTCATCATGTGGCCGATAACACCTTATATACCAAATTTCATCAAAACATATTCATATTTGGGACCTGTAGTTTGATTCCAAGGTTTACATGGACACACAGACGGACGGACGGACGGACGGACATCGCTAAATCGACTCAGAAAGTGATTCTGAGTCGATCGGTATAATAAAAAATGGGTCTGGGTCAAATATTTTTGGTAGTTACAAACAGCAGCACAAAGTCTTTATACCCAAACCACATAGTGGTATAGGGTATAAAAATGTATTTATTTATTTGTAATTTTTATACCCTATACCACCATGTGGTTTGGGTATAATGACTTTGTGCTGTTGTTTGTAACTACCAAAAATATTTGACCCAGACCCATCTTTTATTATACCGATCAACGCAGAATCAATTTCTAAGTCGATTTAGCGATGTCCGTCCGTCTGTCCGTCCATCCGTCCGTCCGTCCGTCCTTCCGTCCGTATATGTGTCCATGTAAACCTTATAATCAAACTACAGGTTGCAAATATGAATTTTCATGAACTTTGGTACATACGCTTCTGCCGGCCATAGGATGAGCGCTGTTGAAATTAGTGAAATTCGGTCCATGTTCAGACTCAGTTCCATACAAATGACCCCTATGAAATCGATATAAATTGCCATAAGATCCAAATTAACTTATAGATCTCAGTCAAATTGGATTTGTATGTGTTTATTATATCCATTAATCAGTAGTCCAAAAATAATCCCTATTCTTAGTCATGGGTCCCATATAGAGGTGCTTACTGATCTTCACTTAAATCTATAAAAAAAAAAAACAAAAATATTGCACAGATTTTTCTCAAATTTGGTTTGTATACATTTTTTCAAAATATAAGTGACTTTACCAAATACGGTCAGGATCGGTCCATATTTCGACCTAGTCCCCATATAAATATAGCATTCGATATGAACTTTTTCATATCTTCAGCCAAAAAATGAATAACAGTGCCACTCAAATTTGGTTTATGCTTATTTTCTATATCGAATTAGTTGGACCGAGGACACAGGGTCTCTAAACCATGATATAGGGTATCGTATAGTCGGTCTAGACCGACTATAATTTCTTACTTTTTTTTAATATAGTTGAAAATAAAGTATTCTTTTGCAAAAAAAATATATATAGTATATATCATAGGAGATATTTATCAGCAAGTATGAAAAAATTTCAATTTTTTGAACTAATGAAGAAAGTTGAAAAATATATATATTTTTTTATCTTCGATAAAATTCATAAAAGATATTTTTCGATTTTCATCATAAGGAAATTTTTGTTTGAAAATATATTTTTTGTTTGTTTGAGAAAAAAATTTATTTTACTTTAATTTTTTTATATTTGATGAGAACCAGAAAACAAAATTTTCCGTTGCTTGCTCAAGTTTTTGAAAACTAACAAAAAATTATATAAAGCCATTATTTTTTATGTCCTCGTATCCCACATTATTTCAGATATTTTTTTAATTGATGCCTTAGAATCTAAATATATATGCACTTATGCTTGTCACTGATACGATAATCGAAGAAGGTATACTGTGTGCTGTATGATTTATTCATACAATTATCACTTATACGTTAACGTATTCATTTTGGCGGCGAACATCAAAACGTAAAATAGTTGGCATGTTGCTTTCAGGTAGAGCATTCAATTTAAATTGGGTATTAATTACACTAGTCAGCAAAGTTTTGGACTGGGGTAACCAAATATCTTTCCTAGGGTAATTTGGTGGGTTGAATTCGAATCTGTAATTGGGTTTTCTATCAAGTCAGGTTTTCGAGATACCAAAAAATGTTTTTATTCGTTTCATATGGGCCTAGTCCCCATATAGATATAGCATCCCATATGAACTTTTTCATAACTGCAGCCGAAAAAATTAATAAAAATCCCACTCAAATTTGGTTTATGCTTATTTTCTATATCCAGTTAGCTGGGCCTGAGAGATAGGGTCTCTAAACGCATGGTATAGGGTATCGTATAGTCGGTCTAGACCGACTATAATTTTCTTACTTGTTTTTCTTACTTGTTTTGAGCAATTGGTATGGATGGTTTTTCATTCCCATTATGCAGAAGAAGAGCCTCTAAACTGTACTTAGAACCATCAATAAATAACCGCCATTCAGTTTTATCATATGGCTGGTTCATTTTTTGAAATAAACCATCAACATCAGTACAGTATAGAATAGAGTGTTTCTTTTCAAAATATGCTGCCAATTCCAAACTTCTATCTCTATAGATTGTTACTTTTGTCCCAACTGCAAGATGTTTCCACTGCTGCATGCGTGAGGCTGGTAACTCTGCGTCTAGCTCCGTTAAATGTAAATCCCGAATTAGATCATTCAGCTCAGCTTGAGTCACTAAATGGAGTTCATCATCAGCCTCATACAAACTACTACTGCTGGTGAAAGATATTTTGGAATCAGTACTCGTAGCACTGGGAATGACTGGTAATGGATCACTTGGTGGACGTTGAACTGGTTTGGAAACCGATGGGACATTCGCGTAAGTAATATTTATTCGATTTTTCATATTGGATCCAGCAACTTTTGTTAAACAGAAATAACAATCGGTTTGGTGGTTACTTGACTCTCTCCAAAGTACTGGAATTGAAAAATCGAAATAAATCTTCTTGCCATTTGACCACTTGTATAAAACAGTTCTGCAGCTATTGCAAAACATTGTCGGTGTCCACGGTTTGTCCAAGTTTCTGACAGAAAAACCAAAATAATGTAAATATACAAATTTCAATGAATCTTATATTGCAGATCCCTTTTTTCTAACCAAATATTCACTACACACAAAGCAAAAATAGCTTGAATCAATAACACACGATCCCCCTGACATGCTTAAATGCTTCTATTATGAAGATTTAGAACGAATGTGGGCTTCTGTCAAACTAATAATTGTTAAATTGTAGTGTCAGTATTGCCTGTTCTCCAGTATTGCCAGCATGCGATAAAAAATGAACAAGACGTGGTAGCCCAATTTTTATGCCAGATTCGAATTCAGCGCACTCAGATTAGTTAAAAAACCTGCTTCAGTTCTGCAGTAAATTTTTTTTTATTGTGTAGACAAGTGTTATTTTTAGAGTAGACAGATCGAAAAACGTGAAATTTTTAAGAGAAACATAAAATCACTTACATCGCGAAAACTAAACGATTTTATTCTAAGTTGCAAACAGTTTTAAAAATGACCTATTTTTGAAAAAGTATTTAAAAAATAAACAAGTACGAAATTATAGTTCGTCTAGACCGACTATACGATACCCTATACCATGGTTTAGAGGCCCTATCTCTTCCGTCCAACTAATAGGATATAGGAAATAAGCATAAACCAAATTTGAGTGCCATTGTTATTAATTTTTTCGCTGCAGATATGAAAAAGTTTATATCGGGTGCTATATTTATATGGGGACTAGGTCGAAAAATGGACCGCTTCTGACCATATTTGGTAAAGTCACTTATATTTTGAAAAAATATACACAAACAAAATTTGAAAAAATCTGTGCAATATTTTTGTTATTTGATAGATTTTAGTGAAGATCGGAAAGCAGCTCTATATGGGGCCTATGACTAAGAATTGTCCTATAGATATTTTTTTTGGACTCTGATTAAGGGATACAATAATGTGATAGTTTGGATCTTATGGCAATTTATGTCGATTTCATAGGGGTCATTTGTATGGGGACTAGGTCTGAACATTGACGGATTTTCACCAATTTCAATAGCGTTCATCACGTGGCCGATAAAAACTTATGTACCAAATTTCATCAAAATATATTCATATTTGCGACCCGTAGTTTGATTACAAGATTCACATAGACGGACGGACGGACGGACATCACTAAAACGACTCAGAAAGTGATTCTGAGCTGATCGGTGTAATAAAAGATGGGTCTAGGTCAAATATTTTTGGTAGTTACAAACAGCAGCACAAAGTCATTATACCCAAACCACATAGTGGTATAGGGTATAAATAGACAATTAAAAAATCTTCAAAATTAAAAATCGCCAAACCGAAAATCGCGAAAAAAAAAAAACGCCAAAAACAAAAATATTCAAAATCAAAAATGGGCAAAATCAAAAATCGCTAAGATCCAAAATCGCCAAAATCAATCCAAAATCGCAAAAATGAAAAACTGCCAAATGATTTTCTAAATTCAAGGCCAATAGTTAAGGGTTGCCAGATTTAATTTGAAAAATCCATGTTCTTCTCATGGAAATCTTGAAAATCCATGTTCCTTGCTCCAGACTAGCAACGACGAAAAATTTGATAATTGCTGCACCGAAATAAAAAACAAAAACATTGTGTATCAGCCAGCTTAGAAATATGAAAAATATAAAATAAATGAAATAAAATATTTAATTGCACGATACACACTTCGCAGGAAAATTGATTATGAATTTAAACGTATAATATATAATGAATTTTTTTTTTTTAATTATATGTATAATTTTTTCAAATGTCACTTAGAGCCGAAGTTAATTTCGAGCAATTCCTAGGTCGCTCAATCCTAATGAACATTGTTATGAACGTTAGAGATTTTCTAAGTATCATATGTGATATAAGTATAATATTCGGCCGTACAAATAGAAACTGCGTCTTATACCAAAACGTATGTAATAGAGTTATTGATGCTGACTATAAAAATCTACATCAATATTTGAGTGAAGAGGTTATTCGATTAGATTCCAAGCACACTTGATGGATTCATTATGAATATAGAAAATATTTATTATTTAATTTTAAGTTCGATTGTTAATATTTGTTAGCTAAAAATATGTTAACGTAGTTATCGAATGAGATATTATATATACCGTTATGAGTACTAACAATAAGTCCGAAAACTGTCTGACTCTAAATTAATTTAATCACTACCTAACTAACTAACGTATACAATTTTTTGTCCAACGTCCCTGTAAATAGCAGAATCATGAGTTTGTTTTATATTATTCGGTTGCGTTAATCATTTCTAAATGTTTTTTTTTTTTCATTTTTCTAGTGGTTAATCTATCAGTGTACCACTTAGGGTTCTGAAACTTTAGGCATTTATGCAAAGTAGATGACAGTATGAAAGCCTCCCTATCCAAATCGATTAACTCCCCTTTCTAAGCCTAAAACCATTAAAAACCATGTCTTAAAATATTTTTTTTCATTTACTTTATATTTATTTAAAATTGTTTTTTGCACTTTTTGAAATTAACTTACTTTTATAATTTAAATACACAAACAATATTATATATATCTTTAAATAAATAAAATAAATCTCAAGCAACAACACAATAATTGAAAAAAATAAATATTTATATTGCGGAAGTGTTAATTAAATCTTCAAAGTGATATTTGCCTCCACCATAACATTCAAAAATTCACTACTACAAATGACTATTAAATCTGGATTGTAGTGCATAACTCTCGTACATACATGCATAGATATATACATGCATATGTAAAACATTTATAGAGGTTTTACACAACTCAATGAATAAGTAATTCTTCTTTATATAAATATGTATGTTCTTACATCTGCAGCTACATTTTTGCATGTTTATTTCATTTAATCTACAGAAAATTGAGTTGATTTAGAAAAGAAAACAAGAACAGCATAAATGTGCAAAGTGTGAAAGAAAGTCAAATAATATTGTGTAATTATATTTTTGTTGTATATAAATTTAATTTAACATACATACATTATCACAATCAGATTAATATTAAAAGAAAAAAAATCAACTTTCATCTACGAATCAATCGATGCAGAAAAATGTTGATGATTTAAACGTGTGCTTAGAAAACGACAACACCCGAAGCGATTATTCTATTAATGGTGAGTAAATTAAATTATAATTCAGAAAAATTCAGCTGATGCTTGAAATATTTGATTTACTGCTCTCAAAAGAAAAAATCTTAATTTTGCAAAAAAAAAAAATATTAATTTGTTTGAATTTACAAATAAAATATTTTTTAAATCCTCCCCACCAGTGCGAAGAGACATGTCAGATTGTCATTTCGTTTGTAATAATTAGAGCGGAGTTGATATAGCGATGTCCGTCAGCCCATCTGTCCGTCTGTGAAAATCATGATGATGCCCTCGACAGGTCAGCTCGAATGCTTATTTTTATAACCCACTGACATCCGGAGCAGTTTGCCTTTTAAAATCTTAAAACTTTTCAATGAAAATGTAAAAAAAAAACGTTTGAAACAATATAATTTTTCTAACTTGTGTCTGATTATATTCCAAGTATACAGTGCGGTTTATAGCCTCTTTGGCGCAGCCACCGATTCCAGCTGTAGTGATGGAGCCACAGTATGTGGCAGAGTTCGTCATATGTATACTTGACGAATGAACCATCTTAGTCAATCTTTCATTTTTAAATGTGCTTGAAAATGTATTCAAATTAAAGAATTGAAGCATTCTGAAGCTTTTAATGGATCAACCATTGTAAAATTGTCATAAACGAATGTGTTTTCTAATTGTAGCATACTCTAATAATAGAAAAGTTACTCTATTTCTACACACTCCACACCTCAGTGGCAAAGGGTATATACAGGTTTGTCATTCCTTTTGTAACTCATCCAAAACTAATTTCCGATCCAATAAATAATATACATTCCTGATCCTTATTACAACTCGAGTCGATATAGCGCTGGCCGTCTGTCTGTAGAAATCACGCTCATTCACAAAACAAACCATCTAACTAGGTAAAGTTACGATAATATCATTTGCCATTATTCCCACCAGGTTGATATTTAAAATGGGGTAAAACGGGCATCATTGTGCTTAGATATGAGCAAAAATATGTGGATACCTCTAAAAAAACCATAAATCCCAGTGTGTTTGTTGCAATATTTTTGTGGTTGAACATAAAAGTTGTACAACAGCATTCAGAGTTCAAAAAATGATGCAATCGACCAATAAACACAACTACCATGAGCTATGTTAGTAGTATTGCCACATATTTTATTATCGCCAATATGAAAAAAAAAAATATAATCCTTATGAAACGGAAAATTAAAATGGAAAATGAGAAACGAAAACTGAAAATGAACAAAGCAAAATGGAAAACGGAAACGGAAAATTGAAAAATGAAAAATAAAAAATGAAAAATTAAAAATTAAAAATTTAAAATTAAAAATTAAAAACTAAAAATTAAAAATTAAAAATTAAAAATTAAAAATTAAAAATTAAAAATTAAAAATTAAAAATTAAAAATTAAAAATTAAAAATTAAAAATTAAAAATTAAAAATTAAAAATTAAAAATTAAAAATTAAAAATTAAAAATTAAAAATTAAAAATTAAAAATTAAAAATTAAAAATTAAAAATTAAAAATTAAAAATTAAAAATTAAAAATTAAAAATTAAAAATTAAAAATTAAAAATTAAAAATTAAAAATTAAAAATTAAAAATTAAAAATTAAAAATTAAAAATTAAAAATTAAAAATTAAAAATTAAAAATTAAAAATTAAAAATTAAAAATTAAAAATTAAAAATTAAAAATTAAAAATTAAAAATTAAAAATTAAAAATAAAAAATTAAAAATTAAAAATTAAAAATAAAAATTAAAAATTAAAAATTAAAAATTAAAAATTAAAAATTAAAAATTAAAAACTAAAAATTAAAAATTAAAAATTAAAAATAAAAAATTAAAAATTAAAAATAAAAAATTAAAAATTAAAAATTAAAAATTAAAAACTAAAAATTAAAAATTAAAAATTAAAAATTAAAAATTAAAAATTAAAAATTAAAAATTAAAAATTAAAAATTAAAAATTAAAAATTAAAAATTAAATATTAAAAATTAAAAATTAAAAATTAAAAATTAAAAATTAAAAATTAAAAATTAAAAATTAAAAATTAAAAATTAAAAATTAAAAATTAAAAATTAAAAATTAAAAATTAAAAATTAAAAATTAAAAATTAAAAATTAAAAATTAAAAATTAAAAATTAAAAATTAAAAATTAAAAATTAAAAATTAAAAATTAAAAATTAAAAATTAAAAATTAAAAATTAAAAATTAAAAATTAAAAATTAAAAATTAAAAATTAAAAATTAAAAATTAAAAATTAAAAATTAAAAATTAAAAATTAAAAATTAAAAATTAAAAATTAAAAATTATAAATTATAAATTAAAAATTAAAAATTAAAAATTATAAATTATAAATTAAAAATTAAAAATTAAAAATTGAAAATTAAAAATTAAAAATTAAAAATTAAAAATTAAAATTAAAAATTAAAAATTAAAAATTAAAAATTAAAAATTAAAAATTAAAAATTAAAAATTAAAAATTAAAAATTAAAAATTAAAAATTAAAAATTAAAAATTAAAAATTAAAAATTAAAAATTAAAAATTAAAAATTAAAAATTTAAAATTAAAAATTAAAAATTAAAAATTAAAAATTAAAAATTAAAAATTAAAAATTAAAAATTAAAAATTAAAAATTAAAAATTAAAAATTAAAAATTAAAAATTAAAAATTAAAAATTAAAAATTAAAAATTAAAAATTAAAAATTAAAAATTAAAAATTAAAAATTAAAAATTAAAAATTAAAAATTAAAAATTAAAAATTAAAAATTAAAAATTAAAAATGAAAAATTAAAAATTAAAAATAAAAAATTAAAAATTAAAAATTAAAAATTAAAAATTAAAAATTAAAAATTAAAAATTAAAAATTAAAAATTAAAAATTAAAAATTAAAAATTAAAAATTAAAAATTAAAAATTAAAAATTAAAAATTAAAAATTAAAAATTAAAAATTAAAAATTAAAAATTAAAAATTAAAAATTAAAAATTAAAAATTAAAAATTAAAAATTAAAAATTAAAAATTAAAAATTAAAAATTAAAAATTAAAAATTAAAAATTAAAAATTAAAAATTAAAAATTAAAAATTAAAAATTAAAAATTAAAAATTAAAAATTAAAAATTAAAAATTAAAAATTAAAAATTAAAAATTAAAAATTAAAAATTAAAAATTAAAAATTAAAAATTAAAAATTAAAAATTAAAAATTAAAAATTAAAAATTAAAAATTAAAAATTAAAAATTAAAAATTAAAAATTAAAAATTAAAAATTAAAAATTAAAAATTAAAAATTAAAAATTAAAAATTAAAAATTAAAAATTAAAATAATATTGAGTTTAAGGCACAGTCGAATTTAACACTCTTATTTGTTTAGAGTCAAATGAATTTCTTTCCCTACCAACCAATCTGAAAGAAATATATTTTATAAATCGATTTTTAATATACTTTAATTAAGTAAAATATGAAAATCGGGCATAAATTTATTATATAAAATTATTAAAATCTGCACTCATATTTTTATGTGTTACTTCCAATGTGAGTGAATTCTTTCGAACCTCTGCATGCATAATAAATAATAACCAGATATTAAGTAAAAAATAAAATAAATAACTTTTAATGATATAACAATGATTTAATAAAGTCTAAATATTAAGTAAATGTAGTTTTAGTTATAAAACAATAAATTTTTAAATACTCTAAACATTATGAAAAATTCCATAGTATTTAATCCCTTCTCTAAAAGACCACAATAAATAAATAAAGTTAAGTAAATGGAAAATAATTATCTAAATATCTACAAAAAAAAAAGAATAGTAAAGTCAATTTAAACAAAAGCAACAACACATGTTTTAATAACACAATTACATTTATATATACAAAAATACAAGCATTCCTCGTGCAAAGTAATATAGAACGAACTTTGGCAATAATTTTGGCAACGATGCCAACTTAGCGTTTTACAAAAAAGCGCTCAGTGATTTTAGCGTCTTTTAAACAATTTCAGTTTTATACAAAATTGTATATATTTGAACTGCACTTACTAGAAAAAGTGTTGGTGCACTTGAAGATGAAAGTTTTATATTTATAATATTAATAGGCTAGGCGATTACTTGTGACCGATGTTGTGTTCTACCGTTTTATCCCGATTTTGACCAGGCATATATTACTTGGAAGGTATTTCTTTTTTGCCTTTTTGTAGATTTACAGATTTTTAAATTTTTGCCTTTATTTTGAGTAAATTGCATTTAAAGTTGCTACTAACACATACATAAAATTATACAATGCTATGTGTGTGTTTATTAAAAATGATAATGTGTTTGTAATAAAAATGAGTTTGATTTTTTGTGTTGATTTGTGAATTGGCTATAATTGATTAGCATGCATTTAGAATCTTTTTTTAATGAAAAAATAAAATTTCTTAGAATTTGCGCTCGAATTTCGAAGGCTGGAATATGCTAGTATGTATTAAAGAATTTGAAATATTTAATGACATTCTATTCCTTATTTAATTTTAAAAACATCGTTGCACTGAACATTCTTTAGACAGCATTTCAGCATTTGTGTGCGGAAAAGTCAACATATCTGCAACGAAATGCAATAATTTATAAAACGGAAATTCATTGTCTAATTTTTTGAAGTTATATACCTCAATTCAAAATAAATCAGTTTTGCCTCTATTTCTCCATGTACGTAATTTTATATTGTTGAAACCATTTTCGTACTACTCTATTATGTTTGAAAAAATAATATCAACGCTGAGTGAGTAAGGACAATTTTTTTTTTTTTTGTTTTAAAATTAAATGGCAATTTAGCTTCTAGCTCGTAAATAGGAGATTAATTGCCTGTCCGATTCTTCAATATTATTCTCAGAACTTTAAGCTAAATAGCAAATTTTATTAAGTATAGATCGATGTCATCCATTAAATTATGAAATTTGGTCGTCCGTTTGGGCTTTGAAAGCTAGATTCACTTTTTGTACTTCTGCTAAAATTGAGCCAAGGGCGTTAAATAAATATAGTTTTTGGAATCAATGAAAATATTTTTTGAAAGCGTTGTTTTATCCAAAATTGCTTTAATTGCTCTTTCTATATAAAGAACAGTTGAGCTACCATCGGAACCTTTCTTGGGATATTGGAATCTTCGTAAATTAACTTATATATCTTGTTATATAATATTTGTCTTACTGATGAATAAGAGAAATAATTATTTTCCCTTTGACAAAGAAAGTTTACATTTGAAGGGAAATTGTTAAAAAAAAAGAAAAGGCTTTATCGCACTAAAAAACGCTAAATGAATGAATGAGATTTTTGGTAAGTTATAAAGCGCCAAAAGCACTATATTGGCATCGATGGTGTAAATGGCAATATTACTGTAACGAAACCTTACAACTCAAACTTAGTGAAGTTAGTACTTAAATCCACAACAAATCAATTCAATTTACTTAGTTATAAATTATTAAGACAATTTTCATACTCCTCGATTTCTTTTTTACCTTTTTAACATTCCTTTAAAAAATTAGTAAAGCCGTTAGCCTAAGTTTAATTGTAATAAATATCAAATAAAATAACAACAAAATTAGTAACGTTTTCATATTTATTAAAAAAAAAATAATTGTTGAGTAATTTTTAAGTTTTTTAAAATTAGATAAGAATTTATCTCGTACGTATCTCACAAATAAACAACTTTTCGAGCATAATTTGTGCGACTCCTCAAATTTTCTGTCGAAATTATAACTTAAAAAGCAAATTTTATTAAGTGCATAGTCGATGTCATCCTTCGTACAATAAAATTTCTCCGTAGGCATAATTAACCTGATTGTTAATATTTTCGCAATTTGGACATCTGATAAAATTAAGTACACCAGACATAAAAAGTATTCGTACGCCTAAAATAAAACTGTCGTACTAGGAAAGAAATAAGAAAAATGTAACTAAACTGAATTATATTTTTTTTCAAATAAATTATTAAGCTATTTATTAGATTTTTCAAATTTATTTACGACTTATTGCCATTAACAAATTTCATAGAGGTAAAAAGCGTCGAAAAAAGAAAAAAATCGTAAGAAAAAGTATTCGTACATTTGATTTATAAATACAAAAACACTAACGCCCGTATTCATAATCAAATTCCAGCCGTTGGCTAACCTTTTTTCATACGAAAATTAAAAAATTTGTATGAAAAAAAGTTAGCGAACTGCTAGAATTTGATTATGAATACGGGCGTAAATTTTCATTAAATACTGCTTAAGTTAGTACCTTGTAGGATATCATTTTACTAATACTAGCAGATTCCAACGCTCGAAATTCGAGTGCAATTTCTAGGCAACTTAGCCAATTCAAAAACCAACAATTTTATGGTTTATTATTATTGTGAATGAAGATAACAAACTTATAAACAAACACATTTACAAATTTAATAAAACACACATAGCATATGTATAATTTTATGTATGTGTTAGTAGCAACTTTAAATGCAATTTACTGAAAATAAAGGAAAAAATTTAAAAATCTGTAAATCTGGTGAACAGCTAAAAAGAAATATCTTTCATTGGGATAAAACGGTAGAACAAAACATCGGTCACAAGAAATCGCCTAGCCTATTAATATTATAGATATTCTCTTTACTAGTTTTACCCCACCCATCCAAAATGACGCTTATTAATATTATCTTTGATGTTTTTTAAGCTGACTGATTTTACGCCCCGGTAAATCCCACAAATGCTCTAAAGGATTAATTTCAAGTAATGTATTGTAGAGCTTCTTCAGCTTGATACTTTGTTACAAATTTTGTTTTAAAATATTAATGTTAATGTTAATGTTAATCTTTATTTACTGCATTTTCACTTTTTCACCAAACTAAGTATTTTCCTTTAACACCGGAATGCAAAACTTCAATTCATCTGAAAATAACACACTTTCACAACTTTCTTTATACAACAATTTGCAATATGGAAGCCGCACCTTCACATCCAAAGAGCCGCATGTGGCGCGCGAGCCGCAGGTTGCCAACCTCTGGTATAGGGTATCGTATAGTCGGTCTACTATAATTTTCTTACTTGTTTTTTAATTGATTTAGACTTAAAAAATAACATCATGTACTAGCGCTTTTCGTTTAATATAAATTTAACAGCTTTTAGCATCTTTTTATTTACTCTTTTGCGCTATTTATTTACAAGAAAATAGCATCACTGAATTTTGGCATGTGACGTCGTTTACAGGTTGACCGAATAAAGTAGTTCACAAAAACAAACAAAATAAAAATTGCTAATAAAAAAACAACAGTTTTTTCTTGCACATACATATATTATTGACAAAGATGATAAAAGCAAGCAAAAGCAACAACAACTTAACACAAATAAATGCTAATAAATGCGATTAGTATTCTTAATTATTCTTAAGTAAACATACATCTACTTATTTTTCTTTAATTAAAAACAGTAACAAAAATTAATATTTGTGCACAAATAGAAATGCCGCCAGTTACAGAACAAAACAGATGCTTTTTTTTTAATATTATTAAATTGTTCATTATTGGACTGACGATTGTGGATGTAACAAACTCACATAAACTAAATTGGAATTAAGGGTAACTTTTAAAGTACTGATATGCCTTTCATTTCAATAGTAATCGTACTATGGCCGATGAAACTTTCTAAGGGATGTTCTATTTTTTATATTAAAAAATGTTAACCTCGTTTATAGTCCTCGAAACACACAAAGATGGGATCACATTTTGAAAATTATCTTTAAAACTAGTTTTACTTACATGTTTTTAATGTTACCGTTTAAATTTTTTTCAAAATGATACATAAATTTTTGTTGGAATATGTAGGGCTACATTCAAGAAGTGTACTCTACTTTTAATCACGTTTAGTAGAAGTTTATAGAAACTTAAGATTGGCAGCTTTGTCCAATTTGATTATCCTATTTTCTGAGATTATTAAAAATTTCAATATTATAAATAAATCCTAAGCAACTTATACAACATAAATTCTTAAAATTCAACATGGCCAGAAAAATAACTTAGTTTATGAAAGTTTTTGTTGAATATCAATTTTAGAAACATCCAAATCGTTACAGCGTATGATTGTTGAAGCTTTAACAATATATCAAAATTTTGTTTTAAAATCGTTAATTAACATTCGGTAATAGGATTACGTCAGCTAATTAATATATAGACTGTAATGTGCACGAGATACAATGTTTTAATGTTCAGAGAGAGGCAGCAGCACGTTATCAATAAAAAATAACCGGTTATTTATTGTACAGAAATCCAGAGATTCCAACAACAGATAATTATTTTTTTATCGGCACACTGTAAATGAGAAAAAATTATATTTTGAACCATTACATAGCATTTAATGTCTTAGAACCATAAGAAATTCTCTATCGTGATACCCATATCGGATGTGAATACAATATGAATCCAATCCGATTACGACAATATTTAGTGAATCATAAAACATATGCAAAACAAATTTTAATACAATATTTTTATTTGAAAATAAAGTCGTAAAAAACCAAAACCAAACAGTCAAACGGCTTTTAACTTTTAAAAAACCGAATAATCGGACAGCCCGTTTTTTTCGCTTAAGGATTTTTAATGAGGAGGATCTTTTATTTTTTTTAAATAACTAATTTCTGTAAATTTTTGTATCCAAATTGGGTGGCTCATATTATTGTTTAATTATTTTTCATTCCAAGAACACAAAATTATTTTATTTAAAATTACAATTTTTGATGTGTACACATCTACGAGTATACGATCAGGGGGGTAAAAATGTATTTCACAATACAGTCACAAAAACAGAGCAAGACAACAACGGTGTGAGGTATAAGTGTATTGGTGTAAAGATTATTGCAGCTAATTCAACAACCCTCAAGTATAACAACGTTAAAAATTTCACAATATAAACTAATTCAACAACCACGTAGTATAACACAATCACAAATATAACAATATAGAAATATAACAGCTAATTAAATTAGGCTAACAGTATATGAACTCTAAATTGAAAAAATATACTAAAAACAATATTTAATTAGTAGATGTTTACACATGTCCCCTGTGATAGGACTCGCATAGTTTTTTTTTATACCCTCCACTCCAGTGTGCAGAGGGTATATATAAGTTTGTCATTCCGTTTGTAATAATTAGAAAAAACATTTTGGACCCCATAAAATATATATATTTGCGATCCTTATAACAACCGGAGTTGATATAGCGATGTCCGTCTGTCCGTCTGTCAGTCTGTCAGGCTGTCAGTCTGTCAGTCTGTCAGTCTGTCCGTCTGTCCGTCTGTGGAAATCATGATGGCGGCATCAATCGGGCAGCTAGGGTGCTTGTTTACATACAAAATGATTCATTAACATCCTGAGAAGTTTGCTATTTAAAATCATCCAAATCGGTCGATTAGGGCCCGAGATTTGAATGAAGAACTAAAAAAAGTCTTGAAAAAATATAATTTTCTATGTTGTTCTTGTCACGATCACGCCCTCAATAGGATAGCTAAGGTGATCATTTTTAGTGAGAATGATTCTCCAAATTCATGGGAAGATTTATATTTCAAAAATCATTAAAATCGGTGGAACAAGTCCAGGGAAATCTCTGAAAAAGTAAAAAAAAAATGAAAAATATGATGTTTCTATAGTGTTCTTGTTATTATTCTAAATGTTGCATTGTTGTCATAGCTGGACTTTTTGTTTTTGTGGTCGTTGTGGTAATAATATAATAAAAACTAACCCTTTGTACATTTTTTTATCAACTCTGGTAGAAAAATTTAAAAGTTTCCATTGTTTTGGCATCACTTAAAAAAATTTACTATATCATTTCTGTCATTGCCACGGGCCTGCCTGCAAAGTTTCAGAACGACTGGGTCACGGGAAAGGGGTTCAAATCTATCCAAAATTTTTTCGACAAGCAGACACCAGAGTTCAGAAAAAAACACACACTGAATAAAAAACTCGTACATATATGTAAACAAACATAACTTAGACCAACACACACATATTTTTAATTTCATACCAATTATGTTTGTTTTTAAATTTTCTTCGGTACCCAACACAACCATGACTGTGTTCGTTTTAATATTTCGTTATTTACACGAACATTTTTGTATCACATACTTTTTGTTTCAATCACACATAAAGCACACATTTTTGAGTGTTGCTTTATTTGAAGTTCATGTTCTGGTAAGTGTACTGAAAAAAAACACAGAACATATACAATAAACAGGTTCGAGTTCAGTTATATTTTAAGTCGTGTTGTGGCTCGTGTAGTGAGAAAAAACACAACATGTACAATAAACAGGTTCGAGTTCAGTTATATTTTAAACACGACTTAAAATATAACATGTACATGTTCTGTGTTTTTTTTTCATTACACGTACCAGAACATGAACGTCAAATAAAGCAACACTCAAAAATGTGTGCTTTATGTGTGATTGAAACAAAAAGTATGTGATACAAAAATGTTCGTGTAAATAACGAAATATTAAAACGAACACAGTCATGGTTGTGTTGTGCACCGTAGAAAATTTAGAGATAGAGATAGCTTTTAAAATAGAGATAGCTTTTAAAATTTTTCTGAAGTCACCTATTATTAATGTGAGTAATCGGATGCAAAATGGGCAGTATCGGACCAATAGGCGTGGCACCTGCCATACAAAGTAAATATAAAATGCCATATATCTGAAGTACTGTAGTAGTGAGAATCTTGGGACTTTGTGTGAGCCCATAAGTAATTCATTTGATTAGTTAGACAAAAAATGGGCGTGATCGGGTAGTCGGACAAAAAATTGGCGTGGCACTCCCCATGCAAAGTAACTATTTAATGTTATTTATCTGGAGTACTGCCAAAGAGAGAGCTTTGTGGCTTTGCGTGAGCGCATAGTTTCTTTGTATGATTAGTCGAACAAAAATATAGGCGTGATCGAAGCAGTGGGTGTAGCACCGCCCATGCAAAGTAGATATCTAATATCATATAACTCGTGTACTATATAAGGGAAAGACTCGACATTTTACATGAGTCCATTAGATATTAATGTGAGTAGTCCAATAAAAATTAGGCGGGATGGGATTAGTGGGCATGGCACCTCATGTAAAAAATATGAAGCACTACGAAAGAGACAGTCTTTTGACAAGTTCATTAGTTATCAATGTGATTTGTCATGAAAAATATATCGCCAAAATCAAAGATCGCCAAACCCAAAAATCGCGAAAAATAAAAATCGCCCAAAAACAAAAATCTTCAAAATCAAAAATGGGCAAAATCAAAAATCGCTAAAAAGAAAAATTGTCAAATGATATTCTAAGTTGAAGGCCAACAGTTAAGTGTTGCCAGATCTAATATGGATAATCCATCTTCTTCTCATGGGCAACTACATGTACCTTGCTCCAGGGTAGGAACGCCGAAAAATCTGATAATTTTTGTACCGAATGAAAAAACAAAAAAACATTGTATATCAGCATCAGCAAGCATTGAACTAAAAAATTTATACTAATAAAATATACTGAAATTTTCACATAGTCTTACTAAAGATATGGGAGCGCTACAGGCTTTAGTTTTTTAAATATTTTTAGTGGGCGTGGCACATACCATACAAAGTGCATTTTTAATATCATATATATTAAGCACTATGATAGAGAAAGCTTTGCAAATTTGTCTCAGGTCATCTATTATTAACGTGAGTAGTCAGACAAAGAAGTGAGCGGGATTACCCAAATGCGCGTGGTATCCCCACACAAACTTAATATTAAATGTGATATATTTGAATTACTGTATTAGTGAGAGCCTTGGGACTTTGCTTGATCGCCTTCATAACGATTCGGAAGGGGTGGAGAGGGAGGGTGTAGCGAAGCACACCGGGTTACATCTAGTAACATATAAAGGCTTTCATTGAACATTGGATAATTAACTTTTTAACCTATGAAAAAATTAATTGCCTTTTCTTGACTTAGATTTGCATACATACTTTTTTTAAATATTTATGAGGACATTTTGGCTTAAGTTGTTGTTTTTTGAAGACATTAAGTTTCTCTTTGTCTTTTTTTTTTTTTTGTTCCGAAATAAAATTTCCAGTATTTTCTTTTAAAAAAACAGATTTTCTTTCATCGTTGTACAGTGAATATATATTTTTTGATGTAATAGCGATAAGCTATTCGCTTGCATACAAACTTAATTGACTGACTGTATGAGCTTCTGAAGGCCAAAAGGCGGTGACCATTAAAATTGGTGATAACAGACCCATGCCCCATACAGATGTCTCCACTGAACAAGTCCGAAATGATCACAAAATCAATGTTATCACATACATCCTCACCAAGTTTGGTTTGTAGTTGTCAATTAGACCCACAAATGGGCAGTCCAAAAATTAACCCCATAAAATCATTTTTAGTCATAAGAAGCTATTTAATGACCTTTATACAGACAGAGGCAAACATTATCTGAAATAAGCTTTGTGCATGTTTTTGAGAATTATCGAAAACTTTTCTAAATATGAACATGATCGATCAAAAGATCAGCCAATGTCACTACTTTCACATACGCAGACAACAATTCTATAACAATGCCACTTAGTTCAATATGGTTGAAACTACGACCCTTACTCGAGAAACATAGCATAAGTTTTCGTATAGTCTAGTTAGACCAACTAAACTTTTAATACTGGTTTTAACCTAAAACCAATGTTGCCAGTTTTGCCTTAGATTTAGGGGAGTTGTTTTCATTTGGGGGAATTTCAGAGAATACAAATTTGTTAGGGGAAAATTTAGGGTTTTTTTGGTATTTAAAGAAAAGTGAAGCTTCTGTTCTTAAGTCTTAATTTTCAGTGAGCTTAAAATTGGAAAAAGATAAAAATATAATCAAAAAAATATAAAGGAACTGGAAATGAATGATGATTTTAAAGGTATTATAAATGGAGTAAAGTCAACTAAATTATAACCTAGTATTGTTTGAATTTTAGACCGGCCAGTTCAGGAAGACGCACATAAAGCATTTTGAATTCATAGTAATTCAAAAAAAGAACACGAAATTTTTTTTTTTTTCCAAAAAGGTGATATGCTCACACCAGTTAAGAACTTCTTTAAACCCACTTTAACGAATGGACGAAAAATTTCAGAGCTAAACATTAAAACATTTGAATCCGATCATTGTTCTATTAACATCACTCGCCATCTAGCCGATTTAATAAAACAATGAGGAAAAGAATCAAAAAGTCTAAAGAATAATCGAATCAATTGTTTTGATAAAAAAAAAAAAAAAAAAAAACGTTACGACAACAGCTTTTTTATAAAAACTTTTGGACGATTTAGGAGGCAGCTATTACTCCTTAATATCTGATGAGAGTACAGCCATCGACAACAGGAAAATACTTTGTGTTATGGTAAAAAAAAATTAAATACGCAAATTTATCATCAATCATAACAACACTGTAAAGCTTGAAGCTATTACTAAATCAATCGAAACAAGTCAGAGAATTATTATTATTCTAAATTCGAAAACAATGATCGCTTGACAGTGTTGTGTCTTCTGAGATTACTACGAAGTGAAGGCTGTATGGTATAAAACTGACTCTTATTCACACTGCTCGTAGGCCTGACTTTAGCTGAGTATGTTAAAGCGCTTGACTAAAAAGTGCAAGTACAAGTGTATGTGAGACAGAAACAGATACAAACCTCACGGCCGCCCTAAGTACAAAAATTTCATATAGAATCAATCTAATCAATTGATTTAGAATACACCATTAAAAACCACGCACCATTAAAAACAAAACAAAATTTGCATATTCATTACAGTATTAATTGCAATATGTGTGAAAAAATGACGTTAAATCTAAATTCAACTATAGTTGAAATCTAATTAAATCTAAATATATATAATTATCTTCAATTATAATTGAATTAGATTTCTGGTATAGAAATATTCAGCAAACAAAAATTTTTTACGGAGCTGATCACTTAAAAAAAATTGTAGTAAATTAGTGCACCATTGGTTTTCATCTCTTAGAATTAGCTTACGATCGCTCCATCATGTACCAAAATTTCATAGGTGTACCATTAACTATTTACAGTAAAATTAATTTATTATTATTATTATCATTATGTTGGCATACTAAAAATAACGTAAATATAATTTAAAAAAGCGAAATTTTTATTTTGCCACTTAAGCTATTTTTGCTGTCATGGTTGGCATCTCTAAGAGTCTTATTCTAGGAAATTATTATTTTCACATATTGTACTTAAAATAATAACAAACTTGTAGCGAAACGTGTGTTAATTGTTATATTTTTGAAAAATTGTTTTTAGCAGATGTAACGACATAAGTAAGCAAATAAATACACTGACAGACAGACAGGTGTTATTTTCTTTATAATTTTACGAGTATAATGATCATATGATCTAAAATTTTGTGATAATTTAATTGATGTGAAATATGTATATTTGAAATGTAACACACATAAGTACATGACATAGAAAAGGAATAATTTTCTTTTTAACAGTGATATGAGTTTGTCTTAGAATTATTAATTAAAAATTAACAACATTTATTATCAGTCCATAAACACGTATATTATCAAAAGTTAGTTATAAATCTCAAGTTTATTGATTTAAACATTCTAAAGTACCAGCGATTACATACTGACATATATTGCCTGATGCCTGCCTCAAGCCATTGTGGTAATTGTATATAAAAAAAAGTATACATCTTTTTAGTTATTCCAACGGTTATACATATATGTGTAAATATTTTTGTTTCAATAAACAAAATTAGCAACAAGTTAAAAGCAAACATACAAATATTGTTTATAAATACAATTCAGTGATTGATTAAAATCATTAAAATAAATGTTCGTATTGCATTTGATACTGATTACTGGAGTGTGGTTTAGATTAATAAATATTTTTATTCTAACAGCTACAAATTTTTCAGTTAACCTAATATATTGACATGACTGAAATAATAATTTTCGTTCAGCTTTATATGTATGTACATGAACCTGACCCTGTCATAGATTAATAAAGCGCCGTCACATAATAAAGTTAATTAAACACCCTACGATTTGGACAAAAACTACCAGTATAATCAGAATTACTTGAACTTATTAAATGGCTTATTAATTAGCTGTCTATGAATCTTGTTATAAATTTTTACCCCAATATTCACTATAAAATTTCCTTATCTCTGTTCGATTTGAATTTTTTAAAAAATAATATTTTTATAGTAGATAGCATTCAAATAGGTTAAAAAAAGTAAGAAATTATTACGATACCCTATACCATGGTTTAGAGACCTTATCTCTTCGGTCCAACTAATTCGATATAGAAAATAAGAGTAAACCAAATTTGAGTGCAATCTTACACATATATTAAAAGAATTTATGAATAAACTTTGCATTCAAGATATTTTTCAATATTTTTCTTCTCTCAAACCTCTATAACTAGAGTTCTAATTAACGTAGGCTGTTGACATAGGTCTAACTGGATCAAGCTCCTTCTTTTGAGCTATTAACTGCTTAAATTCGTTGGGTTTGAGGAAAGTTATGCGTGGAGAATCAACTTTACTTTTACTGTACGTTACCTTATCTTGGCATATTTTGGCATTACTGTACGTTAACTTCTCTTGGCAAATTCGTTGGGTTTGAGGAAAGTTGTGCGTGGACAATCAACTTTACTTTTACTGTACGTTAACTTCTCTTGGCATATTTTGGCATTACTGTACGTTAACTTCTCTTGGCAAATTTTGGTATTATATTATAAAAATTAATATAATATAATATAATGCTGCGGAGCAGCAGGGGTAATCTAGTTGTTATTAATTTTTTTTTGGCTGCAGATATGAAAAAGTTCATATCGGGTACTATATTTATATGGGGACTAGGTCGAAAAATGGACCGATCCTGACCATATTTGGTAAAGTCACTTATATTTTGAAAAAATATACACAAAGCAAATTTGAGAAAAATCTGTGCAATATTTTTGTTTTTTGATGGATTTAAGTGAAGATCGGGAAGCAGCTCCATATGGGGCCTATGACTAAAAATTGTCCTATAGAGATTATTTTTGGGCTACTGATTAATGGATATAATAAACACATACAAACCCAATTTGACTGATATCTATATGATAATTTGGATCTTATGGCAATTTATGTCGATTTCATAGGGTTCATTTGTATGGGGACTAGGTCTGAATATGGACCGAATTTAACCAATTTCAATAGCGTTCATCCTACGGCCGGTAAAAGCTTACATACCAAGTTTTCAACAAAATATATTCATATTTGCGACCTGTAGTTTGATTAGAAGGTTTACATGGACACACAGACGGACGGACGGAAATTGCTAAATCGACGCAGAAAGTGATTCTGAGTCGATCGGTATAATAAAAGATGGGCCTAGGTCAAATATTTTTGGTAGTTACAAACAGCAGCACAAAAGTCATTATACCCAAACCACATAGTGGTATAGGGTATAACTAATATCAATGCCACTCAAATTTGCTTATTATACCCTATACCACTATGTGGTTTGGGTATAATGACTTTGTGCTGCTGTTTGTAACAACCAAAAATATTTGACCTAGACCCATCTTTAATTATACCGATCGAATCAGAATCACTTTCTGAGTTGATTTAACAATGTCCGTCCGTCCGTGCGTCCGTCCGTCTGTGTGTCCATATAAACCTTGTAATCAAACTGCAGGTCGCAACTATGAATATATTTTGATGAAATTTGGTATATAAGCTTTTATCGGCCATGGGATGAACGCTATTGAAATTGGTGAGAATCGGTCCATGTTCAGACCTAGCCCCATACAAATTACCCATATGAAATCGACATAAATTGCCATAAGATCCAAATTGTCATATAGATTTTACTCAAATTGGGTTTGTATGCGTTCATTACATCCACTAATGAGTAGTCCAAAAATGATCCCTTTGACCCCATATAGAGCTGCTTCCCGATCTTCACTTAAATCTATTAAAAAACAAAAATATTGCACTGATTCTTCTCAAATTTTGTTTGTACATATTTTTACAAAATATAAGAGACTTTACCAAACATGATCAGGATCGGTCCATTTTTGGACCTAGTCCCTTTATAGGTAGAGCATCCGATATGAACTTTTTCATATCTGCAGCCAAAAAATTAATAAAAATCCCACTCAAATTTGGTTTTTGCTTATTTTCAATGTCTAGTTAGTTGGGCCTAAGAGATAGGGTTTCTAAACGCATGGTATAGGGTATCATATAGTCGGTCTAGACCGACTTTAATTTGTTCACTTGTTTTGTTTTGAATAATTTGTATATTGCCGAGGTAAACAAAAACCTGAGTTGTAACAAACCCAGTTTTTAGGGAATCAATCTTTTATTTATTTAGTAAGGTGTCATAATTAGATTATTTTCTGCACATTGAGCACCTCTTAAAATATTGTTGCATTTAAATGTATTATACAATAAGTGGTTGTTAAAATCTAGTTGTTGTTGTAATCACTAAATTAAATCTAAATTCCATAGTGTGAACTGTATGATAATTCATATAATCTAACATATTTGAAAAATCAGTTAGAAATCATAATTCTCTAATCACAACTGAAAAATGTGATTGTAAATGTTTCACCGAAAATCAGTTGGCAACGAATTCGGTTGCCGCAAGGAATTTGTTTTCTATGTGTATTGTGATAAGAATAGCAATAAGAAAGTAAATTCAAAAAATCGGTTAAACCATGATCAATTCTAAAAAGATTAAATAAAACAAAGCAAGTAGGAAAATTATTTTCAGTAAGGACCCACTACTCGATAATATATAATATGCTTTACTAAAGAGGATATTGGATCCAACTTTTTAGTGTTATTAATTAGCAGCTTGTAGATATGAATAGGTTCATACCTGATGTTTTTTATAGGGACTAGGCCAAAAATATGGACATACCATATTTATTAAAATCACTTACTTTTCTCAAAACACATTTAAACCAAATCTGAAAAAAATGCATGCAATATTTTTTTATAGATGCATATACAGAGGGTGACAATGCAATGGAAACTCTTACAAAATTTTGAATTTACCTATTTTATTTTTTAACAATTTTGCGTTCAGTCTTAAATCGAAATCACTTTTTGGTGTGTTCTCTATCTAAAAATAACAAGTCTGTTACAAAAAAGACAATTACAAAAAACAAATTTGTTTTAGTGTTGACAAAAAAATTAAAACTTTTAAACTTTTGATTAAAACAATAAAAATAGAAGACAGTGTGGAAAGAAAATATATAAAATCTTAACCGTTATTTAAATATTAATAGTTTCTGACTTTTTCTTTCACTTGCTTTATAAATTAAATTGTATTTTTCAATAACTAAATATTATAAAATAATCGCAAGAATAAAGTATTGTGAAGAGATAAGAAGCAGAACAAAAGATGCTCTTACTGCTCGCCTTAAGCAAAGAAAAAAGTTGAGAAATTATCTGTGAATAAATCCCTAATTTCAAAAATTATTAAGAGATATCGCACCTGTACCTCTAAAGTGAGTTTTTGAAAAGAAAACGATACACAGTGGTCATATCTATCAACTGTAAAAATCTTACATCGATTTTTCTAGTCTTTCGCAAAAAAAAAAACAAGTAAGAAAATTATAGTCGGTCTAGACCGACTATACGATACCCTATACCATGCGTTTAGAAACCCTATCTCTTAGGCCCAACTAACTGGACATTGAAAATAAGCAAAAACCAAATTTGAGTGGGATTTTTATTAATTTTTTTGGCTGCAGATATGAAAAAGTTCATATCGGATGCTATATCTATAAAGGGACTAGGTCCAAAAATGGACCGATCCTGATCATGTTTGGTAAAGTCTCTTGTATTTTGCAAAAATATGTAGAAACAAAATTTGAGAAGAATCAGTGCAATATTTTTGTTTTTTAATAGATTTAAGTGAAGATCGGGAAGCAGCTCTATATGGGGTCAAAGGGATCATTTTTGGACTACTCATTAGTGGATGTAATGAACGCATACAAACCCAATTTGAGTAAGATCTATATGACAATTTGGATCTTATGGCAATTTATGTCGATTTCATATGGGTAATTTGTATGGGGGCTAGGTCTGAACATGGACCGATTCTCACCAATTTCAATAGCGTTCATCCCATGGCCGATAAAAGCTTATATACCAAATTTTGTCAAAATATGTTCATATTTGCGACCTGCAGTTTGATTACAAGCTTTACATGGACACACAGACGGACGGACGGACGGACGGACATTGTTAAATCAACTCAGAAAGTGATTCTGATTCGATCGGTATAATTAAAGATGGGTTTAGGTCAAATATTTTTGGTTGTTACAAACAGAAGCACAAAGTCATTATACCCAAACCACATAGTGGTATAGGGTATAAATACAGTTGTAACCCTCTTTGTGTTATAAGAGTAGCTTTTTTAGAATCCAATAAAAAGACATATTTTGAGTTGCATCCAAAAAACTTGTTATATTTAATGATCACTGAAAAAATCGCAAAAACAACTACTGTTGTATACTTCGCAATTCTTTACAACGAAACAACTGTTTTTAAATTTTATAGTAAATTTTTTCCAAATTTCTCTTACATTGCATAAAAGTATTATCTTTTCTAGTATTAGAAAATGTATACATGATCTCGAACCGAACTATAAATAACTAATTATTTTATAGTAAATATTTAAAAGAAACCGTTTTTGTCTCTACTGAAAATTTGTAAATTTTGAGTTGACTCACTTTAGAGGTACAGGTGAAAGAGCTACAGTGTAGACTCAATTTTTAGGCGGCAGGCCCCGCAAAACGAGCACAAGACAGGATAACTTAATATTAAGAGAATTTCAAAAATGTCCAAAAATGCTACCAAAGAGGTTATTAACAATCTGAAACTCAACATATGTGCTCAATCATAGGTTTAAGAAACCTATGGCGAAACAATGGTAAGACGCTAGACCCAAAACATACAAATGAAATTTTTAAGTTTGGCGGTGGCAATATTTTGGTATGAGATTGCTTTTCGAGCCCAGAAATGGGTCCAAATCATGAAATAAGGATACTTTAACTATAATTGGATACAGGCAAACTCCAAATGATCTGGAAGTTCCAACAACGAAAACACACCTTCAAAGTTGTGGCCGAATGCATGCAATCTAATGCAGTTAGTGTTTTGGAATGGGATATTGCAAAAAAGCCGTTTTTCGAGTGTAAAATATTAAAAATGTAAAGATGCAGTTTTGTAGAGAAAAATTCTTTTTTGTCTAAAATAACGTGACAAAGTCACTTAAATGAAACTTAAATGAAAACTGCCTCATATTTTCATGCATTTCAATGGTCCGGGTAGGAAATTTCGTTTTGTCATATCTATTTGATGTAAGTGAATTTGAAAAATATAGTATTTCAGCATTAATAAAAAAAAAATGGATAACAATAACCGTTTAAAAAATACTCAGGTTTTTATGATGGTACTCTAGGAAAAAAAAGGAGCTTTATGGACTTTTTGTGTTCTGATTGCAAAAAAATTAAATGTGGAAGTGTATAAAATTCGGATAATATTGTATACTGTCGAACACAGTTATAAGTTTTTTGAAACAAATTCACACGTAATTTCATTTTAATAATTCGAAGAAACACGATATCAAATCGTGAATACTTTTAGATCCATGTGTTTTAAGAAGCTGAAGAAACTCGAAATAAGGTCTATAGAAGGTATAGACTAATGTTCTCCAGAAAGCGCAACAGAGTCGGAACAAATACTGATGTTTTCCATCGCCTTCTTGTATCGTCAGATCCTTACAATACTAGCATAAAACGTCATCCTCATAAACATGTTTTGGAACTAGAAGATGTCGTTGAAGAAAGGATAGAAGATTAATAAATGTCTTTATTTGCATATACATACGTAAAAATATTTCATTATATCGTTTTGTGTGTTTCAGCTAGTTTTTTCATGCGAAAATATTGTTACTAATAGCTTTTTAATCCAAATTAAAAAACTTTTTCAGTTTATTGCAAAAACAAAATGTTTAAATAAAAACCTTTTTGGGTCAAGTTACAAGACTTTTAATGAAGAAACAAAAATTCGTGTCAAAAATTCATAATCGGGTTTATGGGCTGTGAGCGATTTGCGTGGCCATGAAACTCTCCAGATATCTCAACTTCATAAGACTTGTGGCAAGTTTCATGACTTTTGGTAAAGAAATAAAAACTTGGGGCGAAATAAAATTTTAGGGTTATATGGGCGGGAGGTGGTGGGCGTGGTCAATTGTAATTAAACTTTAAATTTTTCTTAAAAATTGTTGTCGGTAATGAAATTTTAACTTTGAATACAAATTAAATTTAAAATTAATTGAAATTAAAATTTTAATTTTTAATTTTTAATCTTTAATTTTTCAATTCTCATTTTTTATTCTTCATTTTTTATTTTTCATTTTTCATTTTTCATTTTTCAATTTCCAATTTTCATTATTAATTTTTTAATTTTTATTTTTCATTTTTCACTTTTCATTTTTCAGTTTTCAATTTTAATGTTTCGTTGTTAATTTTTCATTTTGCATTTTGCAATCTTATATTTTTCGTTTTTCAATTTTCATTTTCCATTTTTCATTTTCCATTTTTCATTCTTCAGTTTTCATTTTTGATTTTCCATTTTTCATATTTCTTTTTTAATTTTTACTTTTCAATTTTCATTTTCCATTTTTCATTTTTTTTTTCTCTTTCAATTTTTAATTTTCCATTTTTCACTTTAAATTTTCCATTTTCAATTTTTCAATTTTAGTTTTTCCTTTCTCATTGGGGATTACATTTTTTCTTTCATATTGGCGATTTTTTTTTATTATATTGTGATAACGATAAAAAAATATGTGCCAATACTACTAACATGGTAGTTGTTGTTTGTATGATTGCATCATTTGAATGTTGTTGTACAACTATCATGTTCAACCACTAAAATATTACAGCAAACAAAATGGATTTTATGTTTTTTTTAGAGGTGTCTACATATTTTTGGTCGTATCTAAGCACAATGATGCCCGATTTACCCCATTTTAAATACAAATAATGGGAATAATGGCAAATGATATTATCGTTACTTTACCCAGTTAAATGTTTTTTTTGCGAATGAGCATGATTTCAACAGACAGATGGACAGATGGACATCGCTATATCGACTCGAGCTGTGATAAGGATCAGCAATATATATACTTTATGGGGTCGGAAATTAGTTTTTCGATGCGTTACAAATGGAATGACAAACCTATATATACCATCTGCCACTGAGGTGTGGAGGGTAGAAATAATGTATACCCAACAAAATATTTAAACCAAAAATAGACAGAAAGTTTTCAATTATTGTATAGTAAAGGTTTTCATTGTTTTGTCGGCAGCATAAATGTTAACACTTTTAAGTTTTGTTATTTTTTCTGACGCTAAGCTTAATGTAAATGATTTTTTCTTTTTCAAATTACAGATTTTTAAACTAATAAAAGAGTTTTTAATTTTATGATCCAATTTTGTTCAAATCGTCAAAATACATTTTTGTAAAAGTTTTCATTGCATTTCCACTCACTGTATATGCCTGTCACTCTCTGTATATATGGGGGCAGGGGTTATTTGTATGGGGGCTAGGTCTGAACATGAGTCGTATAGCAGAAAGCATCTTATATGAAAAATTTCATCAAATTATAATCATAATTGCAATCTTGTATTTTGTATTTTGATTACAATATATACATGGACGCACAATATATACATGGACGCACAGACAAAAGACGGACGGACGGACAGCGCTATACAGACTACAAAAGTCTATCGGTTTAGTAAAAGGGTATAGGTCTATATTTTTCTTACTTTATTACAAACACAGTGGTATGGGGTAAAAAAAAACATATGAAATCAGAAATAATGAAATAAAATACGACAAAAAAGCAGCATTGCAATAAATTTTAATAGTGGGGACAATCAGCACTTGTCTAAATCTAAATTTCTTCTGAAAATTTATTATTTCCAAAAATTGGTGAATTCATAAAGATATATAAATTTTTTTGTTTTTGCGTGCTTGGTTGCAGAACCAAATTGCACCCATTTCGGAAATCTCTTTTTACTTTCAGACAGACACTAATGGCAGAATTTCGGAAAGGCAATTTAAGTGGCAGCCAAGTCCTAAAAAGTTGACAAGTAAATATTTTCTATATTATATATATAGTTAATCAATTTTTGAGGCATGACAATAAGTCGTATGTTGTGCAGTAGCGTTCTAAGTCAAAAACGGTCAGAGGATATTATAGCCATAATATAGCTACATATTCTAAATACCTTTTTGACGATACACATTTGTCTATGATCCGATAATTGGTTTCAGAGAAAATGTGAAACAATATTTACAACTTTAAAGCTCCGTCCACTCTCCGGGCTCCTTAAAACAACGGTATGGCAAAAACAAATGTCTCACAACATTTGAGCGGGCCTTTGTTAATTCATAACGAAAATATTCTTCTTTATCATTTTTTAAATAAACGAAGAAGAAGATAAAAAAAACAATGAAAAGCACATATTTAATCGTATTTTGCTTAAAATGATTATTATCATAATCAGTTCATCATCACGACCGGCACTTGTATAATTTAGCAATTTACGCCTATTACTGCTAAATTATTTACTGACTAGCAGTGACCCACAGTCCAGACAAAAACAACAACAATAATAATACATACTCCTACATTCAAACGCTTTTAGTAATTTTCTAGTTAAACACAAAATACTAGATTAGTATGTATGTGTAAGTTTGCGGTAAAGAGCAAAAGCCTTAAATCTTAATGTGACCAACTATTTTATAAGACGATTCTGAGATGATGGAATAACAAAAAAACTCCTACGAAATGTTGAAGCAAAAATAGTTTAAAAATTGGAAATGGAGATAGTATGTCCCACATTCACTGGTCGAAAAAAAAAATAATAATAAATAGATATGGGTAAATAGTCTACTAAATAGGTAATAAATATTTCAAAGATAATTTCCTAAAGTCGAATGAAACCGATTAACTTAAACTTTGGTTACGAGTACAGGAATAAGACAGAAAAAAGTAAGAAATTTATACTCGGCCTAGTCCGACTAAACGATACCCTATACATTGAGTTTCGAGAAAACATCTTGGATACATTCACATAATTTTTATGCTAACAGTTTCTTGTTCCAGCAGATACTTTTCAGTACAAATAAAAATTCAGTAGTTTAGCGTAGAAATATTAATTTAAAAATTTTTAAAAATTCATTCGAAACAAATTACTGTAAACAACTAATTAAACTATATGCGTTATATTAAATGTAGTTTCCATTTATTATAATTTAAAAAAAAATTCTCATTCTCATTCACTTTAACTATTTTCTTAAAATGTTTGTTTATATGCAATTTTATTTCAATTCAAACTATGTGTATGAATTTTAGTGATGACGTTGCTGCAACAGATGTTATTAAACGTTGTTATTTTTGTTTTAGTATATATGTACAAAAAAAATAAAAAATAATGACAATCGTCCGTTTTTACTAATTTTTAGTTAGAATTCTGCCATTAAATAAAAATGATTTATTATATACTTTTATCGTCTTCTGAAATGTTTTTGCTGTTTAAAAGTAAATGTAAAATACTTCGGATTCAACTGAAAATGCAATACTCCGGCTTTTTAATGTATATTCGTTTTAATATACATTTTTATTTAATTTTAACGAAAAAATATTTTAAACACATAAAATTTAGATGATATGGGCATTTCCACAGAAAGGTCAATCGAAAGTTTTTTCTTACTTGTATTATTAACGACAAATATTCAAAATTAATAAAATTAAAAAGCCCAAAGTTTTCCTTAGTTGCGATTGCGAGATATCGTGCTACAGACTTCAAGTTCACTTTTCTGACCAGTTTTGTTTATTTGTAAGAGTATCTTCTTTTTACAATATAAATTCTTAAATGTAATTGTGCAAATCCTTAGCTGTAACAATAACTAACCATACAATAAATGCAAAAATGCAACCCAATATCAGTTAACGATAAAATTTGGATTTTCTTTTAACGATATTCTAAGATAACGTAACGTCAGAAAAAAACCATTCATTTAAACTAGCAGAATCCAGCGCTCGAAATTCGACGGCAATTAAATGGAATTTACTCAAAAAAAAGGAAAAAATTTAAAAATCTGCAAAACGGCTAAAAAGAAATACCTTTCAAATAATATATGTTCGGCCAAAATCGGGATAAAAAGGTAGAACGAACCATCGGTCACAAGAAATCGCCTAGCCTATTAATATTATAGATTATATGAACGCTGATGATCCTAAGTGCGTGAAATTTTGCATTATAATAAATTGTTTATAGCATATTTTTGATTTCCCTGGTAATAATATTGGAGAATATTTATATCATCATATCTGTGGTTGTCTGGAATAACCGCGTATGTCCATTTTTGTCAGTTTTGAGTTAACGATGCCAAATATATTAATTTTTAACGCTCTTTACATGTGTTAAATTTAAAAAAAAAAAAATATTGACCACTTCTGAGTTTTTTCTTTAAATAACGACGTAACTTAAATGTTTATTAAATAAATTTGCAGCACTATCGAAGTGCTACGTTTACGTTTGATCGCTGATATATTATTTTCTCAGAAAACGACACATAGCGACATACGTTGTTATTAATGAAAAAAAATGCTAAATAATTTTGGATTAGTTATCAGTTTATAACCACTTGTAAAAACTAGTGTGTTTATTTCTGTTATTTTTTATCACTATTATTCTTGATACGTTGTTATATTCTTATCCTAAGTCCCGTTAACTTTTTGTTGACGGACAAAAAAATCAATTTTTCAAGCAACAACAACTTATGTCTACATGGGTGGTTGCATTGGTAGTTTTCTTTTTCAAAGAAAACGACGCTTTTCGACATAAGTTGTGTGACGGTGATCTGTTTTGCTCTGCACTGTAGCAAAAGAATTTCTGTTACAAGCAGAATAAGAAAGAAGAAAAAAAATAATAACCTTGATCTTGAAATTATTTTCAAGTTCAAGTATGTACATATAAACAACACCTTATATGGTAATATGTTGATGGCATTTTTTTTGGCAAACTGATTTATGGCGTTTTTTTCTCTTCATTGTGTTGTATTTTCTTGTATTGATCTCACTTGCTCTCATAGTCATATATGAGTGGGAGTGTTATAAATACTAGAGAATATTATGAATGCATATGAATGTTCTCAATGAATTGGTGGTGATTTTGTTTTTTAATAAACAGGTTTTTATCTGCAGATGAATGAATGAAGATGAGAAGGTTTAATGTAGTAAAGTTAAATTTAAATCGAGGAGTTGAATTTTGTTTGTTGAAATACCAGGTTGAGGATAAACCTCCTTCGAAATTAAAATTAAGTGAAGTTTAGAATAATTTAAAAAAATTAAGAACAGTTATGAAAAAAGTTTGAAAAATTTAATTTAAGTTTCAGAAAATTAAAGAAAAATTAAGTTTAGAAAAAAAAAACAAGTTTAAGAAAAAAAGAAAGTGTAAAATTTAAGAAATAAAACAAATAAAAAATTAAATAAACTTTAAGAAAAAAAAACTAGATTTAATGACATTTGTTGTTCGGTTTTTATTAATCATATTTTTAATATTTGCGTGAAAAATATTTAAACAACCACCCGCTACTTAGAATATTAAATCTATTAAATAAACAATTCATAAGAAAACTAAAAACTCAAACGTAGAAAAAATTACAACTATTCATAAGTTTATGTTAAATTATCGTCAATAACGATAAAATAATATCATCATTAAAATTATTTTGTTAAATCTGCAATTAATGCTCATCTTTATTAATACGAAGAATTGATCGTAAAATTTCAATTGAATAAAAAAAAAAAAACTTAACTATGGCCAACCTTTTCCAATGGCATAGTGCGAGACACAACCACGGCGTCCGGCGGCAGCAGCTTCATCGGTACCTCATCGGGATGCAACACCAGCAATAAGGAGGTAAATTTTTTTAAAATACAAATAATTTTCCAAATTAAAATTTTTACACACATATAAATATTTTCTATATTTAAAATTTTCCTTATTAAATTTAAGAATGTTACTAAATTAATAAAACTTTGCTATATATAAAACTTTTTTATATATAAAATCAAACTAAAATTTTTCCTACATTAAGAAATGTAGTTAATCATAAAGTTAAACTAAAAATTTTACTACTTGAAGAAATATAAGTTTAAGTTAAAATAGAAATTATGATAAGTTCTGTTAAAATTAAAATTTTCCTAAATTAAAATAAATTTTCCTAAATATATAATTAAACTAAACATTTTACTACCTCAAGAAATTTTTTGTAATTATAAATTAAAGTAAATATCAAATATTTTTTTAGATATGAAATTTGCTAAAATTAAAATTGTGTAAAAATTTAAATTGTGCTAAAATTAAAATTTTTCTACTATTAAAAAAAAAATTTTCCTAAAATTTAAATATTTTCCTAAATTTAAAATTTTCCCTAAAAGTAAAATTTTCCTAAAATCGAATTTTGCTAAACTTAAAATTTTGCAAATTTTGCGATAATATAAAAAAAAAATAATAAAATAAATTTTGATAATTATAATTTAAATTTATAACCTTAAACTGAAGGGTAAATAAAAATAAACTTTTTTATAACCCAATGTAGAAAACCAAACCAAATCTTATCATTTGTATCACAAGTAAGATGGAGTCGAGGTAACATGGTAGGGAGGGCAAAAGGGGCAGAACACCTAGTCCCCAATCCCAAGGTAAGTATGGCCATCCGTCCCATTTAGCATCCGTGTTTTTGACAGTTGTTTTTTTTTTAAATCGCACGTGAAAATCTGTAGTGCGGTTTCCCTGGGCCTGAGCAAGACCCCACCCATCCGGCGAGCTAGGCCCCTACGCCAGCACGTGCGACCAGCAAAGGCTCAGGGAAACGGAAGCGGATCTTCCACCAACGCCGCACCATTACAGAAATGGCGCCCAACGTGGGGCCCGATAAGTTGATCATTTTCGATAACCACGTTGCCGCACCATTACAGTTGTTTTATCTGCACACACTTTAAGTGTAATTTAAATATTGTTTTTTCGTCCTTCTCTAGGATCTATTCCTCTGAAGATTTTTGACACAAAATTTTATATAGAGTATTTATTGCCCATATCTACAGGACTGTTAAATAAAAAGCTCAAAAATTGTTATATCGAGCCCATACTTGCAAATACATTCAGTTCTATTTTTATGCGATAGATACGTTCCTCAGAAAAAAGCATAAAAAAAATCGCATAAAAAGACACTAGGTACATTGAATAAATAGGGATAAGTTGCATAATTTTCGAAAACTGCATAAAACCAAATATATAACCAAAAAATCGATAAAAATGACGATGTTACCCTTCTTGTGGAGGATTATGGTGGGTAACTAAATGTGTTTGAGAAAAGGAAGGTTATAGATTTAAAACAAATTGAAATCACGACTCCAAAACTAGTTTTTTATTTCACTTTTTTTACAAATTAAATGATAATTACACCTAGTCGTTATCTTCACTTGTTGACAATACCCGCGACCGTTTGTTAACTGGTGCGAAATCGCTATCACCGCTGCTATAGATAGTTAACAATTCTGGTGACGAAATTAATTTTCCTTCATTACATCCAGTGCCAATCTCAACGGCTGGTGGTTTTGCTTCGATTTCTGAAATTGTTTTAGAAGTTCCTGATACCCAGAAATGCAATTCTTCAGGTCACGCTGGAGTTTAAATGCCCGCTCAGAATTCGGTTCATTATTAATAAAATGATTTTCTAATGAGTTGGAAAGATGAAGACCTTCTCGAATTATTTTTGGAGTGAGCGGGGCAGGTTCACTGTCTTCTACATCACTATTATTTTCTGGATCTAGGACCGGATCCAATAATTCGATAACACTTAAGGCCTTGTCCACAAGCAATTCATCGACATCATTCTCGTTAAATGTATCGAAACCTTCGCCACCAATTTCATGTGCTAAAGCAATAATTTCAGCAGAAACCGTCGATCCTTGATTAATATTGTTTCTGTTTGTGATACATCGAGGCCATAGTGTTTTCCAACACGCATTTAAAGTTTGTAGTCTTATTTCACCGATAGCAGAAGTACGGTCTAAAATCGAAAACTTTTTCCAAACGTCTATAAGTGTAATTGGCTCATTATCAAGTTGATTTAAAATAAATTGGAAAATTCGTTTTACATAATATTTTTTAAAAGTAGCAATTATGCCTTGATCTAATGGCTGAATAAGGCTCGTTGTATTAGGTAAAAGAAACACCATATTCACATTTGGATGTTCTAAGTTCGGAAGCGACGGAGCATTATCAACAATCAACAGAACTTTAAAATCAAGTCCCTTTTGCTTCAAATAAACTTCTACTTCCGGGATGAAACAATTATTAAACACTCGGTGAAAAACGCAGATGTCACCCAAGCCATTTTGTTCGCCATCCAATGCACTGGTAAATTTTTTAAATCTTTACCCTTTAGGGCCCGTGGTCTTAGCGATCGATAAATAAGCAGGGGTTTGAGCATTCGATCTCCTGATGCATTGCAACAAAGTAGAAAGGTTACTCTATATTTGGCTGCTTTAAAACCACTTGCTTTTTTCTCAGCTTTCGCAATGTATGTTCGTTGGGCATTTTTTTCCAGAATAACCCCGTCTCATCTGCGTTGAAAATCTGTTCGGAACAGTAACCACCATCCTCAATAATTTTTGACAACTGTTCAGGATAATGCCTAGCAGTCACCTCGTCTGCTGATGCGATCTCGCCGGTAATCTTCACGTTGTGAAAAGTATTTCTTTTTAGAAAACCGGTAAGCCATCCTGTGGTTGCTGAAAACGCTGTACCGGAATGATCGGTAGAGGTAGATGGTTCTAATTGCATCAATTGCTCGTAAAAGCGTAGAACTTTATTTTTAATTAACGGACCATCTAAAGGAATTCTTTTTTTTTTTTGTTAGATCGTCGATCCAAATTACCAACGCTTTTTCAGTTTTTTCTACTAAAACATTTCTTGAATATGATGATAATTTGAAACTTAATTTTGTACCCGAAATAACAGACTCTCTTATTAATACTTCATTCTTTTTAATGGCTCTTATAGTAGATTCGTCGAAACCAAAATGCTTACCAACATCCGTAGCTCTCTTTCCTTTGGCCAAACGATCTAAAATTGCAATTTTAATTTCCGCTCGTTTATCATTTTTTTTTCTCCATCGCATAAATCCAGAACTAGAAAAACAATTCATTTAAATCTGAAAAAATTCTAACAATAATTTTCGGAAAAAAAATCATTTAATTTAATTTAAATTTATAAAAAAAATATTTTTTTAAATTGCTTACCTTTTTCTAATGAAAACAAAACAACTCAAATTAAAATTACACCATGAAACAGTTTACAAAAATTTCACTGATATCGACTTTAAGCCAAGGCAGACACAATAATAATGAGCACAGCCGACGTCACAATTTACGAGAAAAAAAATCATATAAAACTGGGATTCCCATAAAAAGTTAACCACGCTCTGCCTACAAAATCAATCAACTATGTTTCGATAACTTGGTGGGTTCTTTGTTTATGTATGTGTGTACTTTTATTTTTTTTTTTACTACGTAATGAGTGTTTTGTATAAAATATAAACATAATGAAGACGAATAAACATTGAAAAGAATCAGAACAATCAAAAAAATTGTTGACGAATTAGTTTGCAGGTGAAGAAGTAGACGAGAAAAGAATCATATATAGAAAAAAAATCGCATAATTTGTAAAATTCGTATAAAAAGTTTTATAAAAAACCGCATAACTTTAAAACCGCATAAAATAAAATCGCATAAAAACAGAATTTAGGTATAACGTTTTTTGGCTCCCTTGAACATTTAAAATATGACATACACGGTTATTCTAGAAAACCACACATATAAGATCTTTTAAAGCTTTGTAGGCGCATTTTTATTGTAAAAAAATCTTCTACTTAATAAACGAGATGGATAAACGGACATCTTCAAATCTCTAGGAGTTCGATTCTGAGTGGATTGAGTAAATTAACAGTCTAGCTCAAATATTTTTGACTGTTGCAAATATCATCGGTATAGAGGATAAATATATTGGGTCACGTTGCGAATCATAAAAATGTAAACAAATTGACTGACAGACACACCTACAAAACAAAAACCGAAGAAGAACGACGTAATCCAATGTGTGAACACATCCAAATAGTAACAATTGAAATAATAACATTTCATTTTATTGCTTAAGTATTAGTGGGTGCTAAACACGATATTATTTTTTTTTTTTTAAGTTAGAGCTTATTACTCATATACTAAACGAAACGGTTTAACAATAACACCAACGGCCAAATGGAGGCATTGTTGGTGGTATTGTTGTGATATTTCTACAATGAATTTACTTAGTTATTTATTCTAGTCAACTAGTTAGCAGTTAGTCTAGCAACGGCGGTTAAACGGTATAGAATTGAATAACTAAACGGAATTTAATCCTCAAAGGAAAATATTAAGTGATTTTTTTTTTTAAATAAATAAATATATGTTTAAGTTCTAAACACCCATAAATACATAAGCAAAAAATTATGAAAAATGCTACAATAAGTACGTGTGCTAAAAAGTGTTTAATTAATTAATTATACTTAATAAAAAATATAATAAATGTATGAAAAAAAAAATTTACAAAGCAAACACAAATGTATACTCGATATGTGACTAATATGTTTATTAAGATAGCACTTATTTATAAAGAAGAAAGTATTAAAAACTGTATTTAAGAATTTATAAAATAAAGTGCCAACAATAATAAACTCTCTACATAAAACTTAGTCCTTATGGCTTGGTTAGCTCTCAATAACTTGCAACATTAAATTGTATTGCGTTCCTTCTAGAAATGTAAACCAACCTTTAAATGTTTTCTTTTAATTGACCCCGTTAAATTTCATTATGAAGTGTGTGTGTAAGCAGGCATATGTATATGTGTATGTGTTCGGGAAAATGAAAATGAATGTGTATCCTTGAACTAATAATGGTATATAAAAGTTTTTGTTTTACTTTAAAAACACAAACTTACGAATTTTATATTACTTTGTTTATAAAGAATTAAAGTAATGGAATGAATGTATATATAAAATCTTTTCAAGAAAAAGGAAAAACAAATTCAATAAGCATGCATAATGCATTAAAAAAATAAATAAGTGTTAAATTCGAATCTTTGATGCCCTCCAACTGAGTCGAAACTCTATTATCTTTAAATTAAAGTTATTGTTTTTCTTTATTAGCCAATGTCTTAGGCCCAGTTTTTGAGATGTCAGTTAAACCTAGTTTAGTTAAACTGAGAATTAATTTTTTCAGACATGTCCAAATTCATAAAGGAATTGATGGATAAATTCTGAGTTTAACAAAACTAGGTTTAACTGATATCTCAAAAACTGGTTCTTAATGTCTTATTTATTATTTTGTTCTTATAAAGAACATAATGATGTTTTTATAGAAATACCGAAAAAATTTCATAATTTCCTATTATAAGATTACAAAAACTATTAAGGTTCCTTCATAAGACCACAATGTGAACAACTTTTTTAACGCAGCCGGCATTCAAATAACCAAGGTCAAAGTAATGATACAAATCTGCAATATTTTTAGAGCTAAAAAGGCATGAGATATTTGAAAAACAGTTGCAAATTAGTAGTGACTAAAAATTTTGGATTTTTTTGCCATATATCAGTAAAATATCCAGACATAAACTTTAAAAAAATTAAGTTGCTAAATATTTTTATCTGAATTATAATATGTTCATTTAAAAACACAAAGTTAGATTTGATAAATGAAATTAAATAAAAACAAGTAAGAAAATTATAGTCGCTCTAGACTGGCTATGCCAGTCATTATCTAATTAGAAAATTACTCGGGGGCCAAAAAAAAAAATTGTTTTTAAAGCTGAAATAAAGTTAATTTAAATTTTTGCCAATAAAATAGACAAATCTAATTAGAAAGCCTTTATTTAATGCGATAAATGTAGTCGTTTACAATTAGTGCTTAATTTTTCAATATCTGAATCAAAATTACTTGTTCAAAATTCTTAGTATTACATACAAATGTTCATCACTTGTCCTAGATCGCGATGGACTTATATTTTGGATCATTATAACCAACATTTTTTTTTTTTTTTTTTTTGCTAAATTTCGAATATATTAGTAATTTTCTTTATTTAGATAACAGACGATAAAAATTTGGTAAGTTGTCCGTTTGATGATTAATTAAATCTTGCATAGCCGCACCACATTGTGAATCAATTAATTCCAGGTGAATATCACTTGAATCACTAGACATTAGTAACAATTGGAATACGAATAATTGACAAATCATTTTCAATTATACGAAAACAACTAAATCTTCGATTAATTTCATTTGTCAAAGGACGTAAAAAATGTAAGATCGACTGAAAAGACTAAACTCAGGAAAGTCTTCCTTTTCGGGTAATATAAAAAGATTATTATTTCTTCTTTAAGATCCCATACCCGTCGCAGAACTTTACTAAAGCCTAACCATCGAACATGGCTGAGTAGTCAGCGTCGAGCTCTTCAAGCAAAGATAAAAATTGTCTGTGTCTTATACCTTTTGATCGAAGAAAATTTACCAGTTACATGTTCTTTTTTTAATACATTTTTACACAATGCGTGTTGATATATAATTCAGTGAATCATAATAAGCTGTATATTTAGATCAATCGTGTGAAATTTGTCTTGAATTCTTTTCAGCAGGCCTATATTTGAACACGTTAAGTTTGGGAATCTATCGGTAGTCACATTAACAAGATTTTCCCATTTAATATTACATTACAAAAGACATTTTTCACCTTTGTTAAAAAGTTCTGCAACGGTAATTCTATTTTTCACAGCTCCTGTGTAATTTCAAGTTCCTCATTAATTGACCGAACAAAAATCAGTAGTTGTGCAATATCTTTTATATCGCAGCTCTCGTGTAAAGCTATAGCACAGTATGGTCTATTTGTACCTTATAATTTTTCTGACAGCTGCTCATTAAATTATCACTGATTTGCTCAATTCTTAGCATAACAGTTTACCTTGGCATGGACATACTTTCAAATATTGAACCTAGTTGTGGACACAGAAATTTTGAAACACCTACCATACACTTTTTTATAAAATCACCATCAGAAAAGGGTTTACCGTGTTTCGTAATATTGTAAAATCAAAAAGGCTAGCTTTTGTAGCTGCTTCTTGCAGTTTATCTTACCGTGTGAAAATATTTTGCTAGCTTGTCAATACATTTCCCAGATTCTTGGGCTTTACGCCCTTCATTTCTCAGATTTAGAGAAATGTCTTCTTTAATTGTACTTTTTTATTACTGCAACCTTTGCTTGACAAACTAGGCATAATGTTTAATTCCTAAACAGAGTGAAAAATATTATCATTTCCAATATTGAATACACGACACTCACTATCGACTTATCTTTTTCGCCCACCCATTGTTTCAATTTTTTCATAGATTTTATTTTTAAATGTCACAAACAACAATAAAATCAAGTTCAATAGTGATGCAATTCATAAAACACGTCTCAAGGATGCTAATATTAGGGTGTTTTAACGTTTTTTCTATAAATTTTACTAGAAGTTTAGGAAAAAAATTTTTTTTATATATTTTGTAAAATAAAAAAAAACAACATAATATTTTGAATTTTTATTAACTAAACGGCCCATATAAACTGTTTTTTTATTACACACAGCGGGCCAAACAAAATATGTTGGCGGGCCTTATGTGGCCCGCAGGCCGTATACGATACCCTATGGCAAACTATTTGATGATTATAAATCATTAAATAATTTAAAATCTCCACCTCAATCTTCTTCAAAAAGTCGTAAATCGTTACGAAATACAAATGAAGATAAATCTGACAATCTTCCTGCTGTTATTCCTCTGATGCCTCACTAATTAATTGTAATGCTGATTTGTCATTGGGCTTTCCAGAAGTGCCATTAAATCAAGCTTCTATAAATACTTGTCCTGTTATAAATGCTGGGCAAATTGAAGGGTAAGCTTTAATTTCAAGGCGCCTAAAGGATCAGCTCGAAATGAGAAAGAGTTTGGGAAAAAGTGGGCAGCTTCTACTAAAAAAATTGTCTAAAAGCACCATTTTATCCCTTATGGAAGGCGATCCCAAAAAATTAAAAAATTTTATTAAAAACAAATAAATGATTCCAAAACATTGTAAATTTAAAACTTGAACTTAGCATTAGAAATCAAAAAAATTTTAAAAAATCATTAACTTACTGGTTTTTATTTTATTACAACAAATGCATGTTATATTAATCTCAGGCGCACTCTTTCTAAATATTATAGAGCGTACAGATATTTCTGTTTTTGATGTGTAAACATCTATACGCGAGGAGGGTAAATTTCTATTTCACAGTACAATCACAAAAACAGCGTAACATGTGAGACGTAAGACAAAATCGCTGTGAGTTATGAAATGACCTGTTTGAAAATTTAAAATTTAAAAAATAAAAAATTAAAAATTAAAATTAAATATTAAAAATTAAAAATTAAAAATTAAGAATTAAAAATTAAAAATTAAAAATTAAAAATTAAAATTTAAAAATTAAAAATTAAAAATTAAAAATTAAAAATTAAAAATTAAAAATTAAAAATTAAAAATTAAAAATTAAAAATTAAAAATTTAAATTAAAAATTAAAAATTAAAAATTAAAAATTAAAAAATAAAAATTAAAAATTAAAAATTAAAAATTAAAAATTAAAAATTAAAAATTAAAAATTAAAAATTAAAAATTAAAAATTAAAAATTAAAAATTAAAAATTAAAAATTAAAAATTAAAAATTAAAAATTAAAAATTAAAAATTAAAAATTAAAAATTAAAAATTAAAAATGTAAAATAAAAATTAAAAAAATTAAAAATAAACAATGAAAAATGAAAAACTAAAAATGAAAAATGAAAAATGAAAAACGAAAAACGAGATGAAAAATTAAAAACGAAAAATTAAAAATTAAAAATGAAAAATGATAAATAAGAAATGAAAAATAAAAAATTAAAGAAAAAAATTAAAAATGAAAAATGAACAAGTAAGAAAATAATAGTCGGTCTAGACCGACTATACGATACCCTATACCATGCGCTTAGAGACCCTATCTCTTAGGCCCAACTAATTGGACATAGAAAATAAGCATAAACCAAATTTGAATGGCATTTTTATTAATTTTTTTGGCTGCAGATATGAAAAAGTTCATATCGGATGCTATGCCTATACGCGACTAGGTCCAAAAATAGACTGATCCTAACCATGGTTGGTAAAGTCTCTTGTATTTCGCGAATATATATACAAACAAAATTTGAGATGAATCAGTGAAGATCGTGAAGCAGCTCTATATGGGGCCTATGACTAAGAGTTGTCCCATAGGGATCGTTTTTGGACTATTCATTAATTGATGTAATAAACACATACAAACCCAATTTGACTAAGATCTATACGACAATTTGGATCTTATGGCAATTTATGTCAATTTTTAAGGGTTATTTGTATGGGGGCTAGGTCTGAACATTGACCGATTCTCACCAATTTCTATAGCGTTCATCCCATGGCCGATGAAAGCTTATATACCAAATCTCATCAAAATATATTCATATTTGCGACCTGCAGTTTGATTACAAGGTTTACATGGACACACCGACGAACGGACGGACGGACGGACGGACATTGTTAAATCGACTCAAAAAGTGATTCTGATTCGATCGGTATAATAAAAGATGGGTCTAGGTCAAATATTTTTGGTTGTTACAAACAGCAGCACAAAGTCATTATACCCAAACCACATAGTGGTATAGGGTATAAAAATAAAAAATTAAATTTGAAAATATAAAAAATAAAAAATTAACAATTAAAAATTAAATATTAAAAAAAAAAATTAAAAATAAAAAAAGAAAAATTAAAAAATGAAAAACAATAAATGAAAAATAAAAAATTAAACAAAAAATAAAAAATAAAAAATTAAAAAATGAAAAACGAAAAATGAAAAATTAAAAATAAAAAATGAAAAACAAAAAATTAAAAATAAAACCCGAAAAATAAAAAATGAAAATTGAAAAAATAAAAAATAACAAATAAAAAATAAAAAATAGAAAATAAAATATAAAAAATTAAAAATAAAAAAATAAAAAATAAAAAATAAAAATGAAAAATAAAAAATAAAAAATGAAAATTGAAAAAATAAAAAATAAAAAATAAAAAAATAAAAAAAAAAAATAAAAAATAAAAAATATAAAATAAAAAATAAAAAATGAAATATTAATAATAAAAAAAGAAAAATGAAAAACAATAAATGAAAAATATAAAATGAAAACTGAAAAATAAAAAATTTAAAATTAAAAATAAAAAGTGAAAAATGAAAAATTGAAAATGAAACATGAAGAATGAAAAAATTAAAGATAAAAAATTAAAAATGAAATATTAAAAATGAAATATTAATAATTAAAAATTAAAAACGAAAAACGAAAAATGAGAAATGAAAAAGAAAAAACGCAAAATTAAAAATTAACCGGTTGAAATTATAAATAGTTATAAATATTTTTATATTAGCAGCGCCCCTGCAGTTGATTGCTACATAGTGATACATAGATGACGCTTTCTGTTTAATTTTAAAAGTGCCATAAAAAAATGTTTAATTACTAGATGTGATCGGATTCACATGATTTTTTTTTTAATTTTATTATTTTTTATAAAAATAAAAAATCTTATTTTCGATCTTTATCAATTTAATGATTGAGTTTGAAATTGTTCAGGCTCAAGATCAAATGTTTTTACTTTAAATAAAGTAAAAGCATTAGCACATTTGTTTCAAAAATTGATCTATGTATATTCTGCATGACAGGTTATACAGCTGTTTCGGGAAGAGTCACCAACCCTCATCAGTAACCAAAAGCAGTAGATAGTTTGTTTGGTAAAAAGTTAAATTCATATATATTTGCTGAAAACAACCAAACAACCGCAATGACTGGTTTGGAGGGCAAATTTAAGAAAAAATTTGTTAAATGCATTTGTTTAGAGCTAAATGTAGCACTTAAACTACGATATTCTCAACACTGACTAGGTGTTGATATTAAAAGCAATTTTAATAGATTTTAGAGTCTGACGTATACCTAATGATTCTATCAAAATATAAAATTAGTATACGCACTGGTTTGTATTAGCTTATTAGCAGGTGCCAATTGAGCATACGATTATTGCCTGCTGGGTTTTGCATAATTTTCAAATTTTGGTCGAAAATATTTAGCATTGTTTTAGCATATTTATTTTTTACTTTTTTCAATATAAAACTTTATTGTCTTACGGTTTTTCTGTACAATTAAAAAGTTTGTAAACTCTCAAGCCCTTAACTGGTATGAAAAAATACAAAAACAAAAAACCAGAATTCTACAGACAGTTATATAGTCATACAGTCCCCAGTTCATAATATACGAAAAAAAGTGAAATACTTATATAAGCCTACAATCTTGCAATTCGATTAAAATTGCTTCGAACAAAAATCCCCTGAATTTCTCAAGAAAAACAGTCATCGAAATATAAAATAATGAAGACTATTAAATTATACTTAATTCAATGAAATTTTATGCAATTAAATTTAAAAGAAAAAATTGAAAAACAAAAAAATTTTTTAAATTAAATTCATAGCTACAAGTTAAATAATGATTCAAGTTTATATACTCGTGCAGTAGCACGAATTTCCGAGCAAAACAAAAAGCAACAATAAGAGAAACAAATGTCACAGACACCAATTTAACAATCAAACACTTGTAACTCATATTATACTCTTATGTACTCGTATTCATATGCATGCACATTCTGGACAGACATCCCCTTTTGTGATAGACATATCCATACACTATCATAGCAAATTGTTTGCTATGCAGGAATTTATGTTTAACGTGAGTAATGTGACCAAATGTTTTATTTTTTATTTTTATTAATCTATTAATTAACGAACAATGATGTTCTATATAGGAAAATAATTAAATGATATTTTACCAAGTAGATGTAACAGTATTTTTCACTATGTAAGAAAGTTATAGTCCACAACGGATTGATTATACGATACCCTATATCATAAGTTTTGAGAAAGGTTACTAGGTCCAACTGTTCTCTAGACTTAAATGAATACAAAAAATTAGTATAAACAAAATTTTATTGGAAGTGTTTTGAAATTGTGACCTGCAGATAAGAATTATATAGATAAATTTTATATATAGGCAATAAAATATATATATCATAATATATATATATATGATAATATATATATGATCGGTCTATATATTTCATATTTTCTAGTCACATTTTTCAAAAAACTATGCAAACCTAATTTGGGTACAAATTATTCTTTTGGTAGATTAACTCTTTTGATTGTGAGAAGGTCCCTGGGCACTGTTTTGATTATCAAACTCTCACAACTTCTTAATGTTGTATGGGCTGAATATCCGAACCGTGCATGTGTTCCGAGAAAAAAGTGTGCTGAATCAATATTAGCGATTGTCTACATTATATTGAAGTGTAATGACGCGTAGTACGTGGCTTAGTGAAAAGGTCCCTACGGACCTTGTACTATTATTAGCAGAAATCGCTAATGGCAGATTCAAAACTTGGATGTTGCGGAAATGGTGATACGTCACAGTACCCGCCACCACCAATTAAATGAGAGAGATCAGAGATGTATTATCGATGATTGATTTACAGAATGTATGAATGACGAGCAGAATTTTGGCGTCGATGTTTAAGATAAGGACGAACTAACATATCAGCTAAATCTTGACGTTGATGAGTCGGATGTTGAAAATGAACTGCATGTGGAAATCAACGACGAAGATGAATTAGAAACTGCTCCTGCCTCTACCGAAACTTCTGACAGTTATTTTACATCTAAAAATGTTAAGAAATTGTGCAGAATTGCACAAGAAAGAAACCAGGCCAATGCAAAAGAGACATGATCCCTACACCATATTCCGCACGGTCACCACCGAAGATATGTCGTATACTATCATACGGGAAACCAATCGAAAAACCAGGGAAGTACCAACTGCATCGAATTCGGTAAATCCTACGAAGGATGGAAATGGAAAATAATCACACCAAAAGAGTTCGATGCATTTTTGTTTACCGTTTTGTATGTTGGGCTATTTAATTTCAACAATGAGCCTGCTACAAAACGGTCCCAGCCCATGATCCAATATACAAAGCCTCATTATCATACATTTCGCTTACCGTGGACGAGCAATTATTGCCACACAGTGTTTACACAATACATTCCCTCTAAGACAGCTAAGTACGGGATAAAAGTATGGTGACTGTGCGATTCGAAATCACTTTAACCCCTCAAATGCATGATTTACTCTGGGAAGTTGCCTGCTCAAGACCTTGATTTAAATCAAGTGCAGAAAGTTGTGTATCAAGTAGTGGAAATATATGTTGATAAGGGCTGCACAATTATTATTAAAATTTTTTTTCACGTTGGATGTGGCGCGTACATTGATGAGGCGGAAAACCGCATTTGTTGGAATAGTGCGCTCAAATAAAACATTTGTACCACGTGAGTTTCTGAAAAGTCCTGCGCGTCAAGATTGCAGCTGATTGTTTAGCTTCTACGAAGGCAATGTATCACCGTGCTCATATGTTCCGATAAAGAATAAAGCGGTAATTTTACTGTGTTCAATGCGCAACTGAAAAACAGAATGTTTGGCATATATTCTTGCAAGCGATCAGCAAACCTGTGCAATATGGAAGATATTCTTGCGGAAGCTAAATATTTGTTGTCCTTGTCGGACAGCAGGAGCTGCACCTTCTTTTTTGCCTCGATCAAATCGGCTGTCATGCCAGTTATGTCGTGCGGAATACGGACGCCATTGTAAAACCAGAGCGTGTTGCTTTAATTGCAACAATGTAGTTTGTGCTGAGCACTCAACATTGCTGCATCGAACTGGAAAATCGGTTAGAATCACCACAACACTGATTTAATTAATTTTCTCATATATTTTAGTATTAAATGAAACCGGAATTGTCAAAAAAAAAAAAACATTTCTTGTGCCATTTTAACTCTTTTTATAATCTAGAATGGAAAACCAAAACCTTCAAGACATACCCCGTCACGCAAAATACCATCCAATTTGTTGTAGGTTCCTGCGGACACATTCACTACTTTAAGGATAACGGGAGACTCACTAGTCGGAGGGTTAAAGTGAGTATCGAGAAGCAACTTCATATGGTAACTATAACGGACTAAAATGTTTCTATAAGGTTGAAATTTGGATCACCCATTTAGTGCAAATATTCGGACAATTGCAACCTGTTTACCTCAACACACAGACAGACAGACAGATGAAAGTATATCGTTATATTGATTTAGAAATTGATCATGAGTCGATCTTTATGTCAAAATATGGGTCTTGGTCAATTATCTTTGGTAGTTGTAAACAACAGCACAACTTCATCACAACATTGTTGGCCACATTAAGCATTGGTAGATTAAGTCATCCTGACTTTTTATTTGCGAAAAAGACCAATTCAGTATAGTTTTATTTACTGTTTATGAATTTAAATTTATTTCTTCACAAGTTAAAAAGAAACAAGTAAGAAAATTATAGTCGGTCTAGACCGACTATACGATACCCTATACCATGCGTTTAGAAACCCTATCTCTTAGGCCCAACTAACTAGACATAGAAAATAAGCAAAAACCAAATTTGAGTGGGATTTTTATTAATTTTTTTGGCTGCAGATATGAAAAAGTTCATATCGGATGCTATATCTATATGGGGACTAGGTCCAAAAATGGACCGATCCTGATCATGTTTGGAAAAGTCTCTTGTATTTTGCAAAAATATATACAAACCAAATCTGAGAAGAATCAGTGCAATATTTTTGTTTTTTAATAGATTTAAGTGAAGATCGGGAAGCAGCCCTATATGGGGCCAAAGGCATCATTTTTGGACTACTCATTAATGGATGTAATGAACGCATATAAACCCAATTTGAGTAAGATCTATATGACAATTTGGATCTTATGGCAATTTATGTCGATTTCATAGGGGTAATTTGTATGGGGGCTAGGTCTGAACATGGACCGATTCTCACCAATTTCAATAGCGTTCATCCCATGGCCGATAAAAGCTTATATACCAAATTTCATCAAAATGTATTCATATTTGCGACCTGCAGTTTGATTACAAGCTTTACATGGACACACAGACGGACGGACGGACGGACGGACGGACGGACGGACGGACGGACGGACGGACATTGTTAAATCAACTCAAAAAATGATTCTGATTCGATCGGTATAATTAAAGATGGGTCTAGGTCAAATATTTTTGGTTGTTACAAACAGCAGCACAAAGTCATTATACCCAAACCACATAGTGGTATAGGGTATAAAAATTAGAATTTTCTGTTTGAGATATTCGCAAAAACTGAATTGAAATAACAATTTTTTTTTAATATTGATGGCGGCAGTTATTTAAAAGAAATTACTGGGTATGAAGAGGGACAACCTTACAAAACTGAAGTTCGGCTTTCAGTGAATTTGTAATCATGAAAAATTGGTCACAATATGTACACAATTCTTTTCTTAAAAGGTCTCTGTTCAATCAATATCAAACCCGTGTTTCGTTTTTTTTTTTTTTTAGCGAGTTCTAACAAGGTCTACCCTATTGGGATGGTAACGGCGCCAGTGTGCGGTTAATGAATAATTTATGGAGAGCGATGGTTCTCAATATAAAGCTATTCAATATAAATGGGAAAAATATAACGAACTAAGACTACGTTGAGAAATAAAGATATTTTTTCCAAAATTTTTTTGTTTTCTTTTTTTAAGGGGTTGTTCTGGGACCATCCTCTTGTTTATACTAGCAGATTCCAGCACTCGAAATTCGAGTGCAATTTCTAGGCAGCTTTATTTTTCAGCCAATTCACTTACCAACACTTTATTGGTTTATTATTATTGTGAATGAAGATAACAAACTCATAAACAAACACATTAACAAATTTAATAAACACTCACATAACTTATGTATAATTTTATGTATCTGTTTGTAGCAACTTAATATGCAATTTACTCAAAATAAAAGAAAAAATTTTAAAATCTGTAAATCTGCAAAACGGCTAAAAAGGAATACCTTTCAAATAATATACGTTTGGTGAAAATCGGGATAAAATAGTAGAACAAAACATCGGTCACAAGAAATCGCCTAGCCTCTTAATATTATAGATTAGCCCAACACTTTGATTTTGGAATTTGAAATCAAAGTATATTTTGGTCGAAATTGCTTGCATGTTACGTGCAAGCAATTTGAAGTATCTCCAACCATAATGCAGGTTTAGATTTCCACGAAGCGAAATACAGTGAAATAAAAATCAGTTCAGCAAATAACGTCTTCTAGATTAGAAAATAATAAAATTAATAAATAAACACATTTTAAAACATTTCAAACATCAAAATTTGTTACTTTTAGAGACGCTAAAATGTTTCCGGCTATGTTAAACTATTGCTAATTGTGGGCGTGGCATGCTGTCAAACTCAACTGTTTTTTAAATCTCAGAAGAAAATGATTTATTTTTTTGTTTTTTGTCAAAAATAAGTGGTTACTACTCGCAAATTGTCATCGATAATGACCAACAGTCCTTTTAACAAGGTTGGGAGGATTGTAGTCTTTAGTTGTTATAAGTGGTCACAGCCTTACCGTTTCAAATTAGGGGCGTTAGGAAATCTATATATTAATACGTGAATCTAAATTGTTAGTTCCCTTTTTAAGCAATATGCGGGAACGGAGGAGTGTGAAAATTGGCATAGTTATAGTTTATATTGAGGAGAAGCTGAGAATGATAAAATTTAAATTTAATCTGTCTTAAAAATATATTAAATTAAATTAAATAAAATATTTATAATAATTCGTAACACCCTGTTCAAGCGAACGATTTAGATTAATTCTGTGGTTTTCTGGAATAACCGCGTATGTCCATTTTTGTCAGTTTTGAGTTAACGATGCCAAATATATTAATTTTTAACGCTCTTTACATGTGTTCAAATTTTTTTTTAATAATGACCATTTCAGAGTTTTTTCTTTTAATAACGACGTAACTTAAATGTTTATTAAATTAATTTGCAGCACTAACGACGTATGTCAACCTCCGTTTGATCGCTGACAAATTATTTTCTCAGAAAACAACACATAGCGACATACGTTGTTATTAATGAAAAAATATGAAAAATAATTTTGGATTAGTTTTCAGTTTATAACCACTTGTAAAAACTTTTGTGTTTATTTCTGTTATTTTTTATCACTATTATTCTTGATACGTTGTTGTATTCTCATCCTAAGTCCCGTTAACTTTTTGTTGACGAACAAAAAAATCAATTTTCAAGCAACAATAACTTGTGTCCACATGGGTGATAGCATTGGAAGTTTTCTTTTTCAAAGAAAACGACGTTTGTCGACATAAGTTATTTTATCTGCACACACTTTAAGTGTAATTTACATATTGTTTTTTTCGTCCTTCTCCAGGATCCATTCCTCTGAAGATTTTTAACTCAAAATTTTATATAAAGTATTTATTGCCCATTTCTACAGGACTGTTAAATAAAAAGCTATAAAATCTTTATATCGAGCCCATAATTTAAAGTATATAATTTTTTGGCTCCCCTAAACATTTTAATTTTATGACATACGCGGTTATTCTAGAAAACCACATCTGATATGCTCTGTGTTGAATCGCGAATTGCTAAAATTGATTAAAATACCCTTAGGCTCATTTAAATATCATAAATTTTATATATATATATAGATTAAAAAACATTGGAAGACAAAAATTGAATGAAAAAATAATATTTCCTAGAATTTGCACTCGAATTTCGAGTGTTGGGCTATGCTAGTATTATTATATACTGAACAGTTTTGGAGTTCTTCAGACTGAAATGATGAATTATTTGTTGGCGCAAAATTGAAATATTTTTATTTTTAAAAAATTGATAAAAAAAAAAAAGCAAAAATGGCAAAACATAACATTTTTCATTGAAAAATCATAAAACCATATACTCTGCAAATAAAACGAGCCATATACCATATAAATGTATGGGTAAATGTTGATTTTATTCTTATTAAAGTGAACATACCTGGTTATGACAAAAATTTGAGTTTTTATTAAGTTCAGTTATCTATAATATTTATTGGCTAGGCGATTTCTTTTGACCGATGTAAGTTTCACAGTTTTAGCCCGATTTTGAGAAAAAAAATTATCATTTGAAAGGTATTTCTTTTTAGCTGATTTACAGATTTTCATCGTCTGGAATATTTTTTTGGAGTTATGATCGTTTAAAGTTGCTAATAACACATACATAAAATTATACAATGCTATGTGTGTGTTTATTAAATTTGTTAATGTGTTTGTGTTATTGTGTTGAGTTTGTTTTCTTAATTTAAAATGAGTTGAATTGTGAAGCATACTTTTAGGGTCTTTAGTAAATGAAAATATAAAATTTCCTAGAATTTCCACTCGAATTTCGAGTGCTGGAATCTACTAGTTTTTATTAAAAAAGTTTTACAAAGTTAAATAAATTATCTAAAAATGATTTTGACTTTTTGTGTCTACTTTTGTAAACTTCAGGTTTTGATTCTCTTATAAAGAAACAAATAAAAACTCCCATCATAATGACCACAACGTATAAAAATTCCATCTAAATTTATACTACCCTATTGCATATACATACGTACAAATATATGGATTTGTAAGTGTTTGTTTGTAAATGTGTGAGAGTGTTATCATCATCTTGAAGTTGTTATAAATATCCAAGAACTTGTGCTGCCTCTTCCAAGTGTAATGAATTGAAATGACTTGATTGCTCAAAATTGAATGCCAACAGCGAAAATACAAAAAAAATAAATAAAAATACAAATACAAACAACGAAATACAACGTTTAATATGAGTGTAAACATTTGAGACCAAATTGAATGCATCACAAGTGCAAATGTATGTATGCAAGCAAGTCGGTATATTCGTACTAAAGTACGAACGTATGTTTATCAGCATGATGCCTGCCTGCCTGCTGCCTTACAAACAGACACCGACTATGTGAACATGCAATTTGCAATAAATTTATGCGTTGAAATTTTTCCTTAAATTTGTCTCTTTTTTCTCTCTGATAAATAACATTGTTGACTGAAGTGTTGTAGTTGTAGTTTAGTTGTAGTAGTTGTAGTTGTTGTAGCAGTAGTCAAGCATAAATAGAATGTATACAGAGTCAACTAACAATATGTGAGTTGAATCTTAAATGGAGAGTGGATCCCGATAGTACTGATGATGATGATGGTGGTGTTGGTGGTGGTGTTCGAATACTGCTCACACATACCAGCAAACGAACACACATTCTTACAACTAAGCAGTCACAAAGTAAAAGTTTTTAAAGTGTGTTTGTTGAGTTCCGAAAAAAAAAATTGAAACTCAAGTGTAAAAACAACACGTTGCAGTACAATACATCAAAGTGAATTCAACAATAAATTAAAAAATACCTTCCTCGATTTCATACTAATACACGCACACACACACAAACACACACATTCATTGGCATTATATATACAAAACAATATATATTTTGATTTTTTCTTCTTTCCGTTTTTTGCTTGCATTTGAAGCTTTAACATTGTTTGGGATGAACTTTGTTCCAAATGATTTGTGATGCGATTAAATTAAATTAATTTATAATTTAAAATATGTCTCTTTGTTCTTGTTGTTGCTTTTATATACATGTGTCTGGTGCTGTCTTTGTACTTTAACATCATTCTGTTAAAATGTTATACTCTATACCTCACCACTCGGAATTTTTTGCAAAAAATACTTAATCAGACCTATCTTTTATTATACGGATTGACTCAAATGATTTAGCTTTGTCCGTCCGTCCGTGCATGTAAATGTTGGAACTAAAGTACAGCTTTTAAATTTAAAAATATATCTTGTTACGATCTCTATAGAAATTGGTGAAAATCGGTGCATGTGCAGACCTAGGCCCCATACGATTGAAACCTATGAGATCAACTTAAATTGTTTGAAAAATCCAGGTTATCATTTAGATCTTGATCGAAATTGATTGATGTGCGCTTATTACACTCATTAATCAAATACAAAATAAATTAAATAAAACAAATAAAGTAGGTAAATTACAATGTGCAATATTTTCAGGGTCATTGTCTTCTGGAGAGGGGGGGTTTAGAAATTCCAAGTCATTGTGAATGTCCTAGGCCAGCATAGTAAAACCTCCAAAGGGTTTGGTGTTCTCAGACCATACTTTTTTTAAGACGTCTTATATATTTTCCTTTGTTTGCTTAGTTTTTTAGGTATAAACATTAAATTTAAAGCGAAAAAAGAAAGTGCAGCTTGAAAGCGGTCTTACTATATAAGATCAATAAAAAAAATCTTCGGTTCCAATCATGTATAGCACAGAAATGAAAAAAATATATGATACATTAGGAAATAATTTAAAAATGGTTAAATACGCTAAACTTAAGTGACGTATACTCTTTTGTTGTTAAAATTCGTAGATCTCGAGAGAATTTTTTTTTTTTGATTTTTTTTAAAATAAAAATTACTTATTTCAATGCCACGTGCTCAAAAACAGTTTGATTTTTTTCTTCCGTCGTTTATGGCCAGAAAATTATAGTTTTCAATTCGATCCACCTTGATTGTTTATACGGATATATTAATTAAAATTTGTATTTAAGCTTTAGCTACAATTTTGCCGAAGAATGAAATGAGAAATCGTCAATGGTTCTTGAGCTATAGCTGAAAAACTAATAAATATCTATAATATTAATAGCCTAGGCGATTTTTTGTGACCGATGTTTTGTTCTACCGTTTTATCCCGATTATGACCAAACGTATATTATTTGAAAGGTATTTCTTTTTAGCTGTTTTGAGTAAATTGCATTTAAAGTGTTTATTAAATTTATTAATGTGTTTGTAATAAAAATGAGTTTATTTTTTTGTGTTGATTTGTGAATTGGCTATAATTGATTAGCATAACTTTAGGGTCATTATTTAATGAAAAAATAAAATTTCCTAGAATTTGCAATCGAATTTCGAGGGTCGGAATCTGCTAGTATGTATAAAAGGTCATAAAACACTTGGAATGTTTCATTATACTGGCCTAGCTCTTTCACTCTGACTTGGAATTTATCACACCCCAGAACGACTGTTGCATTGTGTTATTCATTAATCATAGTCCCCTTATAAATCTGCTACCTATATTTACCTAAATCTATCTAAAGATTCACAAATTTCACTCAAATTTCGTTCGAATACATGTTTATACCATATAATCTTCACATCCGATATGAACTTAAACATATCTGCAGACAACAAATTCATGTTATGTCGTGTTTCGTATAAATGTTATGGAGATCAAAGTCAGTTGTTTTTGATTTTAAGTGAACCGTTCATTATGTTGCTGATATATATTTAGTGCTGCAACATCCCCAAAGAAAACAATTTTAAAGAAGAAATAAAAAATGAATTTTTAATTTTGACTTGTAGTTTGCTATATTTATTTTGACATACGCTTTTAAAAAGAAAAAACAAGTAAGAAAATTAGAGTCGGTCTAGACCGACTATACGATACCCTATACCATGCGTTTAGAGACCCTATCTCTTAGGCCCAACTAACTGGACATAGAAAATAAGCAAAAACCAAATTTGAGTGGGATTTTTATTAATTTTTTTGGCTGCAGATATGAAAAAGTTCATATCGAATGCTATATCTATATAGGGACTTGGTCCAAAAATGGACCGATCCTGATCATGTTTGGTAAAGTCTCTTGTATTTTGCAAAAATATATACAAACAAAATTTGAGAAGAATCAGTGCAATATTTTTGTTTTTTAATAGATTTAAGTGAAGATCGGGAAGCAGCTCTATATGGAGTCAAAGGGATCATTTTTGGACTACTCATTAGTGGATGTAATGAACGCATATAAACCCAATTTGAGTATGATCTATATGACAATTTGGATATTATGGCAATTTATGTCGATTTCATATGGGTAATTTGTTTGGGGCTAGGTCTGAACATGGACCGATTCTCACCAATTTCAAAAGCGTTCATCCCATGGCCGATAAAAGCTTATGTACCAAATTTCATCAAAATACATTCATATTTGCGACCTGCAGTTTGATTACAAGCTTTACATGGACACACAGACGGACGGACGGACGGACGGACGGACGGACATTGTTAAATCAACTCAGAAAGTGATTCTGATTCGATCGGTATAATTAAAGATGGGTCTAGGTCAAATATTTTTGGTTGTTACAAACAGCAGCACAAAGTGATAGTGGTATAGGGTATAATAAATAGAAAATGGAAAATGGAAAAGAGAAAAAAAATATAAAAAATAAAGGAGAAGAAATTGAATGATGGTACTTCTCAATACATTGTGCAACAACTAACGACTTTTTTGAAAAGTACACGGAGTTGACAGTATTGGTTCACTTCTGCTATCAAAGTGTAGTCAAACCCTGTACTCAGTTCGTCAAGATTGGTGGCCAGTTTCTTTTATGGGCCCCAAAAGATTCAACAGCTAACTCAGACTTATTAATACTGCTAACCAATATTTGGCAATAATGTAGCTAAGAATCCGTTGACCAAATTTTATTAACTTTTTATCAGAAAAAAATCATTATTGCCTTTTGAAAAAATTTTTCAGAAAAATATTGTAAAAACTTATTTTTTATTTAACTCTTTCTTTTAACTCGTACTCTCTGTCTGTCTGTCGTGGGTCAACCCCATTCCCCCTTATCCAATTGATTTGAAACTTGGCCCATAATCTTGTTGTGAAAATAGATTAATTTTGGGGTAGTCACGCACAGTCACGGAGTGCTTCAAAACCCATTTCCCCTTACCCGATCATTCTGAAACTTGGTCCATATACTTGCTGTGAAAAAGATTAACTTTGATTTAGTCACGTACAGTCACACATGGTCACGCACAGTCACGGAGAGACTTAAAACGGATTTTGCCTTATCCAATCACTTCGATATAATCACGCACAGTCACGCATAGTCACGCACGGTCAGGAGAGATTAAAACCTCACTTCCCCTCATCCGAGCGATCTGAAACTTTGTCCACAGACTTGTTGCGGCCAGAAATTAATTTTAAGATAGTCATACACAGCCACGCACAGTCACGGAGTGATTTAAACCCCAGTTCCCCTCATCAAATCAATCTGAAACTTGGTCCATAGACCTGTTGTGACCAAAGATTAATTTTAAAATAGTCCCGCAAACTCACTCGTAGTCACGGAGAGATTCAAAGCTCATATGCATAAGGAAAGAAAGAGTTTTAATAAAAGAATTTGATATGTGCAAAAATTGCAAAAAGTTGTTACCCTAATCACATGCTTGTTTGCTTGTTTTTTTGTTTTTGTTTTTTTTTTTTTTTGTACGTGTGAACGTATGTTCACGAAAATATCTAAAACTAACTAATTTTTAACATCACTGTAAGAATCTAGCCGTTATATTATGAAATTTAGTCTTGGTTATAATATTGTCTTCAGTACACGTTTTGAGGAAATCAAAGATTTTACACAGCTGAATTTAGCACTCTTACTTGTTTACTAACAATTGTTTATAAAAAAACAATTCTATATAAATTAAAATTAAGTATATGTATGTGTTCCAATGTTGCTACAGAAGATGTTTATAAATATTTCCCAATTTTTTTTTTTTATTATACAGTGACTGTCATTAAGATTCGGTTTTTATACCCTATACCACTATGTGGTTTGGGTATAATGACTTTGTGCTGCTGTTTGTAACAACCAAAAATATTTGACCTAGACCCATCTTTAATTATACCGATCGAATCAGAATCACTTTTTGAGTTGATTTAACAATGTCCGTCCGTCCGTCCGTCCGTCCGTCTGTGTGTCCATGTAAAGCTTGTAATCAAACTGCAGGTCGCAAATATGAATATGTTTTTTTGAAATTTGGTATATAAGCTTTTATCGGCCATGGGATGAACGCTATTGAAATTGGTGAGAATCGGTCCATGTTCAGACCTAGCCCCATACAAATTACCCATATGAAATCGACGTAAATTGCCATAAGATCCAAATTGTCATATAGATCTTACTCAAATTGGGTTTGTATGCGTTCATTACATCCACTAATGAGTAGTCCAAAAATGATACCTTTGACCCCATATAGAGCTGCTTCCCGATCTTCAGTTAAATCTATTAAAAAACAAAAATATTGCATTGATTCTTCTCAAATTTTGTTTGTACATATTTTTGCAAAATACAAGAGACTTTACCAAACATGATCAGGATCGGTCCATTTTTGGACCTAGTCCCTTTATAGATATAGCATCCGATATGAACTTTTTCATATCTGCAGCCAAAAAAATTAATAAAAATCCCACTCAAATTTGGTTTTTGCTTATTTTCAATGTCCAGTTAGTTGGGCCTAAGAGATAGGGTTTCTAAACGCATGGTATAGGGTATCGTATAGTCGGTCTAGACCGACTATAATTTTCTTACTTGTTATGTATGAGTTATTAAAAGCAAAAATTTTGATGAAAAATAACAAAAAAAAAACAGGAATGTTAAATTTATTCATTTAATAGAAATATTTCGAGATCAAAATAAACTTATTTCAGAATTCTGAATATTCAGCAAAATACACTAAAAAAACAAAAACATGAAAACTTAAAAAATTCATACTTCATTAATATTCGGTTTTGCACCACATATAAACGTATCGTTTAAAAAAAAATTTTAAGGAAATAAATTAATATCTTGTTGGATAGCCCTTATTTTTTATAACCTCAGAAAGACGGTTTGGCATGTTATATACAATTTTTTGTAAATAATCAACACTGATTTTATCCCATTCTTCCTGCAGCCTTTTTTTGGGTTCACTTTTCGAAGAAACAGGATGCTGGCGGACACGGCGATCTAAATGGTCCCATAAATTTTCTATAGGATTCATGTCAGGGGATTCGGCAGGCGTATTGATCACGTTTGGGCAATTATAATGCAACCATTCACGGACAACGTGGGCTTTATGTTTACGATCCTTGTCCTGATACAATTTGAAGGTTGATGAAATTCCCACTTTTCTGCAGATTGTTTTAAATTTTCTCACAAAATTTTTAAATAATGGTCCTTGTTCATTATACCTTCAATTAACACTAGTTTTCCAACTCGTTTCGCTGATATACAAACCCACACCATGACACTTCCTCCTCCGTGCTTAACTGTGGGAATAATATTTTTGATTTCAACTCCTCATTCGGTTTCCGCCACATCATAGTTTTCCCGTCACTTCCAAATAAGTTAAACTGGCTTTCATCGAGGAAAACGACGTCCTCCCATCAGATTATATCCTTTTTGATATGTTCCTTAGCAAATTTTAGCCGATGATTTCTGTTTTTTAAATTCACGAAAGGCTTTTTCGGGCAACTCGGCCATTGAATCCTTGTTTTTTGATGGTACGACGTATTGTTGCTTCTGATACTATTTTTCCAAATTCCGCCTTAACTTCAGTAACAATTTTAGGAGCGCTTAAGCTTGGGTTTACTTTGATTTTTCTTACAATGTGGCGCTCTTCCATCTCAGTAAGTTTTTTTTGGCTGATCAATCTGTTTTTTAAAATCAATTCGATCCTCGTTTTTATATCTTCGGACAATGTCACCGATAGTATTAGCCTTCATATTCAATATTTCAGCAATATATTTATATTTTTTGACTTTTTCGTAATGAAAAATCACTAATTTTCTCTGTTCCAACGAAGTCTTTTTGCCTTTACGCCCCATTGCGACTTGTATTGAAAAAAAAACTTGACAATGACAATGCTTCTTCAGCGAAATTTATTTGTTTGACTTTAATTAACGTGGGATTCCCCATTTTGTAAATAATTTATTTGATCTTGCATACTTACAGGGTTGTATTTTATAGTAAAACAAAAAACCGAATATGGATGAAGCATATATTTTCGTAGTACAATCAGTTATTGATATTTTTTAAACAAATTCTTTCACTATAAAGAAAACAATACACTGTCCAAAACGAGATTTAAATATATATTAATGTAAAAAAAAAGACATTATATAGAACGCAATATATTGATTGAATATTTTTGGATTTTAAAAACTCATACATAAAAACCGAATATTTTTGACAGTCACTGTATATGAAAATTGTTACAAAAAACAAATGGAAAATTTTCTTTTAAATTTTGTCAAAAATAAAAACGATTTGTTAATTGAGATAACTTTGGATTTACCTTAAAATATAATAGGCCGGTTTTAAATGTATAATCATTTCTTTTAATATGCAATTTCAGCAAATTTTAATGACAAAATATTTATTTTATTAAATGAATTATGTGTGACATTGTTTTTACTTTTTGGTCTTTAGATATGAAAAAGTTCCTCTCGGATTCTTTTTTTTTATTTGGGGACTAGGGAAAAAAATGAAACGTTAGCTAATATTAATATGACAAGGCTATATTTAGATATATGTCTATTGTTGATTTATTATAAAATTAAGAAAATATTTGCTGTCAGTAAGTGGGGAACAATTTTGGTGGCTCTAGACATTGTCAATTTATTTACGCTTTTAAACATTTCGAATTCTGGTTAAAAATTATAACAAAATATTTTAATGCTTCCAGCAGTACACTCCATAGATGCCAAAAAGTAGTTTGTTTTGTTCTTTGTCCTTTTAAAACAACTAAGAAGTAATTCTGCACTATCCACGTTAAGTATTCGACATTACCCCCCTAATTTTTAAAAGGAACAGTACATAAACTTTATGGCATAAATGTTTACTTTATGTATCATTTTTTCATCTTAAATTAAATGAAATTTCAACTTACATCTGTTCGAGTGTAATTAACAATATTTGCTAATGTTTTAACGTTAACTTTTTTATTAACATTTTTTAGAAGAAAAACAATTGTTAAGTATTTCGCTCATTTGATTGAATGTGCATTTTTTATTGGATTATTTTGTCGTTAAATTCTGACATGACCAACAAAAAGAAACAAAAAATAATTGAAAAACGATTAAAAAAAATTATATCGAAAAATAGTACATAAAAGACAGGAATAAAAAGTTATATCATCAGCAACAATTCCATCATCAGTATCATCAGTAACTTTAGCACTATTAACTGCATGAGTATGATGTTACAAAATTTTGACATTTTTCCCATTTAAATTGCATTTGTACTGAATTTTTTTCCTCTGCTTGTTCTTTATCTTCTTACTGGTTAGAATCTATTTTGTTTGTTGATTCCATGCTGGTAAAGAACATTAAAGTTGAAATCAACAATTTCCCAGTGAAGAATTTGACATATGGAGGTATTGTTATGCCAAACAAAAATTTTGATAACATGGTCCAGGCAAATATTGTAAATAATTAAGATATCAGTTAATGAGTGAATACGAATAAGAATTATGGAATTTAATTTCATGTACTCTTATTTTGAAATCGAACTTTGATAAAAAATATATTTTTTTCATCTCCTCTTATAAATTCTTTTGGATATTTTTTAATTGTTCTAACAATCAATGATTGATGTTTGAAAATGAGCCCCATATTCTGAATATTCTGAATAAGATTGCGCATATTAATGCACAAAGTCTTACACCTAGCCCGACATCAACTAAATTTAATGAGTTCAAACATTTATTCGAAAACAGTATGATAGATATAATAGGCATATCTGAAACATGCTTCAGGAATTCTGTTACGGATAGTTCTATTAATTTACAGGTTTTCAATATTTACAGGAATGATCGTATAATAAGAAGGGGTGGCGGGGTTTGTTTATACGTATCTAGCAGATTCAAAGCTCGTGTAGTATATGATAGGATGGATGAGGGTGTTTTTGAAAGTCTTTTTGTGGAAGTGATGGTTGGTGATGGAAACTCTATAACTATTGGTGTTGTGTACTTGCCTCATCGCAATTTTAATGTTTGTGAAGATGAACTTAGTGATATATCTTTGCGTTATAACAACTTAATTATTACGGCGGATTTCGATGTTGATATATTCACTAGAGGAGATGAAGTTCGCAATCTTTGCAACTGCTCTTCCCTCTCTGTTGTTCATAATTCTCAACCAACGCATTACTGTGATGTTTGGGGTACTACATCTCTTATCGATTATTTTTTTGTATCCAATTTCGAAAATGTTAAATGCAAAGAACAATTTCAATTTCCAGCATTAAATTCTAATCATTCATTGGATATGCACTTCATATTTTATACCAATTAATGCTGAAATTGAAGATGTTTTTTATAGAGATTTTAGATCTTTAGATCTTAGACAATGTATTTCTCAATTACGTTCTACTGATTTTTCCACCATTTATGAAAATACACAACAATTCTTAGGTTATATGAAAATTGTGTTCCTCTACGCAGGTTGAAAAGAAGGAACTCGAATAATTGGATGAATTATCCTGAAATTGAGATCGCAAGGATCAATAGAGTGAAAATAGGACGGAATTTTCTGTGAGAAACTTCTTCATCTGCAGGAATAAGATAAAATCTGTTATTCGGAAGGTACGGAGAAGATCATGTTTAAATTTTTTCTCGAACTGTGATCATAAACAACTCTGGAAAAAATTACGATCAGTTGGTGCTGTAAACGAAAATCAGACAAATGTCGTTATTGATCCAGATGATTTTAATCAATATTCTAGAATGCCGGTAATATCAACACCCGTAAGGTCTTTTGATCAATATTTGTACACTAATACCAATGGTTTCATGTTCAGAAATGTTACTAAATTTGAAGTATTTAATGCTATGTCAAGACTTAAATCGGATGCTGTGGGTGCTGATGGAATTCCATTGAAATTTATTAAAGTAATATTTCCTGAAATCGTTTCACATCTCACATATAATATAAATTCATGTATTACAAGATCCTTTTTTCCTTCGGATTGGAAAGTAGGGAAAGTTGTACCTATTCCTAAGGTCAAATGTCCTAGTTCTGTGGAAGACTATCGTCCCGTTACCATTTTACCATGTTCGAAAATTTTTGAGATTTTATTGAAAGATCAAATTCAGTTATATTTAGATGAGTTGCGAATAATCAGCCCATTTCAGTCTGGCTTCCGAAAAGGATATAACACATCCGGCTTTATGTTTGATATTGTTGAATCTATCGTTCACAACTAGAGAAAGAGCTGGCAAATGTTTTAATATTTTTGGATTTCCGGAAGGCGTTTGACTCGTTAAGCCATGATTTATTAGCAAGGAAACTAATTGAACAATTTAATTTTAATCCGCTGTCGAGCAAACTTGTGCTTTCATTTTTAAGCAACTGAACAAACTGGTGGTAGTTTGTTTAGCTGTGCCGTTGGGATGGACACTCTTGGGATGAAATTTGGTTTGAAATTAATAATTCCGCCAAACGAATTATTAAACCAAGATGTGTAGCATGTAAAATAAAATAAAAACGCAAGTGGTGGTTAAATTGGCTGAAGATATTTATTTTTTTTGATGCTCACCGTTTCGTGTTTCAATAAGGAGTAAAAAACAAGTTACAAAGTGTTAAGCCGACAAGTTGCCTTTTCGCTATTTACATTTGCATTAGATAAATTCTATGTTTAATTTTAGATAATTCACAATTATTTTTTTCATTCACAATGAGTTTATGTTAATATAAATAGATAAGCAATTCAAATTTAAATTCATTTTGGATTTTGGTTAAATAAATAAATTTAGGTTAATATAAATAATATAAGTAATTCAAATTAAATTCATGTTGGTTTTTTGATTAAAGAAATAGAAAAAAAATAAATAATTTAAAAACAAAAATTGTCTAAAATAAGTATTTTAGACATGCCGGCCTCTCTATTTTATTGATTACTAGGCCTTTGAGCCGAGCAACAGAGAACCTGTGCTAGTGAGCGTATGGCTTCCGACAGTATTTGCGTATTCGGAGTTGACATTGCAGCGGTTGGTGTTGGTATGGTTGTGTTTCGCCTGGTTTGTTGTTGACGTTGCTGCTGTTGTCTTCTTCGTGGACTTTTCTGCCTTGGAGCACGTTCTCGAGGTTGATTTTGGTGGAGTAAGGTGTGATGGAATTTATCACATATACGGCAGGTTGATAATGAGCTACAAGCGCGTAGCGTATGGCTGCGTGCGAGGCAATTTACGCAGTATCCATGCTTTTCCACTACCTGTTCCCTTTTCTTTGCACTCATGGCTAGGAATTTTTGGCAAACCTTCAGCGGGTGGTAACGTTTGCAAAGTTTGCAGAAATAGACCTCTGGGTCACGTCGTCCTAGACGGCTATGAATGTTTCGGCTGTGGCTGTTGCTGTTGCGGGTTGCGGTGAGTCTACGATTGTTCCTGGGAAAGACAAGGTACAAAGTAAATTAGTGAATTATATTAAAAGGAGGGGGATGACTTTGGAAAATGGTTAATGGTTATAATTGAGTAACGAGTTTTAGGGAAAAAATTAGGAGTTCTAAATGTTCAAGTGCTAGGAACATATTGATAGCTTCCCTTTTAGAGTGAGGTTTCAGCATTTAAGAAGGGAAGATAGCATAATTTTATTATGGGTCTGGTTAACAGCCCAGAAGATGTACGGATCTCTGCAATACGGGTATTTTCATCAGTACCTGGGAAGGTTTTCTCAATTCTACCTAAACGCCATTCGTGGGGTGGTAGCAAGTCATCTATAACGACTACAAGGTCACCAACTTGACGGTTTTGAGCAGAGTTCTTCCATTTATAGCGTTTATGTAGGGATTTCAGATACTCTTCTTTCCATCGTATGGAGAATTGGTGATGGATAGCCTTCAACTTTTCCCATCTGTTTATGACAGAGATATTATGACAGGGCTGTTCGGGAAAAGCCATTAAAGGAGCGCCTCTTAAAAAGTGTCCTGGAGTCAGTGCAGTGAAGTCCGATGGATCTTCTGATAGGGCGGAGATTGGACGAGAGTTGAGAACACCTTCAATTCGAGCTAATATGGTAGAAAATTCTTCGAAATTGAATTTTTGAGCACCCGCTACTCGCTTGAAATGAAACTTAAAGCTCTTAACGGCGGCTTCCCACAAGCCGCCCATGTGAGGAGCGTGGGGAGGTATAAATCGCCATTCGAATCCGTGAGATAAGTATTTTTGTGCGATATCTTGAGCTGAGTTTCGAACGAATGAAGCGAATTCGCGTTCAAAAGCTCTACTGGCTCCCAGAAAGTTTTTACCGTTGTCTGAGGTAACCCTTTGGGGGAGGCCCCGCCTCCCGACGAAACGAGCAAATGCCGCTTGAAACGCTGCAGAAGTTAGATCAGAGCATGCTTCTAAATGAATAGCCTTTGTGCTGAAACATACAAAAACGCAGACGTACCCTTTTGTGTAAGTTGAGTTGCGTAAGGGAGAGACTTTAAGCTCAAATGGCCCAGCGAAGTCAACGCCTGTTGTTTGAAAGGTTGGCGATAAAGTGCACCGTTCTGGTGGCAAGGGTGCCATAATCTGAGAACAGGGTTGTTGTCTTTGTATGATGCAAATCTTACAATTCCGAATTACGCTTTTTACCCGGGGTTTAAGTTTTGTGATGAAATATTCCGTTTGTATCATTCTGCACATTTGGCTGCATTCAGCATGATATAAAAATGTGTGCAAATATTTCAGATACAGATGACAGAATTGTGAGTTACCTGGGAGTATTACAGGGTAACGTTCATTGTATGGAAGAGTTGATTGAACTAGTCTACCGTTTGCTCGAATAATTAAGTTGGAGTCCAGAAATGGGTTTAACGATTTAAGGGGACTTTTGTTTGGCAAATTCTGAGAGGCCTGTAGACATTTGTACTCTTCGGGATAATATGTTTCTTGAGCCATTGTAATAAGGCGCGATTTTGCAAATTTCATTTCTGCTTGTGTCAGGTGTATTGAGTTATCGTTTTGGGATTCTTGGGTTTCATTTTTCAAGCATTTTCTATAAAATCTGAACATATAGCATACAACGCGTAAAGCCCTGCCGTATGCAGAGAATCTGCTCAGAATTTCATTGTTTTGAACTTCTGTGTGTAGAGCTAGGGTTTCTTTCTTAGATATTTCTATTGGTTTCAAGGGGTTTCTTTTTGGCCACTCTGTTAAGGGTTTAGCGAGCCATGATGGTCCGTGCCACCAGAGAGAATTGTGCGCTAGATCTTGAGACTTGCAACCTCGTGTTCCAAGATCTGCTGGATTGTCGTGAGAGGGGACATGATGCCATTTTGCATCTGGCACTAAGGTGTGAATTTTAGCTATCCTATTAGCGACATATGTTTCCCATGTTAAAGGGGGTTTTGAGAGCCAACCTAGTGTAATTGAAGAGTCAGTCCACAAATGAATCTCTTCAGTATTTAGTTTTAAACATGAAATAACATAATTAACGAGACTCGCTAAGAGAACTGCGCCACTTAGTTCCAAACGCGGTAGCGAAACTGTTTGGATGGGGGCCACTTTGCTTTTTGCTACCAACAAATTGACGAAAGTATTATGAGAACTATTTTGACAGCGTATATAGACTGTGGCACAATATGCCGTTTTAGACGCATCGGAGAACCCGTGCAATTGAATATTGTCTGAGGGATTATATTGTATCCAGCGAGCGATTGATATTTTTTCAACTTGAGAGAGATCTTGAACAAGCTCGTTCCACTTTTGTAGAGATTCTTGAGATACATCGTCATCCCATTCTAGGCTTTCCAGCCAAAGTTGTTGAATGAGCATTTTCGCCCTTATAACGATAGGTGTGAGCCACCCCGCAGGATCGAATAGCTTTGCCACTGACGACAGAATCTGACGCTTACTTATTTTTGCCGTTTGATCAATTGGATCAAAATTATACGTAAACGAGTCTGAGAGCGCATTCCACTTAATACCAAGAGTTTTGGTAGAGCTAGCGTCGTGGAATCGAAGAAAATTTGAATCATACAAATCTTCCGTTGGAATATGAGCAAGCAATTTGGGATCATTAGCTGTTATTTTCTTTAACGGGAATCCAGCAGACTGCAATGTGAGAACAATCTGGTTTTGAGCTAAAAGAGCGTCTTCTAACGTGTAACCTCCAGATAGAATGTCATCGACATATGTTTCTGTGCGCAGAATTGAAGCTGCTTTAGGGTATGCTGATTCGGAATCAGAAGCGAGTTTTAAAAGGGTCCGAATCGCGAGGTATGGGGCACAATTTAATCCGAAAGTTACCGTTTTTAATTGAAAATCTTTAATGGGACCGTCATCTTGAGGTTGAAATAGAATCCTCTGATACGGCATGTCATCTGGATGCAATAGTATCTGGCGATACATTTTCTGGATATCTCCATTGAAAACATATTGGTATTTTCTCCAGTTGAGAATTATGGAGATCAAATCGTTTTGTAGAGTAGGGCCAGTATAAAGAACGTCATTAAGTGAGAATTGTGATTTTGACTTTCTTGAGGCATTAAATACAACTCTGAGTTTGGTTGTTTTGTGCTCTGGGCGGACTACGGCGTGATGTGGTAAATAAAATGAACTATATTTACCGTTCGAGTTAGTTTCCGTAGATGACGTTTCTTCCATATGACCAAGAGTTAGGTACTCATTTATAACAGCCTTATATTGTGATTGAAGTTCGGGATCTTTGGCTAGTTTTTTTTCCATACTCGTGTATTGCGCTAAGGCTATGAATCGAGATGATCCGAGAGATATTTTTTCGGGAAACTCAGATTTAAATGGTAATCGAACAATGTATCTACCATTTCCGTCACGCGTTGTTGTTTCATTATAAAATTTTTCGCAAAAGCTATCTTCTGCTGACTTTGAGCGAGCTTCTGGAATTTCTTCCTGCTCCCAAAACTTTTTTAAGAGTGAGTTAAGTTTTGAGGTTTCATTATCAACAACTGTAGTTGTGAAGGCTTGAACCGATTGAGTTTTTATGGGACCACTGAGTACCCAGCCAAAGACAGTATTATAGGCCGATGTTTGACCACAAATATTTTTTTTGATACCTTCAATATTAAGAGAGTGTTCATAATCATTCCCTAAGATGAGATCTATCTGCGCAGATTTATTAAATGTGGGATCTGCTAGATCTAATTCAGCTAAATCGGTTGAGTAAGGTATTTCAAAAGTGTAAGCTGGCAGTCTTTTTGTCACTTTTGGTAGCACTATGGCTTTAATGGGTACTCGTAAGTCATACCTTTTTGCGTACAAAACAAATTCGCATTCTTTGCTTGCCGTTTGCTTTTGCCCGCCAATACCGATTATCTCGAAATGGGATTTTTCATAGGGTAGCTGGAGACGATTACGAACCTTTTCAGATAAAAATGTTCGTTGAGAACCTGGGTCAATTAACGCTCTAACTGTAAACAGTTCACCTCTGTGTTCGATTTGCATTAATGCAGTACGCAGCAAGATATTTTCATTGCTTGTAGAGCAGTTGGCTTGAAATTGTCTGGAGGTGCTAGGAATTTCATCTTGGGTGTTTGTTCTGGGTATGTGGATGTTATGTGCAATAGCATTTTGAGTAATGCTATTTTGACTTGTTGCAGTGCCTCTATATTGCGTGTTTTCTGTGGTTTGACTTGGGTTCTGTAAATTTTGTCTCATATGCAATAGGGTATGATGGGGTTTTTTGCAATGAAGGCAAGTATGCTTGCTCTTACAATTGGACTTGAGATGAGACGAGGCTAAGCAATTGTTGCAGTATTTGTTTTTAAATACGTAATCTACTCTTTGTTGTACCGTAAAGGCTCGGAATTTGGGGCATAATCTCAAAGAGTGATTTTCTTTGCACAATTTGCACATAACATTTAGGTTTTCCTGTGAAATGTATGTTTGTACATCACGGTTGGGTTTGTTTGACAGCGTGAAACAATTTTTTGTGACTTTTATGCTGTCGAGACGTTCTACAGCTTCATATCTGTCCACGAGAAATTGGGACATTTGGGACCACTTTGGAAGCTCTCGTGGAGAAGTGAGTGACTGCTCCCATAGTGAAAGTGTAACTTCTGGGAGTTTTGTTGAGATAAGCCGAATCAGGATAGGGTCCCAGCTCTCCACGTCGATGCCAAGCGTGCTGAGAGTTGCCAGGGAATCATTTACGGATGATTGAATTTTCCTGATTGACTCGCTATCTTCAGTTTTCGCCGAGGGTATATCAAATAAAATTTTTATTTGATTGTCGACTAAAACTCTCTTGTTTTCATAGCGGGTTTTCAGAGCATTCCACGCTAGATTGAAATTGTCACTTGAAAGGGGGTATCTTTTCACTATTGCACCAGCTTCACCTCTTGTTTTATTTCTGAGGTGAAAGAGTTTAGTGACTGGCGTGAGCTTTGGGTGGTTTATGTACACGGCCGTGAACATGTCACGAAAGGATGGCCATTGTTCATAACTGCCTGTAAAAATCTCGGTATCGCAGGGAGGGAGGTTTATGCAGTTACTTGAGTTGTCCGGGAGCAGGTTTGGATCTGGGTTATGATGGCGAAGTGTCGATTGGCCTACCGGGGTTCGAGATGTTTCCATTCGGCTACTCTTTAGTAACTCATTCATTTGAGAATGGCAGTGGTAATATGCTTCTGAGCAAGCATTATATTCATCCTTCGCCCTTGTCTTGAACTCAGTATCCACTGATCCATCATGTGTCAACATTACCTTGCGATACGATTCTTTCAAGTTAACCCATTCTGAGCCTAGCTCTTCTAATTTAACCTCAAGAATGGATTCATTTTGCTCTTCCACAGCATTATTATTGAATGAATCACAGAGCTCAAGTAAAAGGCCACAATCAAACAGAAATTGTTCTTTATATAAAGGGTTGAAGGCTGTGGCCGATGCTTCAGTTATAGAGGGCATATTTGAAATTCGAGTTTAATAAATTGGGTTACTGTTAAAATGTAATGGGCTATACTGTGTCTCACTAGATTTGATTATCTAGGTTAACTGGGTTTGAGGTTTTTTTTAAAAGGAATTTCTGAAATTTGGGCTATCTGAGTATAGTTGGGTATTTATTAAATTTTATTGGGCTAAATTTTAAATAAATTGAATTTAACGAGCTAAAATTTAAATAAATGGGTAATTTAAAGGACCGAAATTTAAATAAATGGGTAATTATTTAAAATTACGAGCTGAAATTTAAATAAGTGGGTGATTATTTAAATTAAATGAGCTGAAATTTAACTAAATGGGTGATTAGTTAAATTCAATGAGCAGAAATTTAAATTATTTAAATTTAATGTGCACTGGGGTATTATTTAAATTTGATGAGATAAAATTTAAATAAATGGGGTATTATTTAAATTAGTAAACTGAAATTTAAATAACTGGGTTATTATTTAAATTTAATGAGATAAAATTTAAATAAATGGGGTATTATTTAAATTCAATGAGTGAAATTTAACTAAATGGGTGATTAGTTAAATTTATTGAGAAAAGTTTAAATTATTTAAATTTAATGAGCCTAAATTTAAATAAATGGGTAACTATTTAAATTTAATAGACTGAAATTTAAATACCTGGGTTATTATTTAATTTTAATGAGATAAAATTTAAATAAATTGGGTATTATTTAAATTCAATTAGTTTAAATTTAAATAAATGGTAGATTATTTAAATTTAAAGAACTAAAATTTAAATAAATCGTGAAGGGATTTGTATTAATGACAACTTGTTAATATATTATTCTCTTTCAATATATTTTATTTCCATGTAAAATTTCCGATAAAATTTTATATAAATGTTAAAATAAATCAAACAATTTTTTCCTTTTGATAATTGAAGATTTTTATATTTGTGCTAAATTGTCGGCAGCTCTGTATATAAAATTTTATTTATAAAATGCGGATTTAATTCCTTAAATTTTAATTTAATTTATTCTTAAAAAAATTTATTATATTTTAGAGTTAATTGTGCAAATATAAGTTTCACCCTAATGTTGTTTGTTTTCTTTGTAAGGAAGGCACGTACATATGTACATCAATATACGAATACGTATATAAATATGTTTTTGCTATTCTTGTTTTTATGATTCTTATATTTTTAATATTTTTCCGATAATATTGCTTGGTTTTAGGTAGGGGATTTAATATTGTTGAAATTTAAAACATAGTTTTGAAAAAAATCCGAGAATCGTAGAATTATTTGTTAAAAATTTTCATGTATTGTTTTGTTTTCGGTAAATATATTCAACCCTAATGTTGTTGTGTAAAGAGCTTATTTGAATATAAAGACTTACCAACAATGCGCGTTTACACTATGGTGTTTTTATTTTGTTTTAGTATATGTAAACATATGAATATATAATAGAACGAATAAAGGCACTCAACTATTTTTCAACAAGTGCATATTTATATATATATTTTATATATATTTTCTCCTTTTAATAACAACTTCTTTCTATTACGAAAATTTGATATTTTTATTATTGTTCTTTTATTTAAGAACTTTTTCCGTTGTTTTTTTTTTTTTTCTCAATTGTAAATAAATATATATGAAACTTAAGGTTGTTTTTTTTTTTTTGTATCCTTTATGTTTATTTTTCCTTCTTTCTTAATATTTGCTGATCTCTTAATATTAATATAAATATTTATTTAAATATTTTTTTGCTTTGTAATACAATTTTTGTAGGTTTCTTTTAAGTTTTTGAAACTATTCTCTTAAAATATTTGTTTTTATTTTTTTTTATAGCTTAATATTTCCTTCAGGCATTCACATGAATTTACATTATTCCAATATTTAAGTGAATCGACATGTTAATTATTTTTTTTCCCGCAGCTATCTGTTTATATAGCCCAGTTGAATTATATTTCTATACCAAAATTTTTATTTTTTGCTATGGTATATATTCCATTAATTCCAAATAGAAAATAATTAAATTTTTTTTTTCCACACACTCAATCACTGTGAAATTTTTTCATTTCATTTCTTTATTTTAACTTCACTTTAATATTTTCTAGAAAATTTATTGTATTTTATTTTATTAAATTTTTTCTGTTTTCTGCGTTCAACCTTTTAATTTGACGACGAGCAATTAATGTGACTAATAAATACAATAATATTACACAACTGTGTGAGACTGTGTTTGCGTTGCAGTTCGTTGCTTTTCCAATTTCGCTCCTTGTTCTTTGGTTCTCTTGTATTGTATTGTATTTTATTAAAGGAGCTTTTTCAAAAACCCAGTATTATTTGTCGTCTATATTACCACATTATTCTCTTTGATCGTGTGCTTTCTTTTCTAAGTGTTGCTCTCACACAATTTGTCTCCCTTTCTCTCGTAAGGTATATTGTTTTTTTTTTTTTTTTCAAAGCAAATGGTCAATGCACTTAAATGAGAAAAAGTATGCAAAGTCCTAATTTATGTATACCTATGTATACATTTATATGAATTGATATATTTACTTTGCAAAGTAGTTGGTTTTAAAATTTTTTGAAATGGAAATTGAATTTTTTAAAGTATTAATTTGGGTACTCTCGATTTTAGGGGTTAGTTTGTCGATTTTCAAGAGTAAAAAAAAAAAATTTATTTTTTTTGTTATACACAATAAACGCAAAGGGATGAGATGCAAAACGGTTCTTATTTATTTTTAGTATATATATTTATATGTATTTTGTGGAAAAATTAACGGTATTATTGCGCTGAAATTTTACCAACGCTTAAATTTTTAATTTTTCTAAATTTTTCTTCCTTTTTTTTAAAAAAAAATGATTACAAGAGATAGAAAATTAAATATATATTTCATTTGAGGCTAATGAAATCACATAATAATTAACAAGTATGCGTGTATAATTTTTTGTAGTTGCTTTTTTATGTTGTAGGTAATTTGTTTTTTTTTTTTTTTTTTTTTAAAAGCTTTTTGGTGAAGTTATTTCTCTATGTAACTTTTAACTTTTACTTATAAGTTTCAACTTTTCAAAATTCACTTTTCTTTTTGGGATTTTCTAGATTCGTTTGTTTTTAGATCACTTTTATGGTTGTATATGTACATAAATGTTTTGTTTGTACTTACTTTTGTGGAGTTTTATTTTTCAAATTATGATGATATCGTTTTTTTGCGTAGATTTACCTCATTATTTTGTTTTGTAGGGTTTAGAGTTCCTGTAGGTTTTCCACAAATTCCTGATACTTTTCTTATCGAAGGACCATGAACAAACTGGTGGTAGTTTGTTTAGCTGTGCCGTTGGGATGGACACTCTTGGGATGAAATTTGGTTTGAAATTAATAATTCCGCCAAACGAATTATTAAACCAAGATGTGTAGCATGTAAAATAAAATAAAAACGCAAGTGGTGGTTAAATTGGCTGAAGATATTTATTTTTTTTGATGCTCACCGTTTCGTGTTTCAATAAGGAGTAAAAAACAAGTTACAAAGTGTTAAGCCGACAAGTTGCCTTTTCGCTATTTACATTTGCATTAGATAAATTCTATGTTTAATTTTAGATAATTCACAATTATTTTTTTCATTCACAATGATTTTATGTTAATATAAATAGATAAGCAATTCAAATTTAAATTCATTTTGGATTTTGGTTAAATAAATAAATTTAGGTTAATATAAATAATATAAGTAATTCAAATTAAATTCATGTTGGTTTTTTGATTAAAGAAATAGAAAAAAAAATAAATAATTTAAAGACAAAAATTGTCTAAAATAAGTATTATAGACAGCAACCGTTCCCAAATTGTCAAAATACGGGGTCAGTATTCTAGCTTATTAGATCTATATAGGGGTGTTCCGCAGGGATCAATATTAAGTCCACTGCTTTTTTGCTGTACATTAACGACATATTTTATAATTTTTCTTTATTCAAGTGTTACACTTACGCAGATGATGTTCAGTTATAAGGAAGTTCAGAATATTGTAACTTAGAAATATTCAAGAGGCAAATTAACTTAGAGTTGGGCAGAGTTTTTGACTGGTCTAAGGAAAATTTCTTGGATCTTAATCCCACTAAATGTAAAATAATGGTGTTTTCTGGTAACTCTGACTGTTATCTAGATGTTTTCTTAAATGAAGAAAGGATTGAATTGGTTAATTGGTCACTTGGCTTCTACATTGATAACAAGTTGAAATTTGATCGTCATATTAACTCAGTTGTGTCCAAAGTATCTTGGACATTGCGCAGATTGTACAGTATGAGTATGTATCTGCCCCTTTCGGTTAAAAAACGAGTTGGAGTCGCATTATGCATTCCATTATTTTTATATGGTATAGAGATGTATAGTGCACTTCACGGGATAACTTAAATACACTTAAATTATGTTTTAATAGGTTAATAAGATACATTTTTTCCTAAGAATAAGATCGCACGTATCTGGATTTCGCTTGCAGCTGCTGGGGTATGATTTTGAAGATTATATTAGCTTCCGTCAGATTATTTTTTTTTTTATAAAATCATTAAATTTCATTGCCCTGCATATCTAGCAGATAAATTTATTTTTGGCAATTCTGGCAGATATACTTCTTTAATTTACCCAAGGATTTCAACGCTTATTATGGACAGGTCATTTGTGGTTAAGGTGGAAGGTTATGTAATTCAGTGATACCGTATGCAGAAAGGAAATTTAGTGGAACCGTGGCACATTTCGAAAATATTTTTAAGACAAACCTTTAACTATTATTATTGCTGCAGATCAAATTGTTGTTTTTTATCGAGTTGTTGTTGTGTCTGTATACAGAGTATTTAGGGGGGAACTTATAATTTAAGTAAATATGTATTTTATATGAACTATATACAATTTGAATTGATTTACAAACTTGTTGACTTATATTAAGTTTTATCTACGGCTATTTGGCCCAATGGGCTTACAGCTGGCATGAATTAAATACATAAATAAATAAATAAATAAATAAATAAATAAATAAATAAATAAATAAATAAATAAATAAATAATGCTTGGTATCACAAGTTCTGAATATTCATTAAATAATACAAAAATTACAATCAGTAGTTGGTTTTTATTTTTGTATGTAGTAAATAACAGTTGATTTTTTATTCGGATTTTTTTTTTAACTACAGTTTTTTAATTTTTTTTCGAGCAGAAAAACGGTTATTTTTTTATTTTTTCGAGCAGAAAATAATAGTTATTTTTTTTTATTTATATATTTCTAAGCCTATAGCAATTATATAACAATACAACAATGAATTATATAACAATAACAATTATTTTTTGATTTTCATTGATTTCAGTAGAAAATAACAATTAATTTTTTGATTTTTATTACTTTTGATTTTATCAAGCGAGCAGAACAACAGTTATTGTTTTTGATTTTTATTTATTCGAGAGCAATAACAGATATTTTTTGATTATTATTAATTAGAGCGCAAATGGCGGTTTATTTTTTATTTCAATTAATATCTTCGATATTATTATTAAAATTACAGCTATTTTTATTTTCCAGCAGATGCCAGAGCTCGAAATTCGGGTGTAATTTCTAGGCAACTTTATTTCTCAACTAAGCCAATTCACTAACTAACACTTTTTTGGTTAATTATTATTGTGAATGAAGTTAACAAACTCATTAACAAACACATTAACAAATTTAATAAAACACACATAGCATATGCATAATTTTATGCATGTGTTAGTAGCAACATTAAATGCAATTTACTCAAAATAAAGCAAAAAAATTAAAAATCTGTAAATCTGGTGAACAGCTAAAAAGAAATACCTTTCAAATAATATACGTTTGGTCAAAATCGGGATAAAATGGTAGAACAAAACATCGGTCACAAGAAATCGCCTAGCCTATTAATATTATAGATACCACTAAGTGGTCTGGGTATAATGATTTTGAACTGATGTTTGTAAGTACCAATAATAGTTGACATAGAACCACCTTTTATTATACCGATCGACACAGAACCAATTCCTGTCTGTCTGTCCATCTAATCAAACCTCCTCAAAATTTCGGGTAGCAAATATGAAAAAATTTTGAAAAAATATGAAAAAATTTTTGGCACATAAGCTTTTCTCGCTATTGAAATTGGTGAAAATCGTTGCATGTTCAGATCTATGAACTCTTTCACATCTGTATGCTACAAATTTATAACAAAAGTACTAAAATTTGCTATTTTTAAATATCAATTTACTCAAAATTAAGGAAAAAATTTAAAAATCTGTAAATCTGCAAAACGTCTGAAAACAAATACCTTTCAAATAATATACGTTTGGTCAAAATCGGGATAAAACGGTAGAACAAAACATCTGTTAATATTATAGATATTTCCACAATTACTATTCATTACAGTTGGAACAATGGCTAAGTACTGTTATAGAGATCTCGCTGATATTTTTCATAATTGACCACCCAAAACAAGGAGAAGGTAACTCAAATGACGGAAATACTGCAAAGAAATTCTTTTCCGATCCAGAAGCTGCAGCATCTATCAGAGGTATATATCATGAATTAATAAGATGATTCAAAATCATATTACAAGTTTTAGCATGCAGCAAAAAGATAAATGCAAAAAATTTGGAGATTACGCTAATAAAACAGCTATACCTTATAACGAAAAATACTCTTGGAGATACATGCCCTCCACAGTTCATAAAATTTTGTACCATGGGGAACAAATTATTCAAAACAATATGCTACCAATAGGAGATCTATCTGAAGAAGCGAATGAAATAAGGAACAGATGTTGCACTAATGAAGACCTTATCACTATTTTGTTGTGCACTGTTGTGCAAATGGAAAACTATCTCTATTGAATTAGACGAAGAAGCTAAACAACTTCTAGAAGCTGAAAATCAAGGCTATTTAAAAGAAATATTTACTAAAATTGTATGATTTAAGGAATAAGTTATACTCTTTTTTATATAGTTAAAAATTTTTCTCGATTTAAAAAATTTAGGTATTTTATAAATTTACATTAAAAATTGATATAGAAATATTTAAAAAGACAATAAAAAAAATTTAACTAAAATAAAAACATACGACTTTTTCATTGAAACTTCTCTATCTTGAACCATTATCAGGTAACTTTTACGTTTGCTGTTTAATAAATTATATTTTAACTCGAGCTCTTTTTTTTTAAATAGTTGTAAAATTAACTGAAAAAATTAGACGTTGTATAAAACAGACCATTTTAACCTTTTAACACTTCACTTTTGTGCTAAAATTCAACTAAAAATGAAAATGTATTTTAAAGCTCCCATAACTTTTTTATTAGCGGTAGATATTTAAGTTTTATACCTTACAAAAAATGATTGTAATGGTGCGGCGTTGATGGAAGATCCGCTTCCGTTTCCCTGAGCCTTTGCTGGTCGCACGTGCTGGCGTAGGGGCCTAGCTCGCCGGATGGGTGGGGTCTTGCTCAGGCCCAGGGAAACCGCACTACAGATTTTCACGTGCGATTTATAAAAAAAACTGTCAAAAAAAAACGGATGCTAAATGGGTGGATGGCCATACTTACCTTGGGATTGGGGACGAGGTGTTCTGCCCCTTTTGCCCTCCCTACCATGTTACCTCGACTCCATCTTACTTGGAGGTAACCCACTTCAATAAGAAGATTTGGTTTGGTTTGGTTTTCTACATTGGGTTTAACAACCTTTATTGAACCTTCATTTTAAGGTTATTTTAAATTATAATTATCAAAATTTATTTTATTATTTTTTTTTTATATTATCGCAAAATTTGCAGAATTTTAAGTTTAGCCAAATTCGTTTTAGGAAAATTTTACTTTTAGAGAAAATTTTAAATTTAGGAAAATATTTAAATTTTAGGAAAAAAAATTTTTTTTTTTTTAATAGTAGAAAAATTTTAATTTTAGCACATTTTAAATTTTTACACAATTTTAATTTTAGCAAATTTCATATCTAAAAAAATATTTGATATTTACTTTAATTTATAATTACAAAAAATTTCTTGAGGTAGTAAAATGTTTAGTTTAATTATATATTTAGGAAAATTTATTTTAATTTAGGAAAATTTTAACAGAACTTATCATAATTTCTATTTTAACTTAAACTTATATTTCTTCAAGTAGTAAAATTTTTAGTTTAACTTTATGATTAGAAACATTTCTTAATGTAGGAAAAATTTTAGTTTGATTTTATATATAAAAAAGTTTTATATATAGCAAAGTTTTATTAATTTAGTAACATTCTTAAATTTAATAAGGAAAATTTTAAACATAGAAAATATTTATATGTGTGTAAAAATTTTAATTTGAAAATTATTTGTATTTTAAAAAAATTTACCGCCTTATTGCTGGTGTTGCATCCCGATGAGGTACCGATGAAGCTGCTGCCGCCGGACGCCGTGGTTGTGTCTCGCAATATTCTTTTTAAAAAAATTGCCATAGCTGCATTAATAATGATATTGTTGCGGATTTCAATATAAAAGGTTTATATGGAGATAGTAAACTTTAATTTAATTCCTTAATTTCGTTTTAACTTGAGTTGTCTTATATATTTATTGTATTTTTCAATTATTTATTTTTTTTAACATTATTTTCTTTTTTAACATTAGTGTCTTTCTTTATTTTTTTTTTAATTTAAATTAACTTAAATTTATTTTTTTTTTTTGCTCAGAACGCTTTCTTTAGCATAAATAGAAATATTAATGAACACAAAATTTTGTTTATTCACATGTCACTAAATCTGAAGTTTTTTTCATAAAGTTTCTAAAATTAAACTACATTATTTTTTTTTTTAACCTTTTCTTTCAGCTTCCAAAATTCAACTCCTTGTTTAATTTTAAAATCTTGTTAATCAAGCTACACTTCTTCATTCATTCCTCTGCAGATAAAAACCTGTTTATTAAACAAACAAAATCACCACCGCATTGAGAACATTCATATGCATTCATAATATTCTCTAGTATTTATAACACTCACACTCATATATGACTATGAGAGCAAGTGAGATCAATACAAGAAAATACGTGGTTTGACCAGCATGATTGCATATGAATGTGTTCATGATTTACTTCAACACAATGAAGAGAAAAAATACGTCATAAAAAAAAATGCCATCAACCTATTACCATATAAGTTGTTGTTTATATGTACATACTTGAACTTGAAAATAATTTCAAGATCAAGGTTATTATTTTTTTCTTCTTTCTTATTCTGCTTGTAACAGAAATTCTTTTGTTACAGTGCAGAGCAAAAAAAGATCACCGTCACATGATCAGGATCGGTCCATTTTTCGACCTAGTCTTCATATAAATATAGTATCCGCTACGAACTTTTTTAGATCTGCAGACAACAAAAATTTCATTCAGAGTCGGTTTGTTTATTTTCTATAGCCAATTAGTTAGACCTAAGACCAGTAATCTAAATACATGGATCGCATAGTCGGTCTGGATCGACTATAATTTTCTTACTTAATTAATTTTTTTTTTCGAGCGGAAATAACAGCTATTTTTACTCTTATTTTTATTTTTTCGAGCAAAAATAACAGTTATTTTTTTAAATCTAATTTTTTCGAGTAGAAAAAACATATATTTTTATGTTTTCCACAGGGTGCAGAGGGTGTATATAGGTTTGTCATTCCGTTTGCAACGCATCGAAAAATGTATTTGCGACCAAATAAAGTAAAGGGTCCGCCAAATAACTTTTTTTTTTTGAAAATGCTATAAAAAAAACCACTGAATATTATCTCAAATTTCTTTTTTTATTTGAAAGTGCAATCCTTCCGGTTAATAATGGAAAGTAATTTCATTCAAATGGCTGCCACGGCTGGCCATGCAGTAGCCTACACTATCGGTCCAATTTTTAAGCACATTATTGATTGTGTGCAGCTGTATTTCACCAATGGCTTCACGAATATTGTCCTTAAAAGCGTCAATTGTCTCTGGCTTGTTGGCGTAACACTGATCTTTGAGGGCACCCCACAAATAATAGTCCAACGGTGTCAAATCGCAGCTCCGAGGTGGCCAAACGACATCAGCTCTGCGGCTGATAATACGATCTTCAAAAACAGGGCGCAAAACATCGAGTGTAGCTTCGGCTGTGTGGCGCCGTCCTGTTGAAAGCAAATGTTGCCAATATCCTCCTCTTCAATTTTTGTGAACAAAAATTCGTTCAACATGGCCCGATAACGATCGCCATTGACTGTAACGGCCACTACTTGCTCATTTTCGAAGAAAAATGGCCCATTTATGCCTCTGGACCAAAATCCGCGCCAAACAGTGACCGCGATACAGTGGGTGTATCGGCTTTTCAATGTATGCGTGCGGGTTTTCTGTGCCCCAAATGCGACAATTTTGCTTGTTTACATACCCGCCAAGATCAAAATGAGTTTCATCTGAAAAGATAATTTTTTTGGCAAAATCGGCATCTTCTGTAAGTCGATCGCAGGCCCACTTAGCGAAGCGAAAACGCATTGGATGGTCAGTTGGCTTCAACTCCTGAACCAATTGGACTTTGTATGGCGTCATAGCAAGGTCTTTATGCAAAATTCGTCTCAATGATGCCGAAATGTTCAATTCTTGAGAACGACGGTGAATTGATGTTGATGGCGCTTCACGCACACTTTCTGCCACAGCAGCAATATTCTCGGGTGTACGCACTGTTTTTGGCTTTTCACGCTTTGGTTTATCGATGAGGATGCCAGTTTCTTTCACTTTTTTCACAAGATAACGAACATACGAAGCTGACAGTGCTTCTCCTCTTCCAAAATCCGTACGCAGTTTTCGCACACATTCTGCAACATTACCATGATTTTCAAAGTAATGTCGAAATATTTCCCAGCGTTGTTCAAGCGTATACACAACCGTATTCGTTCAGCGGAAGGATAAAACTAATTATCTGTCAAATCAGACACGAGCTAACTGTTACCATTCACGAAATAAGCACTAGTTGAAAAAAAACGTTAGATGGCGGACCCGTTATATATATTATTGATCCTTATAACAACTCGAGTCGATATAGCGATGTTCGTCTGTTCGTCTGTCTGTCATTCACAAAATAAACTAATTGCCAGAGTAATGTTATAATAACATTGTTTGTCATTATTTCGATTAGGTTGGTATTGAAAATGTGGTAAATCGGGCATCATAGTCCAAAAAGATGTCTGTCGTAATAATTTAGTATAATGTTTATCAAATTATCAAATTGTTGCTTTTCAAAAAAATTTTGTTTACATTTATTATAAATAGCATAATAAATCCAAATATTAATGAAAACATAAAACCGATATGGAGAATGCCAAAGATTCGGCACAGCCGAATTTAATTTTTACTTTTAGAGTTATTTTTTTAATTTTATTTTTTGGAAAAAACTAGTTATTTTTTGATTTTTATTTATTCGAGTAAATATAAAAATCAAACACAAGAAGAAGGTTCAGAAAATACACACATGAAACACACAATGTTCTGTACTAAACCAGCCAACACATATATATATTTTCATATCAATTATCAATATTAATTTTGTACCGTGCCCAACACAATCATGACTGTGTTTCGATTTAATATTTCGTTATCTGCAGATTCAAGTGTAGGTTCGTTTTCTTGCACGTGTACTGCTAAAAAACAAAACATGTTCTTCAACACGTACGTCTACGAATTGAAACATTACCCACTCGCGATCGGAAAAAAACGAAATTAAGTCACAAACAACATATAAAATTTTTTGTTTTCTATTTTATTACTATCTTTTTATTTTTATTTTTTTATAACTACTAATGAAATATTTTAGATTTTTTTTAATAAATTTGATTGAAACAATTGTTGTCGTTATTATAGGAGTATTTCAGATTTTTCCGATCGCGAGTGGATAATGTTTAAATTTTTAGATGTACGCGTTGAAGAACATGTTCTGTTTTTTAGCAGTATACGTGCAAGAAAACGAACTTGAAATAAAGCTACACTCGAATCTGCGTGGTTTATATGTGTTCGAAACAAAAAATACGTGATAGAACAATGTTCGTGTAGATAACGAAATATTAAAACGAAACACATTCATGATTATGTTGGGCAAATACAAAAGTTAGAAACACACACATTTATATGAAAATAAAAGTATGTATTTGTTGATCTGAGCTATGTTTGTTTACATATATGTACGAGTTTTTTATACAGTGTGTGTTTTTTTCCGAACTCTGCATAAGAATTTCTCTAAAAATAACTGTTATTTTTTGCTCGAAGAATTAGAAACTAAACTTATAAAAAACAAAGCATTTGTTGAAAAACGAGTTTTCAAGAATTAAAATTAGAGACTTGAATCAATTTTCCGACATTTACATCTTATATGCTTTTATTGGTTAAAAAATTTCAAAATAACTGTTATTTTCGGTCCCGCCTAAGATAGTGAATGAATTTTAGAAATTCAATTTTAGAAATTCATTCAAAACTAAAAAAAAAAAGCTTTAGCATTGCTTTTTTTAATTTTTAGTTTCTACACCAGATTAGCTTTCTTCAGTCCTTTTTAATTCCCAGCTAGCTCAAATTCATTTTTAATTTCTCCTTTTTGCACTCAAATTTAACTTCCATGGCCGAATCCCTTTATTTTAATTCTCATTTTTTGCTGACTCAAAATATTCTATGATTACTTTCTTTTCTAACATACTCGAATGTTTGCATCCGCCGGAAGTGCAAATAATAGAAAACTTTGTTATCTTTTTTCTCGGTATATTTATTTATCACCAACGTTAAAAAAAACTAACCTAGTCCTCCAAAACAAAAAAACACACACACACATAAGAAAATATAGTTTTTTAACTTTTAACATTAAATGACTTGACATTGACTGATGATGGTTTGCATGATACGTATGTATGCGAAAAGCATGGAGAAACAAGAAACTCATTCAAAAAATATAAAAACCAAATAAATATGTAGGAGAACTTGTAAAAAGAAAATATTATTCTTAGCATAAGTGTTAGGAAAGTATTTGTTATAAGACTAAAAAACAAAGGACGAGCGATAATTTCGTTATAATAGATGACTTGATAATAAAGTGCACGATAATGCAGTGTGTAATAGCTACTAGTAACTATAAATGCAAAAGTAATTTATATGTTAATGCAAAGCAAATACTAGGGAAACAGAAAAAAAAAAAACTTTACTTACATCTGATATAATTTTGGTGAAAACTGTTATTTAGAGGGTACTAAAATTGCATTAACCATAAAAAAATAAGCAGTTAGATAGATTGTGAAACATATAAAAAAACATAACATTTTTGATGGTGTTTTTTCTATGTGTAATACGGGGAATTTATTGTCGTAAGTGGCTCAACAATTTTATCACATCATCTCATGACAATTTTATACAAAAGTTGTAAGAATATCAAGTACTTTGAGAAGAATTTCATAAGTTGGAAGTTCAAAAATTGTAAATAGCAGTAAAAAAAAACATTTGTTGGTTCTAGTGAAAAGTTATTAGCTCTAGTAAAACTGCCCAGTAAAAAATATTGTCAATTTTAGGAAACAGTACAAAACGAAATTGCTTATGAGAGCGCTTTCTATTTTATTGCAGCTTACCCTTCTCCTCTACCTATGTGAAATAATTATTCAAAATTTCAAAAAATGGAGTCATGTTTCTGAATTTTTCAAAATATTTTGTCGTAAGGTGGCAACTCTGTTTAAAGAGCTTAACATTTCAATGTCACAGCTTATTTAACCCACTGTTTTAAATGATATGCGGATATCGCAAGGAATTTGGGATAACGGTACTTGTTATGTCTATGTTTGAGTCATATATTCGTATTTATAAATCTCATTTTCTGCAAGCAATCCCTGGTTAGCCGGGTTTTTACAACGACACGCACTTCATAATTTGAAGATAAGGAGCGAAGCTACATCCGTTGATCAATTTAATTTCATTGAAATTGATTGAGTACTTTTTGAGAAATTCTAAGTAAAAGTTGAACTTTTCATTTTTATACTTTTGGCGTGAAATATGGGTTTTTATTTTTTTTTTTTATTTATTAAAAAATGTCTTGTTTTTTGTAATAATGGGATTTTTTTTTTCAATGTTTACACTCAAGAAAATTTGTACAGTCAAAAAAAATAAAATCAACTGGAAATTTTGCTATTACTACTGAAAAATTAAAAATTTTTTGCTGTCAAATTTGCAAATTTGTTTACACTCAAAGAATATTTAGACTTAAAAAAACATTAGTAATATTATCTAACTAGCTGTTTTTACCCGGTCTTGCCCGGGATCCAAAGGCCTTTGACTTAAGAAATTGTTCACTATGCGCTGAGTACTAAGTGCCCAATGAACAAATTCCTCAAAAAAATAAACTTTCTCGCCAAAACTTTGTATGGGATTGGGGAATTTGTTCATGATGAAAAAAATTCCCCAATGTTTACGTTTTTTGGGGAGTAAATTCATTTTTTATTTCAATTTAAAATTTTTTGATTTTTTAATTTAGAAGTTTTTTTAAAGACGCTACAGCAAAAATACTTTAAAAATAAGCTGCGAAGCCGCTTGAAGTTTTTTTTTTTTAATTTATTTATTTTGTAAACATCAAATATAATGGAATCGTTTGCAAAATAAAGGAATCAGACGTTTTAAAAATTGATCACCATTGAGCAGAGACGTCAAATTTATAGAAGTTTCAAAAATGGAAACTGAATGCGAAGTTTAAAATTGTGCCGCAAGGTTGCTTTAAGCAACTGCTTATGGTATATGTTTGGCCTATTTTGATCAACAGGTAATTATGGCACATACGTAGATAAAATTTATCATATGACTTTTCACTGAGCTGTGTTCCGCGAGCAAGTCGCGTCCACGTCCGCGCGTTTGGCAACCACACCCGTGCTGCCGCGCAGTTGTTGTCAACTTTTTTTAATTTCCAAACTATATTTTTCAGATCACTCCGATATTTTAGCTAAGCTCTGTTCCGCCAACGCGTCGCGACCTTTTTTTAAATTTGGGGAATTTGTTCATCGTGAAGTTATTCCCGTGTATACCAAATTGCAGAGAAATCCGTTGAAAAATATAAATTTGTATAGCGAACAAATGTACCAAAAACAGAAAATGAGTTTTATAAAAAAAGTTGGCGTGAAGGTAGGCGTGGTCAGAAAGATATATAATCTGACCTTCGCAAATAAAAGGAAAAATAAATAAATTTTATATACTTAGAAGTAGGCGCAAAATTAGGCGTGGCCGGTAAGAAGCACATGGCGACCTTGCCTGGAGAACAGAGATTGTGCGTACCAAATTTCAGAGAAATCCGTTGAAAAATAAAAATTTGTATAGCGAACAAATATACCAAAAACAGAAAATGAATTGTACACAAAAAGTGGGCGCAAACGTAGGCGTGGCCGGTAAGACCCATATGGCGACCTTTTCTGGGGGTACAGAGATCATGTGTACCAATTTTTAGAGAAATCTGTTGAAAAATAAAAATTTTTATAGCAAACAAATATACCAAAAAACAGAAAATTAATTTTGTATAAAAAGTGGGCGTAAAAATAGGCGTGGCCGGTAAGAATCATATGACGACTTTTCTGGAGTACAGAGAAATCCGTCGAAAAATAAAATAATTTGTATAGCGGTCAAACAAACAAAGAAACAAACAGAAAATGAATTTTATCTATAATATTAATAGGCTAGGCGATTTCTTGCAAACGATGTTTTGTTCTACCGTTTTATCCCAATTTTGACCGAACATATATTATTTGAATGGTATTCCATTTTAGCTGTTCGCCAGAGTTACAGATTTTAAAATTATGAAGTATTGTTTCATTACCATGTTCTTAATCTATTGAGCATTGAGACCGAATATGGGAAATTTTTTTGATAAAATTTTAAAAACTCCTTTTTAAAGTTTTAAAAAATTTTCTTTAACAAAATTAAAAAAAATCGATCTGGCACTTTAAAGTTTTATTAAAAACATACAAGAGATTAACTGTGTGAATTTTTAGGTAAATCCCTGTGCCAGTTTTTTTTACAAAGATTTTTTTTTCGGATTTCGAGAAAATTAGTTTTTTGTGAAATATGCAGTAAATGTACTCTTTCTAAATACTTTGTATCAAAAATTCATCACTTTTCAACTTTTAAATGTTATATTTTATCTTAATAGCCTAGGGTTTCGGAAAAAATAATATGACCCCATTTACTCTTTTGGAATTGGGGTCACATAATAAAAGACAATTTATTCAAAAAACTGAAATATTTTGTATGTACTGTTGAATTTTTAGATGCGACGCTTAAAATATCTATAATATTAATAGGCTAGGCGATTCCTTGTGACCGATGTTTTGTTCTACCGTTTTATCCCGATTTTGACCAAACATATATTATTTGAAAGGTATTTCCTTTTAGCCGTCTTGCAGATTTACAGATTTTTAAATTTTTTCCTTTATTTTATGTAAATTGCATTTAAATTTGCTACTTACACATATATAAAATTATACAAAATATGTGTGTGTTTATTAAATTTGTTAATGTGTTTGTAATAAAAATGAGTTTTTTTTTTTGGTGATTTGCGAATTGGCTATAATTGATTAGCATACTTTTTGGGTCTTTATTTAATGACAAAATAAAATTTCCTAGAATTTGCACTCGAATTTCGAGGGCTGGAATCTGCTAGTATACATAGTTATACATAATTTCTGCAAAATAAATCTGCTGAACTTTAGCGCAATGATTCTGATTTTGATATAACGGTTTTTATTGTTTGAATCTTTCTTATTTATTAAAACATTTCATACATATGTGGGGAAAAAACTTTTTCAAAATAAAAAATGCTATAGACTTAAATAGCATTTGTAATATATTATTATTTTTTTTCTTAATACTATATTTTTCGCCCTTAAATAACAATGAAAGTTGTAATTTTTATTTGTTTGATTCAAATATTGACTGCAAATATTCTGTGTTATTCCTGTTCTTTAGTTGTTTTTTGACTTCTTCGTATAAATGCCGATGTTCCACTTTCCACTGATTTCGAATACTGAAGATGAATGGCTCTGACGTTGCCAATAATATATTAAATAGATATTCATTTGTGGAATTTCGTGAAATTTTTCTAGTATTGTGCTTTCTATAAAATCTGTAATGCATATTCCTTTTTTCCTGAGCCTCCTCTGATAGATCTTCAAATGATATTTAATTACAAATTCTCCATGATAAAGGATTTTGTGAATTGTTGCAGACATATTTCTCCATGGGTAGTTGGTTGTATAAAAAATTTTCTAGAATCAATTTCTTCATTGCTCGCAAGAACTTCTAGGATTATTTTAAATCTGAAAATAAGGTTTAAATCCACTCCTGTTATTTCAGATGCTGTTTCTGGATCTGAAAAAAATCTTGTTGCGATAATGCCATCACTTGTATTGCCTGACTCTTATTTTGCCCGATCTAGAATCAATCCAAATTTGCGATATTCATCTTGAACATGTCTCTTTTTTGAACTTTGTAACTATTTGTTGGTTTCGTTGTTTCTCATTGATCCTGAAGACCCGAAATCCAAATCACAACTGATTTTTAGTATATGTTCCACAAGTCGTATATTCCTTGTCGTATATGCATCGGTATTATCTAATGATTTTGTCAAGACTTGGTTTAATTACCTTGGTGTTACTTGGCATATAATGCAGCCTTGGTGTTAGACAAAGTCTGGCCTACTTTTACATCTATCATTGTCAGCATTAATTAGTAGCTTACTTCAATTTGCTGCCAATCGTATTGACATTCCTCCTTACAAATATATCAAAAGAGTGGTGTATTTTGTAAACAGATATCATTACTGGTAACAGACCAAATAATGACTATTATAAGCTATAAAATACCTACAGCACAAATTGAACACACCATTGTGTACTGGTAATTTCATTGAAATGATAAAAGTGTTCTACCGGCGCAAAAATCATAACTTTTAAACTAATAAAGATATTTTAAAAATTTTAAACGATTTTCAAAGATGACTTCTTTACCTTTAAAATGAGCACTGGCGAAGTATGCTAGGTCCAATATATCCTATCATTATATCCAATGAAACTTCAATATTATTTTGGTGCTAATATTACATGTTGCAAATATAAAGTTAATGTGCTGAAATTGGGAACTTAAAGTGTTTTTACCCAAAGACAAACCCTACTTATATTTGTTGGAATCGACTCATGTTTGGACCTAGTCCCCGTACAAATTTTCTTTAAAAATTGGTTTTAATTCCACTGAATGTAGCAAATGTTATTCTAATGCGATGAAATTTGAATCATATGGGTTTATTAGGCCAGTTACGTGATCTATAAAAAAATCTCTGAAATCGGTCCAAACGTGGACCTAGTCCCCATACAAATTTTCTTCAAAATTTGGTTAAAATGCCACAGAAGATGCCAAATTTGTTAATTTCTGTATTTTATTTAAAAAAATTACAAAAATAGTGAAAAAACACTGTAAAATTTTAATGAAATTAGACCACTTTCGGAACTAGTTTCCCGATTTTTTTTTTATAAAGAAAAACAACCAAGGTTCTCAACATTCCAAATTTCGCAATGAAATTTTATTAATTAACCACTCAAAGTTTCACAATACATATTGTTTAAATCCGATCTCTAATATAACATGTTAAAACTAATATTAAATTTTTTGTGAATATTACAGATACACATTTTTTAAATATTTTTAATATTAGTACATTAATACTCTAGATATTAAGTTATTTGGCATATAATTATTTTTTAAAACTAGTATAATTTTATTTATTAGTTAGTTCTCTTTAAAATAGTCATTAACATTGGGAGCGATATCTAATAGACTTAACATATTGGAGCTATAATTATGTTTTTCCATCCTTTCGATATTTTACATGCCTTCGTGATGAAATTAGTGGGTCTGAAGAGGCCGCCAACATATTGAAAGGTCCTCATTCCGTCCAATGGGTGAAATCTTGCAATTATAAGTGTATCTAAATTTTTTAGTCTTTTTGTTGCATTCCTGGCCTTCTTCTGACAATTCTCCAATTGGTAAGCATTGATATTCAATTAAATTTTTACTATGAGCCAAAATCTTATGTTCCGTAGAAGTGAGTTTCTTCTCAGGGTACATTTGAGCCAAAAGTTGGGCAGTTTTTGACAGTTTCTATTTACCATTTCTCTGGAGTTTATTACATTTATGATAACTGCCAATTATGCTGAATTCAGTAATCGCTAAAAATAGTGCAGGTACGGTCAGCGAATTTTCGTTGTTTTAGATTTTTAAGTGCAAATTTTTAATTATATTAACTTAATTTTTTGATCCGGCATCAGTTCAAAAGTTTCTAATTTACATTATAAATTGTCGACCTTAGAAAAATAATGAAGGTAGCGCGAGAAAATTTTTTTTATTCTTGAGTGAAAATTTCTTATTATATTGAATTTATTAACAGAATTTGAAAACTGAAAATTTTGTGCCGCTTAAAAATAATACAGGTAGAGCATGCGGATTTTTTATTGTGCTGAATTCATTAACAAAATTTTGATGATCGTTGCCTTCCAGAATTTGTAGTTTTTATTATTGCCAATACATAAAAATTACAAAACATTAAAAATCTTCTTAAACACATTTCGCCATCCCATCAAAATCAAAATAAAATATGAAAAAAAAATTAAAATCGTGAAAAATAAAATAAAAATCTGCAAAAATTAGATAATACTTGGTATTCCATAACCTTTAAAATAAGCTATACAGCTTTAAAATCGATTAATTTTGTTTCACTGAGTTATGGCAAAACACGTCTACCCATCTATCCGGTGTATGTCAAGATGTTTTTAAAACTTTGTGAATGTTGCGTAAAGACTGGAAAGTATATGCAGCCAAGTTCACTTCAACTAGTTTGAGTGCTGTATTAGTGAACCATTTTAGGTAATATCTAAGTAAACCAAAATATAGAATATTTGATCAACTGAGACTGTAGAAAAAGTAAACGACTCAATAACAACGTTTTTATTTTGTTTTATAGAAAATAAATAAAACTATGCGGAGCTCTATCATCAATAATTTTTACCCGAATTTAAAACCGTATATTGATTCTTAATCTGTGAGAAATCCTCTATCCTATACATTCATTGATTTTACTGAATGCCGCGCTATTTGGAGAAAGGCGCCACTATGCAGCGGGTCGTGGAGGGCGCAAAGGTATACATAGTGTTAAAGAGGACACTTTCACCTTTCTCAAAGTGGTATATGTTCCCTTTTGTGCCCTACCAGTTATATTCCACTAAAATTGAAGTTTGACAAAAATATAGTAGTTTAATAGATATTACATAACGCCCCTAATATTAAACGGTAGGGCCGTAACCACCTACAAAAACCAAAGACTACAACCCTACCAACCTTGTAAAAAAGACCGCAGTTCATTATTGATGACAACTTGCGAGTAGTAATCATTTATTTTTGATAAAATAAACAAAAAACAAAAATCACCTTTTTTTGATATTAAAAAAAGAGTTGAGTTTGACAGCATGCCGCGCCCACAATTGACAAACTTTAACCCAATTTTTTGGCTACCTTAATCTATATTAGCTACAAAATGGCGTTAAATTTTTTTAAAAATCAGTGACAAAAAAATTTGACTTTTGGCCAATGAAATTAAAATTTCAGGGCATACTAGTTAATGGCAAATATAAACAAAATATTTGAAAAAGTAAACAACTTGATAACCTCAATACTAAATTGTTAAAGGAAACACACTGAATATTTATCATTTTTTTTGGGAGTCTCCATATTTGAGCCCATAACAACCTGTGCGAAATAACGACGAACAATATTTTTCTAGATAAATGGTTTGTTTTGTGAATGAGTGTGATTTCAGCAAACAAACAAACCGACCCACAGATGGACAAATGGACAGACGAACGTACAGAGAGAGATCGCTTTTCTTTTTCTTTTAATTAAATTGTAAAAAAACTTATATGTGACCTTCTCCGAGAAAAGGGACCTAGTGTGTGAAAATTAAGTTTTGAGAAAAAAAAACGCATTTAAAGTTTCTACACCCTTTTAGAATCCACCGTTTTTGACACAACCCGTTTTTTGACACACTAGGTCCCTTTTCTCGGAGAAGGTCAAATATAAAGATATGTTGTCTGGTAAAAAACTTTTCAAATTTTCAACTTTTTGTTTAAAATTTTTTACTCTACTACGGATATTAAGAACTACGACTATCACGAGTTCATTATAACCGAACTGGACTCTATACAGAAAGTGATTTTAGTTGATTGCTATAATAAGTTTAGGACAAATATTTTGAGTAGTTACATACATCAGCTCAAACTCATTATACTCCACCTATAAATGACTCCTAAACTTTTCTTATTACTTGTAATACTCTTTACACGTTTTCGTTTTTTATTTACAGATCCATGTAATTTCTTAATGTGAAGACAATTTAACAATGCAGTATATGTTTACAACAACGACAACAACCGCAAAATCCTCATCAACGTCACCATCAACAAAAAGAACAACATCATGCTTTCGGATAGCAGTTACTTTTATTGTAGTTTACTCATTTTTATCGACAACAACTCAAGCTGTGCCAGCTGCAACCAATTCACTGTTAATAAATTCTCAAGTTAGCAGCAATAACAATAATAATCCTTCGAATAACAACAACAATAATAATAATAATAACAACAACAACAATAACAACGATAATTCCAACATCAATATCAATCTTAATAATAATAATAATAATGCCAACAACAATTTAAACTCAAATGTGCAGTTAAATAATGGTCTCAACTCACATCCGCACACACACACCAATTTAATTAGTTCCAATACTCAAACTAACACTGGCAACATCAATACAAATCAAGCTGGCAACAGCAACATTCTCAATATAACAGGCAATAATGTTATTAATAGTAACCTGGGCTTAACATCCATTAATACCGGTACTAATATTGAATTGTTAAACTCGACAAATATTGCTGCTGGAAATGTCGTTGGTAACGGCAACAGCACTAGTGGCACAAATACATTGACTAAGGAAAAAATCTATGAAAAATGTACGGGACCGTCTGAACAGGGACCATGTAAACAATACACATATAAATGGCTTTATGATTCTTCAATGGGCAAATGTTTTCAATATATTTGGGGTGGTTGCGAGGGTAATCCATATAATCGTTTTAATAGCGAAGCTGAATGTTTATTCCATTGTGTTGGAGGACCGCGTAAGTATTGGTTTCAGAAGATCATATTTGAACGACTGAAAATACTAAAGAAAATATTTTTTTTTTAATTTTTCGTATTTGTCTAAATTAATATACCAATCCATTTTGTTAAAGCTAGTTTAAACTTCAGTTGACTTAATGGAAAGCTGCTTAAGTAAAACAGTGTAGGAGACTTTTAAAAAATCTGATATATCAGTAGGAAGATCATGAGTTAACTCAATGATTTTAGTTAAAGCTAAGGTTTTATTATTTAACCATTAAAAAGAGTTAAGTTCCACTTAGACCAAGGAAAAACATCAACTGAATTAATATTTCTGTGGTCACAAGCGTTAACCGCCTAAGTCGACTTAAGAGCGATTTGAGTTATGTATGCTATCATATTCTACTAACAATGCTTTACATTCACGTGAAATCCACATTTTTCTAACACTGTTATTTAAAAAGTTATTAATGAAAACATAATGACCTAAGTCGTAATGAAGCCCCATTACATTTATATAAAAAGCTATTTTTCTCGAAAGCATGATTTTCGACTTAGGCGGTTATTGCTTTGACCACAGATTTATAATGAATTTGTGCTGTGTTATGTAACTCTTTAATCTGGGTATATATTTCCGACACGAATAAGGAAGGTCCGTCCGTAAGCCCATATTCCCAATGAAACATTGTACAAAAACAACAGTTTTTCAAATATTTTATTGACATTTGATTTAAAAGCCTTGATGAGGTTAAAACTGATGGAATTCTCTATGAGAGCAGACATAGCTGTCATACTAATTTCCCCTTATATTGCACTAAGCTCCAACATTATATATATAACATTAATCAAAACTAGCAGATCCCAGCCCTCGAAATTCGAGTGCAAATTCTAGGAAATTTTATTTTTTCATTTAACAAATTATTTTTATTTTAGCCGGGTGACAAAGACCATTTGGCTGGTTGAAATCGACCCAACACTCACCTACTCACCTACCTAAGACCTTAAAAGTATGCTAATCAATTTTAGCCAATTAACAATTCAAAACTTTTTATACCCTATACCACTATGTGGTTTGGGTATAATGACTTTGTGCTGCTGTTTGTAACTACCAAAAATATTTGACCTAGACCCATCTTTTATTATACCGATCGACTCAGAATCACTTTCTGAGACGATTTAGAGATGTCCGTCCGTCCGTTCGCCCGTCCGTCCGTCCGTCTGTATGTCCATGTAAACCTAGTAATCAAACTACAGGTCGCAAATATGAATATATTTTAATGAAATTTGTTATACAAGCTTTTATCAGCCATAGGATTGAAGTTGGTGAAATTCGGTCCATGTTCAGACCTAGTCACCATACAAATGACCCCTATGAAATTGAGTTCATAAGATCCAAATTATCATATAGATTTCGGTCAAATTGGGTTTGTGTGTGTTTATTACATCTATTTATCATTTGTCCAAAAATAAACCTCATATGGCAATTCATTGTCATAGCCCCCGTATAAAGCTGCTTCCCGATTTTCACTTAAATCTATCAAAAAACAAAAATATTTCATAGATTTTTCTCAAATTCGGTTTGTATATATTTTTTCAAAATATAAGTGACTTTACCAAATATGGTCAGGATCGGTCCATTGTTCGACCTAGTCCCCATATATATAGCAACCGATATGAACTTTTTCATATCTGCAGCCAAAAAAAAATAATAACAATGCCACTCAAAATTGGTTTATGCTGCTTTTCTATATCCAATTAGTTGGACTTAAGAGATAGAGTCTCTAAACAATGGTAATGGGTATCGTAGAGTCGGTCTAGACCGACTATAATTTTCTCATTTGTTTAATATTGGTTTATATCCTAAATTATTTTTTAGTGTTACTGGTTTATGTCCAAAATTATTTTTCAATTCAACAGAATTATTGTTTAATTCAACAAACGCACACATAGCATTTATAATTTTATGTATGTGTTAGTAGCAACTTTAAATGAGCATAACTCAAAAAAATTTTTAAAATTTTAAAATCTGTGAATCTGATGGGTAGCTTAAAAGAAATACCTTTCAAATGAGACGCGATTGAGAAAAAACCAGAGAAAACTGTGGAACAAAACATCAGTCACAAGAAATCGATTTACCTGTTAATAAATATTATTTACCTATTATTATAATATGTGTCTATATTACATCCAAAAACGTTGCTATATCTACTGGTATCTAAAGACATACAAGTTTGACTTATTTTACTGAAATTTGGTAGGTCGTTAGAACGCATAAATGACCCCCATAATATAACCACCTTTAATATGAACTTTAACATATTTGCTTGCAGGCAAAAAAAAATACATGACAATATCATTCAATGTTGATTAATGCCCTCCGTCACCCAGTACGTTTGGAATTAAAACCCTTTTCCAAACCAGATTCCGAAAAATAAAAATCTTTCAACTTAAAAATACGTATAGTTTTTGTTGGTAGTTAAAGTATTTACATCCAATACCTGATTTTTGGTTAAAAATATAGGTGATGCCAAATGAAAGCCCCTTTTGCTGTATCTTACTTAATTTTCAAGAAAAACACATTTCTATTACTTTTTGTATTTTTCATATATTGGATTTTTGGTCAAATATATAGATCACCCCACAGGATTTTTGGTCAAAAATATACAGCTCCATGCAACTAATTAGGTACACAATGCTAATATGAAAGCTTTAAGCAAACAATTCGCCGTAGGTTAGTTAACTTCTTATCCTGGAAAATAAATGCTAATAGCATAAAATAAATTAATATTGAGAAGGTTCGATCATTACTTTTAAATATGATTTATAAGGACACACTATAACTTTTATAAAAAAATAAAATATTAAAAAAAATAATATTTTTTTTCGAAACCTTTGTTATCGAGGCATTAAAGCTACCAAATTTTCGCATACACTGTTTGGAATGGATTCGCAAGCTCTTTTGTTGCGGTATAGAACAGAGATCTGAATTAGAATTGGAAAAGGGAGTAGAGTTGAATCATGTTCTATAATGTCTTGTACTTATGTGCATTCATACTTATGAAAATGTTGTCAAACCTCATATCCACTCTAAAGTTTGAGGTATTCATCACACTCATACTTATCACCATCTATGTCGTTGTTGATTTATACTTTCATTCACGCAATGTGTTTAGACGATGTAAAATATGTAAACTACTCATTATGAGATTGTGAATTTTTTCACATGCGTTAATTGGTAAATATATATTTTTACATGTATACATGTATTTGTACACAGATGAGTTGAATAAGTTGAATCAATTGTAAGTATTATAAGTATTTTCTTAAAATTATAAGTCAAACTTAAGTGATTTATGAATGGAAGAGATTTTTAATGGTATGAATGATGTGAAGCCGGATCTATATTTATTGCAACCTATACTTATAAACCAACATTGTTGTAAGTGTGAGTACATCAAAAGAGTTAAATTTCTACGGACTTATACTTCAAATTTCATGAGACCATGAATAGCGAAAAAAATAATTCATTGCTGATCTCTAGTACAGAGATTATCAAATTCAATCAATCAATCAATAACAGTAATCGAATTGTTTATAAACTATTGCTTGACGTGTAGAACCGTGAGCTGCATGTCATTATCTTGTTGAAATATCAATGTTACCGGATTCTATCATATTGGAATTTGTCTATCAAATATTAAATTTTGTGCATCGGTCTGATACCTCGTGACAACAAAGCATAATTTGGATCAAATTCTTTCGACTTTGGGCCGCGAACATATTTTTTTCATTTGAAAATAATACTGTTGTCCATTCCACAGCGCTCCAATGGCGACATTTTCTTGAAAACCCCTAGTCTTTTTTCGGTAGTGATAATGGAATTTATTTTAGGAAGTCCAGTTTCTCGTACTACCGATGATTTTGCTTCATTTTCATCAAAGACTACAACCGGAATCTAATTTTCTGATTTATGCGGATTTTTTCTTCGATTCGCAGATAATTTTCGCATCATCTCGAATTGTTGTAGTTCGGTTGCTTTGTTTACGGGCTAACCATAGTTTTAGAAACTTCAAAGTCTGCTGCGATGTCCCTTTAAGTGCTTTACTTTTAGCTAATCACTGTTCCTAATGAAGTGCACCATTAATTTATTTCACAAATTTTATATAAATTTTTTCTTAATAACGATAAAAATATGATTATGAATGGTGAATTTTAGATGAATAGAGTTGGATTTGCTAAACAGTGTCAAGTTTTAGCGTTTTATTTGATGTATATCTATAATATTAATAGGCAAGGCGATTTCTTCTGACCGTACCTCATTTGAAAGATATTTCTTTTTAGCCGCCCATCAGATTTTCAGACTTGCACCGTCTGGAACATTTTTTTGGAGTAATGCTTATTTAAAGTTGCTACTAACACAAAATGAAAAGCTCTGAGTTGAATTGAAAAATAATTTCGGACTTAAACCAATAACGACAATAACGCAATCGAATTTTATTATAATAATTGCATATCACACGCCCTGTGTTCAGTTGTAAATTGCTTAAAATCAGCACACCTTTAGGTGGCATAGAAGGTGGGTCAAATGCCTTTAGGGTCTTATTTCTGTGTGTTCAACATATATTTATAATGAAATAAATTAAATTTGTTAAGTATATTAAAAAAACATTTAAAGAAATTAATTGAATGAAAAAATAAAATTTCCTAGAATTTGCACTCGAATTTCGAGGGCTGGGCTCTGCTATTTGACTTTAATATGACGATTTAATTATTGTATATTACTGTCCCTAATTTGTTGTTGTAGGTAATCCCGAATTAATACAATTTTAGCCGTGTCTTGCTTAGTTTTAGAGAAAAATGCATTTTTATGATTATTTTATATTTCCTCAATACCAGTTCTATTGACTTATAATGGTTTAACATCTAATACATTTTATGATTCGCTTAATATTTTTGCCAAATATTTTCTTCTAATTTAATTTATTTCTAATTTTGATATTAGAAGTGTTGATAATTTTTTTGATTTTGGGTCGTTGCAAGTTTCAGATGAAGATGTTGCATTTGGTATAGATAAGCTTTCTAATTCATTTAAATCGCATAATGATGGTCTTTGTGCTTTTCTGTTGAAAAAAAGTTTTTTTCATTGATTTTACCTCTGAAGATAATTTTTAATAAATCATTAAGGGCGGGTTATTTTATTAAAAATGGAAATATACAACGATATTTCCAATATTGAAGTCTGGAAATAAAAATAATGTTGAGAATTACAGGCCTATTTCTAAATTGACTAATATTGCAAAAGTTTTTGAGCATATTGTGTACAGAAAACATTTTTATCATTTAAAGAGTTACATTTGCGTATCTCAGCATGGGTTTATGGCTGGGAGATCAACTACCACTAACCTAGCTGTTTTCACAAATTTTTGTACATCTTGTTTTGAAAAAGGTGTTCAAGTTGATTCAGTTTATACGGATTTTGCGAAAGCATTTGATCGTGTTCCACATGAACTTCTTTTACTAAAGATGGAATCTGATTGTAATGGCCTTCCTTTTAATATTGGAAAATGCTTTCATATGACGTTTCATAGATGTCGTGATATTCTTCCTTCTCAATATATAATGAAGCATCATGTTTTATTATCTGTAGGTGAAATTTTAGACTTACATAGGTGTAATTTTTGATCCTAAGCTATCATTTGGTAGTCACTTACCAAAATCATATTCAATGTTTGGTTTTATTCGTCGAAACTCAGATAATGTCTTTGATCATTATACCCAGAAAGCATTATTTACTTCTTTTGTTAGATCAAAGTTAGAATACGCTTAATTTATTTGGAGTCCTAATGCAGCTATTCATATAAATCGTATTGAGAAAATTCAAGTTAAATTTATAAAGTATGCACTTTTATTTTTAAATTTTCAGTCTGCTTCATCTTCTACTCCTTCGCTTTCTGTGCCTTATGAGAGTAAGTGTGCTCTACTTTCAATGAAAACTTTGGTTAGAAGAAATTTAGAAGAAAGATATTTTCTCTAATTATTTTACACGGTATTATTAGTGGTGAAATTGATTGTTCTGAATTGTTACAATTAATTAAAATTTATGTTCCTCCAAGGGTGTTTCGGAGAATTGATATATTATTTTATGTTGATATGTATAAAACAGATTATGCATTAAATGAATCGCTTACAAAGGCTTGTAGATTATTTAATAATTATTGCAATATTTTGGACATTACTATTCCCCATACTTATTTTAAATAATGGTAAGTTCTCTTACTTAATATATTTTTACGTTTTCTTGCTAATTTGTAAGGATAATATTGTATCCATAGACCGAAAATAAATAAATAAATATTTCCAATATAAAATTAGGTTTTTATTCAAAAATATAAAGCCGCCTTCACTCTATCTTGCTTAGATTTCGAGAAAAACGAATTTGTATAATTTTTTTTAAATTTTTTTATAAAATTGATTTCTTTTTAAAATGTATAGATCATCGCAAGCTAAAACATTAATCGCTGTCCCTTTCTTTGTTTTCGGGAGAAACCCTTTTTGTGATTTTTTTTAGTTTTTTATATAAAATTGGATTTTTGGTGAAAAATATAGGTGATACCAAATAAAGGTGTACTACAGAAAACCCTCTGTAGTCTAATGTTTTTGATGGATAGTCTGTTAGAAAACTTAGAAACTTCTCTAATTTATTGCCAGCTCTCAAGGCGTTTTTAGCTCTTAAAGATACTGTGAAGTTTTACTTTTTTACAATATTCCTTTATAGCTCAAAATACGAGTACATAACATAAATTCTTTTCATTTCAGATACTCTGCCACCATTTTTGCAATCCACAACACGTGAACCCAGCTCCACAGATACGCCACTGCCTTACACACTGTCGCCAGCCTACGGCGATTCCGAAACAAGTCCAGTTCCATTCGAGCAAAGAGGACCCGAGTTGACATTTGCTGAAACGGGTCAGGAAAAAACTTTCGTATTTGCCGAAAATAATACGTTCATACAAATCGATGGTGATATTATACAGACATTTCAATTGAGGTAGATATAATATAAAGTGCAACTACTGTGTGGTTTTAAAACTAAAGCTGGAATGGGCTTTGAGGCATCAAAATTTTGTTGTTGTCTCAAATATTTCACAGGTTCCACAAAAAATTTTTGATAATTTTTATTTCTTTTTAACAAAATTGGAAATTAGGTGAGACGGAAAATAAAATTAAAGCATGTTTTCTGTGACTTATCAGAATTAAAGGACTGGCTAGATAAGATGTATATTAGGGTGCCCCTTCACTATATGGAGAAAAAAAAGTGTTCAAACTCTCGGTCGCACCCCCTAGAAATATGCGAATAGCAAAAAAACTGAGAAATACAAAGTTTTGGGCCAATCAAAAAAATTTAGAGGTGCCTCAACGCGACTGAAAATTTCAAGTGTGTTTATATGGGGAAAATATGATTTCTTTCCGATTTTACGATTTTTTTTTTTCTTTCAATTATATATTCTTCCTTTATTTACATATTTTAACAAATTTGATATTTACATATGAGATTTTATCTTTACGTATAGATATTGCAACAAATAATACATAGATCTAAAGATATTAAATAGTTTTTATATTATTTTTAATGATTTTTAAACGAAAATGGGAGGAAAAAACCTTTATATGATTTAATGAATTCAAATACTATCTGAGAACATTCATATGCTTATAGAAGGCTTATTAGGAATAATAGACCTCTATAAGCATATAATTTTTAATTTGGTGATTTCTTTTTAATTTTACGTTATCTCTCTACATTCTCTTATCAGTGGGTAAGAGGAATTTTCAATTTTGGCAAAGTAATTATTGTTAATCCTTGTTATGAAATCGATAATTTTTTCATAACCTGTTTCTTCATGAAGAAGATTCGTAGGATACCCCAGGGCTTTTTATTTATCATTTTAAGACATTTGTTTTGTATAATTTGTAAGCGTTTTATGTGGTAGTTGGCAGCGTCACTCCAAATAGGACAGCGTATGTTAATATTGGCCTTATAACACTTTTGAAGAGGAGATTTTTGTTTTTGTGGTTAAGAAATGACCTTCTATTTAGAAGTGGCCATAATGCTTTAAATGATTTTATGGCTTTTTGGCACGTAGCCATAATATGATGTTTAAAAGTAAGCTTTTTGTCCAAGACAACTCTGAGATATTTGACATTATTAAGTACATTTATGGTATTATTTCCAATATGAAGATGACGTATTGGCAGTCTTTTGGGAGATTTGTTGAACGGAAAAATAATTGCTTGGGTCTTGTTTAGATTAATTTTGATTTTCCATTTGTGAAAATATTTACTGCAATTTACAAGTCCCTTTTCCATTTTCTTCAGGAGTGCACTTGTAAGTTTGTTTGAAGAAATTAACGCAGTATCATCTACGTAGTAAGCAATTTTCATATATTTCGGGACTTTGAAATCGGATGTATATATCGAGTAAAGCAATGGCGACAGGACTGATCCTTGAGGTAGCCCGGTGGTAATGGTTTTTGGAGATGATGTTTCATTATTAATCGCAACTTTAAAGCTTCTGCCGTGAATGAAATCTGAAATAAGTTTGCATAAATATTTTGGTATATTTGCATCAAGAAGTTTAAATACTAGGCCATTATGCCAAACGGTGTCAAACGCTTTTTTGATATCTAACAATATTAGACCCGTTGAACGTTTATTGTTTTTATTGGTAATTATTTGATTTTTAATTCTGTTTATTTGGTGAGTAGTGCTATGCCCTTTTTTATATCCAAATTGTTCTTTAGCAACAATAGAATTGGTCGTTACAAATTCACTAAGACGAGAATGTAGTATTTTTTCAAATATTTTACCTAAGTTACTTAATAAACTAATAGGTCTATAGCTATTTGGGTTATTTTTTGGCTTATTAGGTTTATTGACAGCTATAACCTTAGCATTTTTGAAATGGTTTGGGAAATAGTTGAGTTTGATGCAGCTGTTAAATATTATAACCAGTAATTTTAGAGCTTTGAGTGGTAGTTTCTTTAAGAGCAGGTTGGGAACATTGTCAAAACCAGGAGATTTTGAGGTTTTTATTGATGAGACAATATTCATTACTTCTTCTAGAGATGTATAAATTGCTGACTCAGAACTGGGATTTTCCTTCTTAAAATTATTTACTGTTGTATTTATTACTATATCCGCTGAGTGGCTGTAATTTGAAGTGAGGTTATTTGCTTTGACAAATGTATTTGCCAGGACTTCAGCCTTGTCCTTATCAGAAGTTAACGTTGTATTTCCAACCTCAAGGTGAGAGATTTGATTTTTTCCTTTTCCTCGCAAGTTCTTGCTTATTCTCCAAAATGATTTATCACTTGGTTTTAAATTGGATAATAATTGACACCATTTCTTATTGCGTTCCGAATTAATACTTTTATCAATCATGTTAGTTAGAAACTTAGTACATTGATTATAAAAAGTTTGCTCGGTTATATTTGAAGATCGTTGACTTTTCTTTTTAAAGCTTCTTCTTAGTTTAATAAATTTCACAGTACTTTCTGTTAATGTGTAATTATTTTGTTGGGTTATTTTAGGTGTAGACGCATCCCTTGCTTTGAAAACTACATTTATAAATTTTTGTATTTCCTGATCAATTACTACCGAATTTAACGTGATTTTATTTTCTAAAAAATTCATATAAATGTTCCAGTTGGTTGCACTATAATCATAATAGTTGAGGTCAACCTGCGAGGCCACTGATCTTTTAAGTGTACACATAATGGGGCGATGGTCTGATGGTATTTCGTAATCCATTGCTTTTACGTCTATATTTAAAGCGCTATTGCTTAAAATAATATCGACTGTGGATGCTTCGCGATTGTGTTGATGGGGGAATAGGGTTGGACTATTAGGATAGTGTATAAAAAAAATTGCTTGATTGCTGTAGATTCAGATTTTACGAAAATTTCGTTCTATACTTCAATTTTTTCGAGAAGTTATTATATGAATCGACTTCAGTACTAAATTATCTCTTTAAAAAGCTATATAGCTTCAAAAGCCCCAGGCCACTTTTGTGCCAAAAAAAACATGGTCGTGAAATTTGACGGAAATATTTTCAACTCTAAGAAATAAATTAAAGCCATAATATTTTTTTGTAGTCTCAATACCTATGCGCACTCAGACATGAAGTGTTGTTTTATTACCAAGTTTTTAATCTATTGCGCAACAAAGAGGGAACATTTTTTTCATAAAATTTTGGAAATTCCTTTTTTAAGTTTTAAAAAATTTTCTTAAACAAAATTTCAAAAAATGCATCTGTCACTTTAAAATTTAGTTATATGTTATATATGTTAGAGATCAACTATGTGAATTTTTAAGCTAATTCCTCTGCCAGAATTTTTTTTTACAAGCAATTTTTTTGTGTATTTTGAGAAAAAATAGTTTATTGTGAAATATTCAGTAAATGTACTCTTTCTTAATACTTTGTATCAAAAATTTATCAGTTTTCTATTTTTAAATGCTAGGGTTTCGGAAAAAAATTATATAATCCCATTATCCCTTTTGGACTTTTGGTCACATATGACCCCAAGCTAATAAAAGAAAATTTATTTAAAAAATTCAAATATTTTGTAATTGTCGTTGAATTTTTAGATGTAACGCTTAAAATATAATAACCAACTGTGCAAGTCTTCCATGCTAAAAACTCGGAATAAATCGAACACGGATAACCCATTCCTTGCCGACGGCAAACTTAGAAAAATTAATTTCTCTAGTAAACTAGATGAAACTCTTAATATGGGTTGACAAATAAAATTGTGCTATATCTTACGAAACCCTTATGTTGTCCTAGGGCTAAATTTATCCAAAATCTGCAGTATTTGCAATATATTTGAATTTTATGACTTAGTCGTCTTATACAAGCTTGGGGTCATTTGTGGTGCCAAGTCCAAATGGGTTAATGACGTCATATCGTAAAATCATCATAATCATAAAATTTAACATTTAAAAGTAGAAAACTGATAAATTTTTGATACAAAGTATTTAGAAAGAGTATACTATACTGAATATTTCACAAAAAACAAATTTTTCTCGAAATCCGCAAAACAAATTTCTTGTAAAAAAAATTCTAGCAGAGGAATTTAAAAATTTTTAAAAATTCACACAGTTATTCTCTAATACATATTTAATATATTTAAATTTTGGGCTGTTTTTTTGTTGCCATTTTTATTCGCGATTTCGGTTTTCGCAATTTTTTGATTTAGACGATTTTTGATTTTGGCGATTTTTTTATTAGCGATTTTCGGTTTTGGTGATTTTTGTTTTTTGTGATTTTTGATTTTGGCGATTTTTGTTATTCGCTAATTTCTATTATGGCGTTTTTTGTTTTTAGCAATTCCGCACCTATTTACCAAGCTTGCTCACAATGGTAATTAATGTACTTGTCAAAAGTTTCAAGACTGTCATTTTCATAGTACTTCATAGTTTTAATACAGGAGGTGCCACACCCATTAGTTTTAAATATTTAATAAAACCTTAAGGTGCCAGATTCCATTTTTGAAATTTTCTTTAAGAAAATTTTTTAAAACTTAAAAGAGAAGTTTTCACAATTTTATCAAAAAAATTTGCCATGTTTGGTCTCATTGGGCAATAAGTTAAAAACGTGGTAATAAAACAACACTGCATGTCTGAGTGCTCATAGGTAAAGAGACCACAAAAAAAATTATGGTTTTAATCTATTTTTGAAAGTTGAAAAAATTTTCGTCAAATTTCAGGACCCAGTTTTTTTTTGGCACAAAAGTGGTCCAGGGCATTTGCTATGTCTAGGCAATTTTTACTCTATTTTGAAGTTGTATACGTTTTTAAAGAGACAATTTAGTACTGAAATCAATTCATATAACAACTTGTCGAAAAATTTAAACTATAGAACGAAATTTTCGTAAAATCTGAAAAAAGTCATTTTTTCTCCATATAAACACACTTGAAATTTTCAGTCGCATTGAGGCACCTCTAAATTTTTTTGATTGACCTAAAACTTTATATTTCTCATTTTTTTATTCGCATATTTCTAGGGGGTGAGACCGAGAGTGTGAACACTTTTTATTAAGGGCCACCCTAGTTCACATATTTTTAGGAACTTAAAGATAATAAAACAACCTTTCAGAAAAGTACAACGTTTGTGGTGTAGTCGATATTATTTCGTAAAGTGTGTAGTTTGGAATGTTGTAAAAACTTGCTATACGAATTAACAAAAGTTAGGGCTTGTATAATCTGACCACAAACTACCTAATAAATTGCTTTGATCAGCACTGTGTTCTTACGAGAAATATCTTAATATCTTAACGTATGAGTAATATGGAGCTAAACTAAATATTAAACATACGCTCTGTATACAAGTATATATTACTAAAGAAGAAAATATTAAAAAAGTGGTTAAAACTATTAAACGAGGCACATGGGAACAAATTTATGAAGAAAGAAAATTTGTTTGAATATCATCACATAATTAAAAACCAAAAAGGAAAAGACTTTGTTAACCAGATGAATAGATATTTCGTAAATAATTTGCCTTAGATTTATACAAGATTTGAAATAATTTCCATTTTGATGATTGAACATATCTAAAATAAATTACCTGAACCAACTGAAATATTTATAATCATAAAGAATTGTGTTTTTAAATTATTTAAATAATTATGTTTTTACTTAGATTTATAATAAAATAATATTTTTTTTTTCAGATTATGTCGCGAAATTTCCTTTCAATTTCGTACTCTTCTGGCGCACGGTCTTCTTGTGTATCATAATGTTAAAAATCCCGATCGCATCGATTTAAATCCCTACGCTCTCTATGTGATTGTTGAGAAGGGCCAGTTAAAGGTGGTGCATGTGTTTGGTAAACACTCGACTAGTGTCATTGTTGGGGAAGGTTTGAATCGTGATGAATGGCATAGTGTAGAAGTAAGTAATGAGATAAAGGAAATTCCATGCAAAGGTCAACTTTAAGTCCCATTTTAAAATTTTAACTAAAATAATAAATTTTATTGATACCATTTCAAAGCCAATGGTATGAAAATATGACAACAGCCTGTTAGCTGTATTTTTGAATATTTTTATAGCCCCTGATTTTCCAGTAAGAAAGGAAAAGTGTAATTAAGAAATTCTGAAAATAAAGACAGTGTCATGACTGTCACATTACAAATTACATATTTTACTATAATTTATATTAGAATTCATGTCCTTATATGCTTTACTAGCAGTATACCCGCTAGGTTGTTAGCGTAATTATTATATAAATTATTTAAGCCATAATAATATTTAAGAATAATAGCAAATATAGTGTGAGTGACAATACGATGGAAACTTTTAACCAAATATATTTTTGACGACTAAAAAATTTTATCATAAAACTAAAAACTCTTTTATTAGTTTACACATTTCTATGTTTTATTTATTTAACAAAGGAGAAATATTAACATAAGTTCAGAGAAAATTAACAAAACTTAAAGTATTCATCTTTATGCTGCTGAATATTTCTCACAAATATTCTTTTGCTTGCGACCATCACTAAACTCATCTATTATTCTGGTTTTTTAACTCTTCAACTTTATTCTTGCCACTATTGTATTATAATTGAAAAAAAAAACGTCAGAATCTATAAATATTAAAAAAACGGTTGAGATTTTTTACAATTTCTTTCACTCATTCCTTTATTTTTATTATTTTAATCAACTCTGATAAAGAAGTTTAAAAGTTTACGCTGTTTTGGCATCACTAAAAAAAATTTATTTTTATTTTATCTATTTTTTTTAATTGTATTTTAGGTAACAAATATGTTATCTTCCCTTACAGAACACACCAAGTAGTGATTTCGCAAAAAAAAACATAATTTTATAAAACATAATTGGCAAATTTGTTATGACTAATGTTGTTTTATAAAATTTTAAATCTTGTTACATTAGGATTTTCATTAATAAAAATTAATAATTAAAAAAAAAAAAAATTAGAATTTTGTAAAAGCTTCCAATGTACTGCCACCTACTCCTTTTAATAGGTTCAAAAAATATTCAAATTATAAAGACAAAAAATAATAATAGTTGTTTTATTTGCATCACTAGCAAGGACCAGTAAGCTCGTAACAAATATAATCATCATAATTTGGTCTCTGGTCATCAAAAAAGAAATAAAAAAAAATATTATTTGTAATATCGATGACTTAATTTGGAAAGGAAGTAACTCAAGCCATTGGACAAACGCTATTGAAATTGGTGAAAATGGGTGCATGTTTAGACCTAGTCCCCATTCAAATGAACGCTATGATATCGATTAACTTGCCATAAAATCCAAATTAGCAAAATAGATCACAGTCGAATTGCGCTTGTGTGTGTTTATTACATCCACTAATCCGTAGACCAAACATAAACCCTATAGGACGATTCACTTAAACCTATCAAAAACAAAAGTATTGCACAGATTTTTGCTCAAAACCGGTGTGTATATGTTGGTGCAAAAAATAAGTGACTTTACCTAATATGGTCAGTATCGGTCGAATTTGCAACGTAGATTTGGTTTATGCTTTTTTTCCAAAGCCAATTAGTTGGACCTAAGATCAATTCTCTAAACGCGTGGTATGGAGTCTGTGTGTCCATGTAAACCTTGTAATCACACTACAGGTCGCAAATATGAATATATTTTGATGAAATTTGATATATAAGCTTTTATCGCCCATAGGATGAACGCTATTCAAATTGGTGAAATTCGGTCCATGTTCAGACCTAGTCCCCATACAAATGAACCCTATGAAATTGACTTCATAAGATCCAAATTATCATATAGATTTCGGTCAAATTGGGTTTGTGTCATAGCCCCCATATAAAGCTGCTTCCCGATCTTCACTTAAATCTATCAAAAAGCAAAAATATTGTACAGATTTTTCTCAAATTTGGTTTGTATATATTTTTATAAAATATAAAAGACTTTACTTTTTGACCTAGTCCCCAAATGAATATAGCACCCGATATGAACTTTTTCATATCTGCAGCCAAAAAAAATACTGAAACTGCCACTCGAATTTGTTTTGTACTTATTTTCTGTATCCAATTAGTTGGACGGAAGAGATAGAGTCTCTAAACCATGGTATAGGGTATCGTATAGTCGGGCTAGACCGGCTATTATTTTCTTACTTGTTTTCTTACTTGTTTTTTAAGAAACTGTACTTTCAAATGAAAATTTACCAGTTGAAAATATCAGTTTTCCCACTCGGCCGCTTTTACCCCTTAAAGGCTCGAATTAAAACCAATTTTATTATTCTCCGATATTTGTGTCTCTGGTGGAATCTACATATCAAATTTCATATTCCTAAATTACTTTGTAAAGAACATACAAAAAAGGTACACTCTTACTATTACGGGCCGTTTTTGCCCCCCTCTCACATCCGTATTTCCAAAACATTTGGTCTCAATTTCATGTTTCTATCTCTAGTGGAATCCACAAACTATATTTTATATTCGTTTGTTTAGAAGATACCAAATGTATACTGGCCTTTTTTTGGCCTTTTTTCCTCCCATAGACGTTAGAATTACCCATAAATCCATCCTTTACTGATGCCCACGTATTCGGTGAAGTCTGAGTACCAAAATACATGTATATAGATTAATATGTTAAGAAGATGCAAAAAGGTACCATTGTTAGCCATTTTGGCAGTTTTTACTCCCTTAGCATAAAGTTGTCCTCTCATATTCATATTCCTAGATTTGTTTGTTTAGAAGATACCAAATGTACAATTTTTCCCATTTTTTTCCCTCCCCTAGACGCTACAATTAGCAATAAATTCATTCTGGACTGAAGCCCATGTATTCGGTGGAGTCTGTATACCAAAATTCATATATCTGTGGTTTTCTGGAATAACCGCGTATGTCCATTTTTGTCAGTTTTGAGTTAACGATGCCAAATATATTAATTTTTAACGCTCTTTACATGCGTTTAATTTTTTTTTTTTTTAATATTTCTGAGTTTTTTCTTTAAATAACGACGTAACTTAAATGTTTATTAAATTAGTTTACAACACTAATGACGTATGTCAACCTACGTTTGATCGCTCACAAATTATTTTCTCAGAAAACGACACATAGCGACATACGTTGTTATTAATGAAAAAAATGCAAAATAGTTTTGGATTATTTTTCAGTTTATAAACACTTATAAAAACTTGTGTGTTTATATATGTTATCTGTTGTCACTATTATTCTTGATACGTTGTTATATTCTCACCCTAAGTCCCATTAACTTTCTGTTGACGAACAAAAAAATCAATTTTTCAAGCAACAACAACTTATGTCTGCACTGGTAGTTTTCTTTTTAAAAGAAAACGACATTTGTCGAAATAAGTTGTTTTATTTGCACACACTTTAAGTGTAATTTATATATTGTTTTTTTTTTTTGTCCTTCTCTAGGATCTATTCCTCTTAAGATTTTTGACTCAAAATTTTATATAGGTTTTTACTCTCAAATTCACACTTTTTCCGTTCAATTTAAATTTTTTAAAAATCAAACTCAATTTTTTTCAAAGCAACTTCAATTTTATTCGGAACAAATTAAATTATTTTCGACACATACTCATTTTTTTTTATTTTAAATTCAATTTTTTTTTTAGAATTAAATTTTATTTTTTTCAAATTCAATTAAATTAATTATTTATTTATTTAATTTTTCCTGTTTTTTTTTCTTTTATTCGTGATTCCTTTTCTATTATTGTGTTATTTAAAATACTGGAAAATATTTTCCAGTACAATAATAAAAATACCGATTAATGAATGTACTAAAAAACATTCATTCTTTTATTCGTGAAAAGGAATCACGAATAAAAGAAAAAAAACAGGTTTTTAAATCTTTACATATTGAATTCGTGGAAAAATTAATTTGAAGTGAAAAAAATTTAAATTGAAAAAAATAAAATTTAATTCTAAAAAAAAAAATTGAATTTAAAACAAAAAAAAAAATGAATATGTGTCGAAAATAATTTAATTTGTTCCGAATAAAATTGAAGTTGCTTCGAAAAAAATTGAGTTTGATTTTTAAAAAATTTAAATTGAACGGAAAAAGTGTGAATTTGAGAGTAAAAACCGATATAAAGTATTTATTGTCCATATCTATAGGACTGTTAAATAAAAAGTCCTAAAAACTTTATATCGAGCCCATAATTTCAAATATAACGTTTTTTGGCTCTCCTGAACATTTTGATTTTATGACATACGCGGTTATTCTAGAAAAGCATAGATATATGTATAATAGTATGTTAAGAAGTTGCAGAAAGGTACAGTGTTTACCTTTTTTGCCGCTTTTCCCCTTAAATGGCCGGATTTGGAAAAAATTAATACTGAGCCCATGTTTGTTTCTCGGATGGAGCCTACACAACAAATTTCATATTACTAGACTCATTTGTTACCATTTTCCCCCTTTTTGGCCGCTTTTACTCCCTTAGTGTACGAATTTCTAAAAATCCCTTCTTAATGGATCTTTGCGCCGAGAGAGGAACAACTTACAGTGCAAATTTCAAGTTTCTGAATCCAAGGGTTTGGGCTGGGCGATGATGATCAATAACGCAACGCTTTTACATATAAATAGATCTATAATATTAATAGGATAGGCGATTTCTTGTGACCGATGTTTTGTTCTACAGCTTTATCCCGATTTCGACCAAACGTATATTATTTGAAAGATATTTCTTTTTAGCCGTTTTGTAGATTTACAGATTTTTAAATTTTTTCCTTTATTTTGAGTAAATTGCATTTAAAGTTGCTACTAACACATACATAAAATTATACATATGCTATGAGTGTTTTATTAATTTTGTTAATGTGTTTGTTAATGAGTTTGTTATCTTCATTCACAATAATAATAAACCACAAAAGTGTTGGTTTGTGAATTGGCTAAGTTGTAAAATAAAACTTCCTAAAAATTGCACTCGAATTTCGAGCGCTGGAATCTGCTAGTAGGTTAATTAATAAACTAGCTTTTATATTAACTATAAATAACTGTTTTACAAAAATTCTCTAAAATGATGTCTGTTTTCTGTCATGTCTGTCATGACTGCTTTTTGCCCCCAATTATTAATAGCAATAATACTTTCTCACTTTTTCTAATGGTAAATATGTTGGTCAGGTCCGTCTGCATAATTTGGTACATATTTATGAACAATGAAAAACTTTTAGTGTATAATATTGGGCCTATGGGGTAGGGAAGCTAAACGCATGGTATAGGTATCCTATAGTCGGTCTAGACCGACTATAATTTTCTTACTTGTTTTTTTTTTTTATGTATAGAAAATTCAATTTATTTTTATATAACTATTTGTATTGAAGATAATAGACCGTAACTGACTTCCATGATCATCCACGCATATGCGATACCTGATCAGAAAATTATTCACTGTGGCCTATAGGGTTGAAGTCTTGATCGCCCCAATTATTATGGACTGCTTCAATTCAGCTACATTCCTTGGTTTAGTTTTGTGTACGTCTTTCTTGACACATCCCCATAAAAAAAGTCTGGTACAGTCAGGTCATGTGACCTTGGGGGCCAGTGGGAAGTGGAGTTTCTGAATATTAATTAATGTAGGAAATTTCGTTGAAGCTCCGCCATAACCGGTCTGGCTATGTGTGCACTTCTGCATCTTGCTGGAACTAAATGCTGCTGAAAAAGACACGTCTTTGGCGCCGTTCTGAAATATACCTTAAAGAATTTTTTTACTGTATTTCAGGACACTCCAGTGGTTTTAAATTTTGAAATTATTGAGTGGCACGTTCAAATTTTCTTTTCATCATCTACGGGTATGAATGACATTTTTTTGTTACACTTACATTGGTTTCACAATTGTGAATTGTAGTTTGTTTTTCTTCCCTTTTTTTTTTTTTTTTGTTAAATACAATTCAATACTACGTGTTCACTACACTCGTATCTGCCTGCGAACAATAGAAAAAACATACACATCATGTCTTATCTTTATTTAGAAACACATTCATTTTATGTGCTGGTATTAGATTTGTAGTCGGTAGTATGAATGTGTCTTATAGCAATCATAAAAAAAAACAGTCTGTGGTCAAGGTATAAGAAAATTTACCAACCTATACTGATGATTCTTTCAATACGATTTTAATTTAAAAAATGTCAGACATAAAGAGAACAAATTTCGCACAATTTCCTTTTGCTTAAAAAAAGAGGTTTTGTTTATTAAAAACTTAAAACACTCCAATATACGAATATGTGTTCAAATGCTCAGCATCAAGGTTTTAATTTTTTTTTTACACTAGAAAATTTTTTAGCTTTAAGGGGTTTTTCTCCAAATAACATAAAAAAATTTATACAATTGTCATAAAATATTTGTAAAATACTTTCTGTATACTACTCCACTTTCCTATGACTTTTCCTCATACTTTATTTATGTTTTATGATTTCCATTATTGTTTGAATTGAATGGTAGTTGTGATGTGTTGTTTTACCTGTTTTTCGTGTTCTTTTTCATTTAGGTACGCATTGATGTCCATGGTGCAAGATTAATTGCAAAAGTTGACGAAAATCAAGAGGAAGTCTACCTCAAGGGTTTGAATCATGATACCAACTATGGTGTTTCAACAAATCTACCCTCCGTTGTACTAGTGGGAGGTAAGATTGCTAATAAAAGTCTATATATGAAAGTTATTGATTAAACAAAAACTATCAATTTATTATTGAACATTGATGTACAAAACTGACTTCTAAAATGATTTCAAGTATTTATTTGAATGTGAATTCAATTAATAGATTAAAGGTTTTTTAAGAAGAATATTTTATGCTGGTAGAGGAATTTTTGTATTTTTAACAATTTTCATATCTCACATATTTGGTTTTCCAAAAAGACATAAGTAAGGTCATTCGAGGCCGACAATTCAATAAGTTTTCGAAAATGGGTTAGCTACAAAAAGGATAAAATATTTAACACTTTAGGTAGACTTAAAAATTGATAAAGGCAATAACAGCGAACCAGATTTGATTTTTATCTATTTATTTGCTAGATACATATTATATATCAGAATGAATGTGAATTATATGTGGACTAGGTTCAAAGAAAAAATCATGTAAATTCAGTTTCGAGTATTATATCTTTTTTTGTATGTCTTCAGCCAGATTTCAGGAATTTCATGTTGTTTTGTATAAAGCCAGTGACAAAAAAAATCATGTGAGTCCGATCACAGGGGAGATGTGTAAACATCTAGTAATTAAAGATTTTTTATGCCATTTTTTAAAATCAAACAGTAAGCGCCATCTATGTATCACTTATAGAAAAAACTGTTTCAGCTAATTCAACAACCCTTTGCTGTAAAACGTTAAAAATATCCCAATATAATCGTATATAAGTGATACATAAATGACGCTTTTAAAAAAGTGGCATAACAAAACAATTTTACATCATAATTTTTTCACCAATACAATCATAAGTCACACACCGATTTGTGTTACAGCTCTCACCGATTTGTGTTACGCTTTTTTTGGGATTGTATTGTGAAATAGAAATTTACCCCCCTTCGCGTATAGATGTTTACACATCAAAAATATTTAAACATATAAAATTATTTTTTTTCCATTTGTAAAACAGAGAAAATGTGTGTATAAAATAATTGATGTATGGACCGAAGAGGAAGGAGTAAATAAAAATTTATTTAAAAAATTACCAATTTAGCTTAAATTTTTAAATTTGATATGTAAAAAGTATTTTCTCATTTTCGTACCCTATAGCACTATGTGGTGAGGCTATGATGAGTTTGTGCCGATGGTTCTAGCTAACAAAAATATTTGACCTAGACCCGCCTTTATTATACCAAGCCATTGAGAATTACTTTGTGGATCGATTTAGCGATGTCTGTCTGTATGTTTTTTTACGAGGTAAAAATCATCGAAAGACTTTGTGCGAGACTTGAACACGCTAAAAAACCTCGATGCACTAGCCCACAATCCCTGCGGAACCACGGCAGAAATATTTCCTCACACGGTAGGGGAAGGTATAGCAAAAACCTTAACTAATCCTAGATTCTCTCTTGCGAATCTCCTCTTGCCTACGAGTAGGTGAGTAGGTAGCGTGCTCGCCTATCATGCGGCAGTCGTGGGTTCGATTCCCACCAGAGGCTTTGGTCTGTCGCTGCAAAAAAAAAAAAAAATAGCCAAATTAAAATCTGCAGACAAGCCACTCGGCTTCGCAGAACTAGGCTTAAAAAAAATTTAATAAAATATGTATATTGAAAAAAAAAAAGTTGTCCAACGAGTCCAACATAATCTGAACTATATTCCCTGAACAAATGCTATTACCAATTGTCGCTCCAATGTTGGCCTATCCAAAACAAACCGCGGACAGACAAAGAAGACATGTTCGGGATTTTCATCACTTTCAACACAATACGGACAAGACGGAGAGCTGTCACGTCCGAAGCGGTACAAGTACGCTCAGAAGCAACCATGACCACTTAGGAATTGGGTCAGATAAAAATTTATGTTACCATGCTGTCTACTGCACCAACCGTCAACATCCGGTATCAAAGCGTACGTAGCTCTCGCCTACCTCGCCTGTCACTCCGCAATACTATTTCTCCTAGCGTTACTAATAATACTGCTATTCTCCAATAGGCCATGTGACTCCGACACATACTTAGCCTATATCGCCAATATATCAATTGCTATCATAGCCGCAATTACAAAAGCCGCTTCGTCGGATACAGTCCTCGCACCATAGGTCTTGAGTCCGGTGGATTCTGCCCATATTGGAGCAGCATAAAGGATTATATTTCCAACGACTCCCGCTAGGACCTTCCTCCTTAGGTATTTAGGACCTCTCATATTCGGCATTAACCGATATAGTGCTGTACATGTACCGCCAGCCCTAACTCTCACATAGTCGAGATGGTGTTTAAAAGATAAACGATTATCTATCATGACTCCTAAATACTTAATACAATCCTTAGTCCGTATTTCACAGTTTCCAATTTGGAGATTGATATGTTCAACAACTTTACGACTAGTTATTAATATGAAAGACCACCTGTATACTACCTTCCGAAACTGTCTTGGCTTCACCAATACTTTTTGCCACAATTAGCAACGCTATATCATCTGCAAAACCCAGGATATTCGCCCTTTCTGGAAGATTCAGTCTTAAAACACTATCATACATAACATTCCATAACAGTGGTCCAGCACGGATCCCTGTGGTACTCCGCCTGTTACTTTGTATAATTTGATTCCATCATCGGTTGCTTAAGTTAAAATCTTCTTTCGAAAATAATCCTTTATGTTGGGGTATTGAGCCGGCTTAGGGCATTCACAATATTCTCCCAGTTAGGTGAATTGAAAGCATTTTTGACATCCAAAGTTACAACCGCACAGTATTCCTTGGCGCAACTCCTCCAATATTTGCCTTCTATTGCCCCTTTTGCGGTGTCTACCACCTTTGGACCTACGTTTTCTAAAACCATATTGGGTTTCGGACAGACCTTCTGCTCTATCGATTTACTCTTCCAGTCTACTACAGATTATACTCTCCAGTAGTTTTCCGCAGGTATCTATCATGCGCAATGGCCGATATGATGGCGGCTTTTCTAACGGGGAAGAGCACTAGTTTCTGTCTTTTCCATATTGATGGAAAAGATCCATGTCGCAGGCAAGAATTCATAAGTAGCAGTTGCTGATCGCCACAGCACTCGACAACCTCTTTCAATACATGGTTAGGAATGCCGTCAGGTCTAGGCCCTTTACCATCCTTAAATCTTGGGACAACCATTGTATATCGGGCACAGTAACTCCTGGAAAGTTAAAGCTCTCCCTAGGGTTTAAGTTATCCCCTGTCGTTACATCCTGATGTGGGAAAAGATGAGTCACTATTCCATCCAGAACTATAGCGTCTGGGGGCGAAGGTGTACTTGAGCACTTTAGTTTCTTTGTTGCAAGTTTGTATGCTAGTCCAAAAGGATTTTTATCAATGTCGTCACAAATATTCAAGAAACATGTTCTTTTATAGATTTTAGGGCCTTCTTCTTTATCTTTAGAATCTGGTGGTGTAGATCGTTGTCCGGTCTTCTACGAGTTCTTACATAACGCCTTCTAGCTCGAAAGCATTCTTTCCGAAGTTCGGCTATTTCCTCATTCCACCAATATACAGAAGCGTTATTAACTCAGCGTTTCCTCTTTCTCATAGAGGCATTGCAAGATTGTATTACCTTTTATGTCTGTCTGTCCGTCTATTTATCTGTCTGTCCATCCGTCCGTCCGTCCCTCCGTCCGTCTGTCTATGTGTCGATGTAACTGGGGCTCTGTCCTTCCACTATGTGGAAAATTATGCACAAATAACTTACCCAACATCCGTATAAGATCCAGCTGGGGCAGAAATTGAAGACACGAGACCATTATATGCATTGTTTTTCGAAGATTGGGCTCTAGAGCCGTTAGAAACTGACTTGATATTTTATCGCAAAATTGTATTCAGTGGTGAGGCCCATTTTTGGCTTAACAGGTTTGTTAATAATCAAAATTGCCACATATAGAGTGTGGCCAATCCTCAACAGGCCCTACAGACTTCACTACATCTAGAAAAATGGTGCGATTTACACACTGGTGGCAACATCGGACATAATTTCTTCACAAATTAAGCCAGAGCTCGCGTTATGGTCAATGGAGATAGTTACCGCAACATGATCAAGGTTTTTTTGTTTGAATATATAAATGACATTGATCCGGGCGAGATGTGATTTCAACAGGTTGGCGCTCCGTGCCATACGGCAACCGCAACCATCGACTTATCGAAATAAAAATTTGGCGATAAGTTGATTTTTACATCCACGATGGTGCGATTTGACACCTCTTGATTATTTTCTGTGGGGCTATGTGAAGTCACTGTAACAAATTACACCTTTCAGGCCAGTAATGGTCATGTTAATCGTGACATACGTTCAGCAATGCTCGAAAAGTGGCCCAAAATTGGACGTCTGAAAGCGCTTCATCTAGAACACCCCCGTTGGCTACAGGACCGAAATCATTTCAAATGTTAATGCCATGTATGGTCCTTCGAGTGAAAAACTTGTTAGATTGAAATGAAATTGTTTGTGTTATTTTTTACAATTTCAAGTTCTATCGGGCTTAAAGAAACACTTTAACTTTAGCTCTTCTTGGACAGACCTAGCCCCCACACATATAACCTTTATCACACCGGCTTAAATGTTCGTAAGATACAGATTATAATATGTGTCTACAACCATGAAATTGATACAAGTATGTGCTTGTATTATACCCATAAATCCCTAAGCCAAAAATGAACCCTGTAGGAGTATTTTTAGTCACAGTGATCATATAACAAAAATATTGCATAGAATTTGCAAATTGGGTTTATATATGTTTCTGAGAAAAGTAGGTGCTCTACTTAATATAATCGGTACATTTTTTGACTTCGTCTTCATATAAAAATAATAATACAGATATGAAGTTCCTTTAAATCTGCATGCCGCAAATTAATAACAGTACCACTAAAATTTGTATTATGTGTATACTCTACATCTAGTTATTGCCTCAGTAAAGCTAGATCGAGACCCTCTTTCGAAACGCATTGTATAGGATATTGTAGAGTCGGTCTGGACCGAATATAATTTTCGTAATTATTTGGAATGCGTTATTGACCGCAATGAATATGGTCTTGATTGAGCTATTTTGGGATGAATAATCCCATTCGATATAAACTTTTACACATTTGACGTAACTAACCGACTATAACTAAATATTTTTACATTTTTATTCACAAAAAAAAACATTTTTGAAGGTTTTTACTAAATGGTTTACTTCATGCTAATGGCCCCTTATTACACCTTATAACGTAATAACTTTTCTGCAAGTAAACTGATAATTTAAAATATTTTCAAATACTATTTCTATTTATTATTCAGTGAATGTAAATTAATGACTGTTGCATTTTTCAATGTTTTGCTTTTTCATTATTAACAGGACTTTCGTCGGAGGAAAAACTGCATGGTGTTAAATACATAATTGAATCATTTGTTGGTTGTATACGCAACGTTGTACTGAAGTCGGGTAAAGCTGCTTCTGATCTCCTGACCATAACACCATTGGTGGCCACCAAACATGAAAACGTTAATGAGGGCTGTTCTAATAAATGTCATTCCAGGCACAATTTGTGTTTCGTTGGCTCCAAATGCATAAATCATTATTATGACATCTCTTGTGATTGTTTTGGTACACACTATGAGGGTGAACATTGTGATGTCTACAGTAAGTATTACAGTTATAACTACAAATGCAAGTAAATAAGTGAGAAATATTTTTTGAAATTTTTTTTAACTTTTATTTTGTTTTAACAAATTTAACATTTAAAATTTAATTATAAAAAACAAAATTAATTTTAGAAATTCATTTCAAAGAATTATAATAATAATTGTTATTTTAAAAAGTGTGACCTTCATATTTATATATGAGTATTTAAGCATTAAAACAAGAAAGAAGGTTTGTTGTGGGACACCTCAAGGGGGGACTTTATCCCCTCTTCTCTGGGTGACCACTATAAACAGTCTGCTAAGGATTCGAACCAATAAGGGTTTCCAACCTGTCTGCTACGCAGACGACGTAGCGATACTGTTAAGGGAGAAAGATCCTAGAAATTTATGTAGGAGGGCATCGAATGCACTCGAAATAGCATATGACTGGGCACAACCGAGGGGTTTGAATGTGAATGCAGAGAAAACTGAAATATGCCTCTTTACAAGGAAGACGAAAATAATCGACTTTGATGAACCTCGCTTCCAGGGCAAAACGATTAGAATCACACAGACGGTGAAATACCTTGGGGTGATTCTCGATAAAAAGAAACTTACTTGGAAAAACCACGTCGAGAGCAGGGCTGCGAAGGCTCATCGTGTATGGGCCATTTGAAGAAGGGCTATAGGCTTAAAATGGGGTTCAAACCCGAGGATGACATATTGGCTGTAAACAAGCGTCGTTAGACCTATTCTAACCAATGCATCCATAGTCACATGGACATCAATGAACAGGAAATGTTACATTAAACCACTCCACAAGATAAAGTGTCTCTGTTGCATAGGAATCAGTGGTGCAATAAGGACTACATCTACGAGGGCTTTAGAGAATATTCTATCTATACACCCAATCGAGATTAGAATTAAATATGAGGCAGCTCTGGCCATATTACGACTAAGGGTAACAAGGGAATATATCACCGACCACATGACCAGACACCAGACTATTTTAGACCTAATTCCGGTACTCAACACAGTGAATACTAGCTGTGATAGAATCGCGGAAGTGTCAACAGATATACCCTGCAGTATACGGATACCAGACAGGGAAATTTGGATGAACGGGAATATTCTACAAAACCTTCCAGGGTCATATTACTATACGGACGCCTCTAGTCTCCATGGTAAGACTGGGATGGGTTTCTACGATGAGGATCGTTCCACAGGGAAATACCTCCGTCTTCCGGACCACAACTCTATATTTCAGGCTGAATTGGTAGCGATAAAGGAATGTATTAGGTCTATTAGCGAATGGGATTCCCCAAGTCCCGGAGACGTGAAAATATTTACGGACAGTCTAGCGGCTATCAGAGCGATATCCGCGGACAAAACTAGATCAAGGACTATCCTCGAGTGTAAGGAGGAGATTTCAAGACACAAGATCCCAGGACACAGTGGTATAATGGGAAATGAAATTGCTGACGTACTGGCCAGGAAGGGCTCTTTCCTGGAAAGAGTAAATTTGGAAAACCAAATACCTTTCAAGGCTCTCAAATTGGAACTGGCAGACTGGGCGACCAGTTCACATGTATCAGTTTGTGAAGAGACTGACGTGGGTAAGGTTACAAAAATATTATGGGGTTCTCCCAACACTACAAGAACTAGGGAGAACCTGAATCTGAGTATGTTAGAACTTAGTAGGGTGATTGGCATCCTCACTGGACACTCTGAGCTGAGGGCTCACCTATACTGTATAGGACGGGCGGAATCAGCCATATGTAGAGCTTGCGGAGAGGATGACGAAACCTTAGAACACTACCTCTGTTACTGTCCTGTATTTGCGAGAACAAGGGTCAGATATCTATCCAACGACATCTTACCAGGCCTGACGGGTCTTAGGGGGATAAGCTGGAAAATACTCAAGAAAGTTTCTGATGAAACCGAAATTCTAAGTTAGTAGAGGGGTAGATAACCGGATGAACGTAGAGATGTAGAGCGCACAACAAGCCGACGTACTGGCTTAGGTGTATATCGGGACATAACGGATATGAGTTCTGCGTATACATAGCTCCTCTTATCAACCTAACCTAACCTAACCTAACCTATTTAAGCTCATCTATGACTTATTGACTCTGCTTTGACGTTTTTGAAGTAAATGGTTTTTTGAAGTAAATGGTTTATGATTTACAGAAAACAAACTAAATGATTTAAGACCGCGATAAATCATCTATAATATTAATAGGCAAGGCGATTTCTTGTCAACTCTATACAAATTTTAGTTATGAACCAATTTTGACCAAACATGCCAACTAGAGTGGTCCTTAAAAAATGAAAATGCGATTTTGGGGATAGGCGGGGTCCAGTTTGTTACCTTTCAATATAAAACTAATAACTGTAAAGTTTGGGGACAATCGAATAAAGAAAAGTCGCGCCGGAAAACAGTTGAAAGTTTCAAGTGTGTTTATATGGGGAAAATATGACTTTTTTGAGATTTTATGAAAATTTTGTTCTATAGTTAAATTTTTTCGACAAGCTGTTGTAAGAATCGGGATCAGTATTAAATTATCTTTTCAAAAACCTACAAAAATTCAAAATTGAATAAAAATTCGCCAAGAAATAGCAAATGCCCCAAACCACTTTTGTGCCACAAAAAACTAGGTCATGAAATTTTGTAGCATTTTTTTCAACTTTGAGAAATTGATTAAAGCCATATTTTTTTTTTTTTATACTTATAAGTAATCAGTATTGTTTTATTACCACGTTGCGCATTGAGACCGAAAATGGGAACTTTTTTGATAAAATTATGAAAACTCCTTTTTCAAGTTTTAAAAAATTTTCTTAAACAAAATATAAAAAAATGGATCTGGCACTTCAAGGTTTTATTAAATCTATGTCAGAAATTAACTGCGTGAATTTTTAGGTAAATCCCTATGCCAGAATTTTTTGACAATGATTTAATTCTTGCGCATTTCGAGAAAAATGGGATTTTTGTAAAATATTCTGTAAATGTACTCTTTCTAAATACTTTGTATCAAAAATTAATTAGTACTCTACTTTTAAATGTTATGTTTTATCTTACTGCCTAGGGTTTCGGAAAAAAATAAGATGACTCCATTAACTCTTTTGGAATTGGGGTCACATACGACCCCAAACTAATAAAAAACAATTTATTCAAATAATTCAAATATTTTGCAAATACTGTTGAAATTTTAAAAGCGTTACCTAAAACATTATAATCAAATATGTATATCTTCCGTTTTTACTCCAGATAGTATAATCATACAAAAAACAACATCCTTCCGGTATAAAGTCAAGCTTTATTTAACGTTGTTGAGTTATAGCTCAAAAATGTTCTTATTTTATTTGGAAACATATACACAGTTTTTAAAAATAATATAATTTTATAATAAAGATGGTTAAAAGTTTATTAAATTTATATTCGCGAGCAATATTCAGACTAATGCACCAGAGATATATCACAGTGGATAATTAAGATTCCAGGAGCACTTAAGGGTTAAATAAAAACAAAAGTTAACCGAATTGTGTTTCTTACATTCTAAAAAGTGGTTTCATCGCGTTTAATAGAAAAACTCGTTTTCGGTAATCTCTATATAGAAATATCTTAAAAACAAAAGCTGGCCCTGGCAAATAATGGGTTAGCGTTCTCGGATTTATCCGAAATTTACGGAACGGAAGATTCATCAGTATTTGCAAAACATTTGAATTTTTTGAATAAATTGTCTTTTATTAGCTTGGGGTCATATGTGACCCCAATTCCAAAAGGGTTAATGGGGTCATATTATCTTTTTCCGAAACCCTAGGCTATTAAGATAAAACATAACATTTAAAAGTAGACAAGTGATGAATTCTTGATACAAACTATTTAGAAATGGTACATATACAGAATATTTTACAAAAATCCCACTTTTCTCGAAATCCGCAAAAATAAAATCCTTGTCAAAAAAATTCTGGAATAGGGATTTACCTAAAAATTCACACAGGTTATCATGTGTTTAATAAAACCTTAAGGTGCCAGATCCATTTTTTAAGTTTTGTTAAAGAAAATTTTTTAAAACTTGAAAAAGGATCTTTCTAAATTTTATCAAAAAAATTTCCCATTTTCGGTCTCAATGTGCAATAGCTTAACAACGTGGTAATAAAACAATACTTCATATCTGATTACTTATATGTATAGGGACCAAAAAAAAATTATGGCTTTAATAAATTTCTCAACGTTTAAAAAAATGCCATCAAATTTCATGACCTTTTGGCACAAAAGTGGTCTGGGGCATTTACTATTTCTTGACGAATTTTTATTCGATTTTGAATTTTTATAGCTTTTTGATAATACTGATCCCGAGTCTTATAACAACTTGTCGGAAAAATTAAACTATAAAACAAAATTTTCGTAAAATCTCAAAAAAAAAAGTCATATTTTCCCCATATAAACACACTTGAAATTTTCAATTGATTTTCGGCGCGACTTTTCTTCATCCGATTGTCTCCAAACTTCACATTTATTAGTTTTATATTGAAAAATGTCCATATATGGCTACATATGCAGATGATACTGCAATTATTGCCACAAGCAACTGCCCTGTAGAAGCATCTTCGTTTGTCCAAAATGAGATCAATGAACTTGAACATTGGTTACGAAAGTGGAATGTAAAAGTGAATTCTCAAAAATTCCACCATACAACGTTTTCATTGATACGAGATAATTGCCCATCTATCACTATAAATAGTAATTCAATTCCAACGAGTGAAAAAGTTAAATATTTAGGAATGGTTCTTGACTCACCTGGAAGACTCACATTAAAAATAAACCAGAATAACTTAAAACTAAAACCAAAAAACTTTACTGGCTTATAGGCCCAAAATCTCAGCTAAGTTTAAATAATAAATTAAGGATTTATAAAATTATATTAAAACCTGTGTGGTCATACGGTATTCAATTATGGGATACCACCAGTAATCAATAAAAACATTAAGACTTATCACTAACGCTCCATGGTATACAACAATTATAGCATTCAAAATAGATCTTTCTATATCAACAGTTAAAGACGAAATAAGAACCATAAGTGAAAGATACCTGCAGAGACTTAGCAACCATGTTAATCCAGTGGCAATATCTTTGTTAGATAGCACAGGCGAGATCAAAAGGCTTAAACGCAATCATATGCTAGAGCCACCATTCATTATTCAACTAGCAGATTCCAGCGCTCCAAATTCGAGTGAAATTTCTAGGCAACTTTATTTATTAACTTAGCCAATTCACAAACCAACACCACTTTTTCGGTTTATTAATATTGTGAATGAAGATAACAAACTCATTAACAAACACATTAACTAATTTAGGAAACACACACATAGTATTTGTATAATTTTAACACATATAATCTAACACAGTAGCAACTTTAAATGCAATTTACTCAAAATAAAGGAAAAAATTTTAAAATCTGTAAATCAGGTGAACGCTAAAAAAATCAAGTGAGTCCGATGGCAGGGGAGATGTGTAAACATCTAAAGGGTGATTTTTTAGCTATTATCTTTTTGGCAACACTGGTTTAAACAGCTGACGCACGTTTCGTGTTTTGTTTCATTGTCAAAAATCTTCAGTTTGGTCTATAATTTAACCATGAATCGTCTTACAAACAAACAACGCTTGCAAGTTCTTGAATTTTATTATCAAAATGCGTGCTCTGTTAAGAAAGTTCATCGCGCGCTTCTTCCATTTTATGGTCAGTTTAATCGACCCACTTAAGCGGCTATTCGGGCTATTGTGACTAAATTTCGCACCAAATTTACATTGTTGGACATTAAACCACCAACACGCTTACGTAGAGTGCGAACTGAAGAAAATATCGCAACTGTATCGGCCAGTGTTAATGATGACCATCAATTATCGATTCGTCGCCGTTCGCAGCAATTGGGCGCTACCAAGAGCTGATATCCAACTTTTTTTTGTCCAAAATGCAAGACCTTGACTTGCACGACATTTTTTTATAGCACTTTCTTAAAATCAAACAGAAAGCGTATCACTTATAGCAATCAACTGCAGGGGCTCTGTTAATATAAAAATATTTATTATTATTTATCATTTTAACCGGTTAATTTTTAATTTTTCGGATTTTATTTTTTATTTTTAATTTTTCGTTTTTCATTTTTCGTTTTTCGTTTTTCGTTTTTAATTTTTCATTTTTCACTTTAAATTTTTTTTTTAATTTTTCATATCTTATTTTTCATTTTTCATTTTTTCATTTTTTATTTTTCATTTTTAATTTTTTTTTTCATTTATCTTTTTTCATTTTCCAACTTTTATTTTTCTTTTTTCATTTTTTATTTTTTAAGTTTAATTTTTTTTTTTTTTCATTTTTTTTTTTTCATTTTTTATATTTAATTTTTTATTTTTCATTATTAATTTTTAATTTTAGTTTTTCATTTTTCATTTCTTATTTTCATGTTTCATTTTTTATTTTTCATTTTTTATTTTTAATTTTTTAGTTTTAATTTTTTACTATTCATTTTTTATTTTTTATTTTTCATTTTTATTTCTTTTTAATTTTTTATTTTTCATTTTTAATTTTTCATTTTTTTATTTTTCGTTTTTTATTTTTCATTTTTAATTTCTCATTTTTAATTTATTTTTCATTTTTTATTTTTCATTTTTCATTTGTAATTTTTTATTTTTCATTTTTCATCTTTCACTTTTAATTTATTTTTCATTTTTTATTTTTAATTTTTTATTTTTAATTTTTCATTTTTTATTTTTAATTTTTTATTTTTAATTTTTTATTTTTCATTTTTCATTGTTTATTTTTCATTTTTTATTTTTCATTTTTTATATTTCATTTTTCGTTTTTAATTTATTTTTCATTTTGCATTTTTTATTTTTCATTTTTAATTTATTTTTCATTTTTTATTTTCCATTATTAATTTTTCATTTTTTATTTTTCATTTTTCTTATTTTATTTTTAATTTTTTTATTTTTAATTTTTATTTTTCATTTTTCATTTTTCGTTTTTCATTTTTTATTTTTAATTTTTCGTTTTTCATTTTTCATTTTTTATTTTTCATGTTTCATTTTTTATTTTTCATTTTTTATTTTTCATTTTTTATTTTTCATTTTTCATTTTTCATTTTTCATTTTTCATTTTTCATTTTTCATTTTTCATTTTTCATTTTTCATTTTTCATTTTTAATTTTTAATTTTTCATTTTTCATTTTTAATTTTTTATTTTTCATTTTTAATTTTAATTTTTCATTTTTTATTTTTCATTTTCATTTTTCATTTTTAATTTTTCATTTTTAATTTTTTATAATAATTAGTTATTTATAGTTCGGTTCGAGATCATGTATATATTTTCTAATACTAGAAAAGATAATACTTTATGCAATGTAAGAGAAATTTGGAAAAAATTGAAGACAGCGCTAGATGGCGTAGCTACTTTCGAACAAAGCGACTTGTTCATCTTCAGCATTCTTCTGCCTATTGCTTCAACTCATGCTTAATCAACTATTTAACTCAACATTAGAAAGAAAAGAACATGAGAAATGTTGTTTCTTTCTTTTCATACGAGAGTTAGAACGAACAAGCAGAGTTTTTTCCAATTTATAGCTTTCTCTACATTAACATCGCTTTGATCAATTACAAATCTCGTAATGTGAAAAAAGCTCTTTTGTTTTGCCAACCCTCCCATAGATGGGAACTGTAATGGCATGTGAAATCTTAACAGATTTATCACAATTGCATTGGACCGTATGTTTTGTATGTTTGTTTAATTTTTAATTTTTTATTTTAATTTTGTTTTTTCATTTTTTATTTTTCATTATTAATTTTCAAACAGGTTATATTAATATCATAATTTTTTCACCAATACAAACACATTTTGTGTTACTACTCACATCTTACGCTCACATGTTACGCTCACACGTTACGCTGTTTTTGAAATTTACCCTCCGCGCGTATAGATGTTTACACATCAAAAATACCTTTCAAGTAATTTACGCTTGGTCAAAATCGGGATAAAACACTAGAACAAAACATCGGTAACAAGAAATCGAATAGCCTATTAATATTATAGATATGTAAAACCAGATGAAAATAACACTGTAAATATTATTAAATTGAAATAATTAATATTCTAGTGTATCTTACCGGAGATAAATAACATCTGTGACATATCAATAACTAATCAGATTTGCTTATTATCCTTGGATAGATTGTAAATAAAGAAATATTAATTTAGAAAAAAAATTATTTTTTATAATAATAATCCTTAATCGTCATTTAGCTATTAAACATTTAAAAGATCAAAATGCATGAATAAACAAAATTAAGTACAAACGTTCCTTGAATATTTTGAAATACAAGTATAGTTCGCAATGTATAAATGATAAAACGTTATAGATTCAAAATTTTTCTGAAAGTGTACGAATACTTTTCTAGCAACTGTAATAACTAGTATCGTTAAAAAAAATGTTTGCTTAAAAATTTCCTTTTGTTAAAAAAGAACTTTTTCTAAAACAGTATATTTTCTTTAAAAAAATAACTTTTCTCAAAAAATTACCTTTTCTTAAATAGTACCTCTTCTTAAAAAGTGTATTTTCTTAAACTAGTAAAGACCAGCAATGGAAATTCGAGTGCAAATTCTAGGAAATATTTTTTTTTCATTCAATTTTTTCTTTCAATGTTTTTTTAATCTATATACTTATATAACAAACATATGAATATTTATATATTAATTTTAAGCCTAAAGGTATGCTAATCAATTTAAGCAATTCACAATTCTACATAAGGTATGTGATATACAATTTAAAACATTCGCATTAACAGGGTGTAACGAATTATTAAAAATATTTTATTTTAATTAATTTGATATATCTTTAAGATAGATTAAACATAAATTTAATCATTCTCAGCTTCTCCCCCATATTAACTATAACTATGCCAATTTTCACACTCTTCCGTGCCCGCATATTGCTTAAAAAGGGAACTAAAAATTTACCTTCACGTATTAATATATAGATAAGTACCATTTCTTAAAAAAATAAATTTTATTAAAACACTACCTTATCTAAAAAAATACATTTCCTTAAAAAGTACCTTTTCTTAGGAAATAACTCTACTAAAAATATATTTTTATCATTTTCAACGGGCGACTTAGATGTCTTACAACTACCAGTACATGATACTCTCACTTAAATCTAACCTAATACGTCCGAAACTCGTCGACATGTACTTTCTCTTTCTCACTTGTTTAAATGATTTCATTAGTTTCGTATAATACAAAAAAAACACTAATCTGACGAAATACATTAGTCTTAAATTTCTACTTCAAGTGTTTAATAATTTTTGTGGAGTACCCCCTTTCTCCACATATACCATTAGATGACATTTTTTTGGTAATTTTGCATAATTATTTGGCCTTTGGCAAAATACATAATTTATCTGTCATACGAAATAATCGACACATGTTTATATTTACATAAATGCATATATGCATATCAAAAACAAATAAGAACTTAAAGTTCAGTTTGGACCAACTATATGAATCCCTATCCCATAATTTTTAGGAAAGAGCGTTAAATCCAAAAAATCACATAATGTTGGATTATATTGGACGAAATCATAATGAAAAACAAAACACATAAACTAAGTTTAAGTAAAATTGTCATGTATTTTGTTGTTTTTAATCAGCTAACTATGGGAGTCGAAGGCCTTAGTTGCAAGTACCCTATATCCTTTTATTATATAGTAACATTTATTGTATTATACAATGCTAATAAAAATATAAAAAAAAAATAATCAGCTAACTACGAATAATTTAAAAATTACAGTTAGTTTTATATGTGTTAAAGTTGGTTATTTATTTTTACCGGGTTGTTTTAGACTCGTTTAAACAAATCCCAATTTTTTAGAGGGTCAATTTGTTATAAGGCTTCGAACCCGATAGGTTGCAAATAAAGTTTTCGAGAACAATTAACATATAATTTTATCTTTCGTTTTGAAAGTAACAAATATATCGTTTTTCATTGTAGGGTGCTGAAATTTTGTTAAATTTGAAATTTTATTTTGTTGTCAAAAGTCTAAAAGGCATTTACATACATGATGTATGTAGTATATATGTATATACCAAAAAAAAAAATTGACAAGAAATAAAAATGCAACATTTGTAAACATAGTTATTTTCAAAAAATACATATTTGTATTACTTTACATTGCTCCAAAATTTCTGCATTTACTGTGCTTCAAAACACAAATGACATTGTAGGTGCTGTCAACTGAAATACAACTTAATGATGAGAAATTCTAAATCTGAGTGTGTTCAACCAAAATAGTTATTTAGAGTGGTTTTAAATAAAATACACGTTAGTTTTAGATGTAAAACAATATTTTGTTCACATATTTGAAAGATTTCTAGCTTTAACTACCACATCGATATTTAACTTGAAGCAACATTTGCGAAATTAAGACTTGTTCTTAGCAACTAAAGTTGAGCCACTCCAATGTCAAAATCCCTAAGGAATTCAACATTTACGTACTACTTCCAATTAGTATTATTACTACAATAATGTACAATTACTTCGCTAGTAAATTAGATGTCATGACAATTTTTGTTGCCCATGGTTTCCCATACAGGAACAAAAAGGATATAATAATCAAGAAGGAATCAAAATCAACATGTGACATCGCCTACTCATTTTTTGGCTGCAATAATATAAAATGGGAAAAATTGCTTTAACAGCAATCATGAAACAAAGAAACCAACAATGCAATAGCAATAGCAAGTACGAAGTTACTAACAGCAACAACAACAGTGTCAACAATATTGTTTGACAGTTTCTGCAAGGGTTACGATCTCAGATCATACCATACTATTGCATGAAATTAAAATTCATTATACGAGTACTAGCATTTTAATTGAGGTAAAATGCATACACTGGACCAGACATGTTAATGAAAACGATAATTTTTATATCAGAATATATTCCAAAAAATTTTTCACGTAAAAAAATTTCTCAGAATCTAAAAATTCTACACAAAAAAAAATTGTTTCAACAAAATTAAAACTTTTATGAAGTAAACATTAAAAATATTCATAAATCCAAATGAGACTCTCATGAATTTTTTGCTTGAAGTTCCTATCGAATGAGATTAGTTATGGACTCATGGCCTCAAAATGGTACGACTATGACCATATTGGTTGCTTAAAGTAGCAGTTTAGCGCCTGTGAAATCAACAGATAGAGTCAAGTGACTCAGTTTTGAAAAACCACAGTACTCGAATGGAGTATTGCAAAAGCCCTAAACCCAACCTGTGACATTAATATGACCGATACGATCAATCAGATCTAAGTCTGATATCCCAGATAGGTCACCCAGTATGTGTGCCTAGTGTGCCTTATACTGCCCAAAGCTTCACACTCGCAGAAGGGATGATATACTGTCTCCTCTTCTTCAGTGTTTCTCAGCTGCGGCAGTATCATTGCGCTAAAGTCCGATTCTTCCTGCATATTTATTGATCAGTCAATGACCCGTCAACATGGCCGCTAGCCTTGATGTGTCCCTTCTACTTCTATTGAAATGAGATTAAGTCTGAGATTAAGTTATAGTCTGGCCAGGTTTGCCTTGCAATCATAAAGGGTTTTTCAACAGGGATGCTACAAAAGTAGAAAGACAGGGACAGCAAACGACGCCATATTTCTTGCCGCTCTTTTGACATTTCTCTTCAGTAAGGTTTGCCATTTCATGATGGAAAGATATACGAGCCAACAACGAGTCGAAATTATTAAAATTTACTACCGAAATTCGGAGTCAGTGGCCTCAACGCTAAGAGCGCTACGTCCAATTTATGGTCGTCATAATCGTCCTAGCAGATCAACAATTGAGCGTCTAGTGGAAAATGTTCCGTGCCAGTGAGACAAAGACGTGCCCGTAGTGTTGAGAATATTGCTGCCGCTGAGGCTTCAGTTGAAGAAAGCCCAAATGTATCTCTCACACGTCGTTCTCAAGCGTTGGACATCTCTGTGACGTCGTTGTGGCGAATTTTGCGAAAAGATCTTGGCCTACATCCTTACAAGATCAAAGTGACGCAAGAACTGAAGCCGCTTGACCACCAGAAGCGTCGTATGTTCGTGAATTGGGCTGAGCAACAACTTGAAAATGATTCGGATTTTCATCGAAAAATCATCTTCAGCGATGAGGCTCATTTCTGGCTGAATGGCTTCGTCAATAAACAAAATATACGTTATTGGTCAGACAGCAATCCACACGTACTCCATGTGTCATCATTGCATCCCGAAAAAATTACGGTTTGGTGCGGTTTATGGGCCGGCGGCGTCATTGGGCCGTACTTCTTCCGTGCTGATCAAGACCGGCACGTTACTGTGAATAGGAATCGCTACCGTTCAATGATAACCGAATATTTTTGGCCCCAATTGGATAATATGGACTTGGAGGACATGTGGTTCCAACAGGACGGCGCCACAAGCCACACAGCGAATGTCACAATCAATTTATTGGAAACCATGTTTGGAGAACGTGTTATCTCATGAAATGGTCCAGTCGATTGGCCGCCTCTGTCGTGCGATTTGACGCCTTCGAAAATTGGGTTCAGCGTCTGGACTTCTGCAAAGAGATCGTTTTCCATATATAATGGCATCGAACGTACTTTCACAGGAATAAAGAATTTCATTGATATCCAAAACCGTTTTGTTTTATTTAAAAAAAACTTTTGTAGCGCTCTTATTGAAAAACCCTTTACATGTGTCAATAATCCTCCTTATATTTTGCGCTACTCATAGAAAGTGAACGAAGATTCCCAGTAGTGTTGCGAATGATTCCACAGAAGAAGCATCAAAAGCAGAACATGTTCTTGCTAGTTTGTCTGCCCGTTCATAATAATCACGGGAAGGCGACTTAGCTTTGGCAGGGCGGTATGATATTTCAGTGCCTTTTTGAATAAAAGAAAGTTATTCCTTTCTGAACATAGTCTTCACTTAGCTCGACACATTTAGTCCAGCGTTTTTCCATTTAATTTATTCCTTCCAGATAACAGGTTTTCTCGAGTTTCAGTAACGACCTCTTTATTCAGTTCAAAAATCGTACCGTCAAACCATTTCTGTGTGTTTGGAAACATGAAATAAATAGTTTGCAGGGGGTTAAATCTGGAGAATATACTGGATAGGGTAGACTGGATAGGGTGGCCATGGCGATTACAGACGTGTACGCCGGTGCACTTTCATGGTCGAAAAGCAGTTTCTTCTTCACCAAATGCGGTCGTTTTTTCTTGAAATTGACATGATCTTGTTGGCCGACAGACCCACCTTGCCCATCTTTGCTACACGTTCACCCGTCCAAGTCAACTGCTATCACTGTTCCTTGGTATCTGGTGCGTTGTGATGATTCCATATTTGTCTACGGTTATGAAGGGCACGGAAACTCCTTCGGATTTCGATTAAACATTGCCGAACACTCCTCTTAACTTTTTCATTTCATTTCATTTCATTTCATTTATTTCAGTCAATGGAACATGATATCCTTACAGACTATGATTAAAATAATTACATATGTATTAATTTAAGTACAAAAATTTACAAATTAAATAATGTAAAGAGAAGTAACTTAAAAGAATCTTTTGATGTACAAAACTCTATTAGTTGGTTTGGGATTCCATTTATAGCTATTTCATTAATAGCATTTAAATCGGCACACGTGCGATTTAAAGTACTGTTTTGGGCATAGTTTGTGCGATGATATGGAATACAAAAAATATTATGGTGACGAAGTACTCTAGGTGGAACATACAATTTTATTTGCGATAACAAATCTGGACAGTCGATACCACCAGAAATTATATCAAAGACAAATAGTGCAGCTTGAAATCTGCGACGATGTTCCAATGTTTCGAGACCTAATAATAAACCTCTTGATCTATATGAGGGTATAGGATCAACAAACTTAAATGATGAAAGTGCGTACTTAAGGAAAATACGCTGCACTCTCTCAATACGAGAAATGTATATTCCACAATGTGGGCTCCAAACAGCAGCAGCATATTCTAACTTTGATCTGACGTAAGATGTATATAACAATCTCAACGTACAAGGATCAGAAAAGTCAGAACAACTCCTTCTTATAAACGCAAGTATGGCATAAGCTTTTGGAACAATATAATTAATATGTGGAATAAAAGACATTGTTGAGTCAAAAACAACACCTAGATCAATTGTTGAGTCTGCAGTTTTCAATTTATAATTACCAATTTTGAAGACCGATTGAATTGGGTTTCTAGATCTGGTGAAAGAGATATGAAGGCATTTATCTAGATTTAACTGAAGGTTATTGAATAAACACCATTTATGCAGGTTGTCCAAATCATTTTGAAGGTTTAATACATCATTAATAGAATTTATTTTACTATATATTTTTAAGTCATCAGCATATAACAAATAATTCACATTAGAAAAACAACTTGATATATCATTTATGAAAAGATTAAAAAACAGCGGACCCAAGATGCTACCTTGAGGGACGCCTGATACTTGCTCATATGGCGAAGATTCATAACCTTCAACAATTACTTTACATATTCTATTTGATAGATATGACTGTATCCACATTAAGAAATTTGAATGGAAACCCATCCCTTGCAACTTAGAATACAGAATTTCAAAGGACACCTTATCAAAGGCCTTAGAAAAATCAGTATAAATGACCTCAACTTGTTTGCCTAATTCTAAAGCTGATAAACAATACTCACTAAAAACTGTTAGGTTTGTGGTAGTTGACCTTCCTGAATAAAACCCATGTTGACATGGAGATATAAGAGACTTGGTTAAGAAAAATAGCTTTTTATACACCACATGCTCAAAAACTTTCGAAACGCATGACAACTTGGATATCGGCCTATAACTAGTTACATCATCCTTTCTGCCATTCTTATAGATGGGTGTAATAAATGCCAACTTCCATCTATCAACAAACACTCCTTGGTTAAGTGACAAATTAAATATATAAGTAAGAGCAAAAGTTATTGATGGTGCGCATTTTTTCAATAAATAAGCACATAGACCATCAGAGTCAGACTCCATATTGTTTTTTGTTTGCATTATAGCGTTATAAACGTCATCTTCTGAAACTTCTAGGATACCAATGTCTAGCATATCAAGTAAATTTGAGTATCTAGCTGCATGGATCGTTGAAGATTCAAAGTTTGAACTAAAATATTGTGCGAACATATTGGCGGCATCGTTCCCCGATTCAGAAACACGGCCCCCATACATAATCTTCGATGGAATATCCGAAACCTTTTTCTTCGATTTAACGAAAGACCAGAAAGATTTCGGATTACTTCTTATTTGCTCCTCTTTCTGCAAAATAAATTGTTTATACAAAAATTTGTTTAAAAATTTAAATTCTCTTTGATAATAGATAAACTTATCATGGCTTTCTAGACTGCCATAATCAATATAATGTTTGGGTAAAAACATATGAAATCAACCAATGAGTTGACCGCACCGATTTCGAATTGGATGAATTTTGGTACGAAGGGAAAGTTAAACATAATAATAGCGTTTGCCAACTTTCAGTGCCGTAGCTCTCGTATTTTCAGAATTATGGCCATTCCAAGTTGGCAAAAATCAATAAAAATGCACTCAGATACCTTAACACAATTTTTAATATCTCGAAAAGTATTCATTGTACGTTAATAATCAAGGGCTCATTTTACAGACTAAAACATGCGCCATTCCAAAAAAAAATTTTTTTCAAATTTTCGATCAAGGATAATGTAAATAAAAAAGGACTAAAATTTCCAAAGGATATTTCTCGAAAGTCAATATTTTTAAAAATTTCAAAAAAATATATGTTAATTCTTATTATGTTTTGTACAAGTCTGTCAAATTTCAATGTGGAGTCTTTATTACAACATGAGTTATTAAGAAAAAAGCAGGCGAAGGTTTATGTATTTCATGAAATGTACCAAAATACAAAAAGGTGACAAATTACAAAAAGAAGGACATATCAAATGTAACGGAACTTTTTCGACTTTACAACCTAGATGAAATATTTATTGCCTGTTCACACAAAAAATTTACAAATATTTTATGACCTGTGGTCGGCTTATTGGCAGTAGCAAATTCAGTCCCTATTTAAAAAACATTTTATGACCCGTAGTTCACGCAAATTTTCCAATTCAAGAAAAGAAAGGCGTGTATTTTTTTACCTGTAATCTATTTTTTGTACCAAAAAAAACAGTATAAATCGTTCAGAGACTGTAAGTCAAACTTCAGTTGAATACTAGATTTCATAAGTGCTAAACGTCAAAGTGTTATAGTGTTAAAGTGACTTGATCGTTTGAAAAAACAAAAAAAAGAGACTAAATATTTAAATAAATTATAATTATTGTCAATACAAAAAAGTCGTGCACAATTCATTCGGTTGTGGTATTTAAAAAAAAAAATATGCCATTCCATTCAACATTTTGCTGTAATCCTTTTAAAAAATCCGGTCACACTGGGTGCAATAAAAGTTTAAGACAAGTCCAAGAATGGATGCTACAGTATACTAAGGATAAAAACATTACGATCTCAAATAAAATTTGTGGGACATGTAGAATAAAATTTTCGCATCTGAAGAAATCTAATAAATCTAATTTGGAAGAAGGTTCAGACATAAACGAAAATGTAGATACTTTCGATGACATTGCGTCAGGCACGGAAGAAGATGACATTGCGTCAGGCACGGAAGAAGTTGCTATTTCAAAACTAAACCAATCTTTACCGTATCTGGAACAATCTCCGATAAAAAAGAAGAAGTTACATCAAAAACGGTACAGAGATGGAAAATTCAGGAAAATAAGTGATTCGATTCAAGACAAAATTTTCCACGGTTCAGCACAATCAACTTCGCATATGTGCCCACAATCCGAAATAATAGAACAATTAAAAGAAAAGTTTAAAACATTAACAAAAAATAGCGAGAAAATCCAACTGCTAACAATTATACCAAAAAGCTGGGCAATACATAAAATTGAGGAAGAATTCCTGGTTACAAACTATATCGCGCGAAAAGTTAAGCATTTGGTTGAAACAAAGGGTGTGATGAGTACGCCTAACCCAAAACTGGGAAGTCCAATTTCACCAGTGACAAGCAATTTAGTAAAATCCTTTTATGAATCCGATGACGTCAGCAGGTGTATGCCCGGACAGAAAGATTTCGTGTCTTTTTTTGAAAATGGTACAAAAGTCAGGAAAAATAAAAGACTTTTGCTTGGAAACTTAAGAGAAATGTACGCCTTATTCAAGGAACGACATGATGGAATAAAAATATGTATTTCCAAGTTTTGCCAACTTCGTCCGAGGAATATAATTCTAGCAAATGCGAGTGGATCTCATAACGTGTGTGTTTGTACAAAGCATCAAAATGTGAAGCTGATGATTGATGCCATAAATTTAAAAAAATTAACTGCTGGTGTTCCGAATTATCAGCTTGAATGTTACAAAGATTGTTTGAAACAAATGACATGCATTCCATCTTCTTCAAAGTGTCACCTACGTAAATGTAACAAGTGTCCAGGAATTGAAAATTTAAAAGCAAAACTAAATCAATTACTAGAGCAAAATGATATTGATGAAATAACATATAAACAATGGGTAAGTGTAGATAGGGATAATTTGGAGACCATGATTGGCCAAGCCGACGTTTTTGTGGATTCCCTATGTGAAAAACTTGAAATTCTATTACCTCATTCATTTATTGCAAAACAGCAGGCAGCATATCTGAGCGAAAGAAAATCAAATTTGGAAGAAAATGAGTATATAGCAGTTTGCGATTTTTCAGAAAATGCTTCTTTTACTATTCTGGATGCAGTCCAGGGATTTCACTGGAACAACTCTCAGGCCACTTTATACCCAATTGCTATTTATTTTAAATCAGATGGAAAAACAGAACATACAAACTTCATAATAATATCTGATTGTCTTGTACACGATTCTGTAGCTGTTCACCTGTTCCATCGCCACCTGAATATATTTTTGAGAAAAAAGTTTAAAATAACCCCGAAGAAAATCACGTATTTTTCAGACGGTAGTGCTGCCCAGTTTAAAAATAAAAAGAACTTTATCAATTTATGTTATCATATGGAAGATTTTGGATGTAATGCTGAGTGGCATTTTTTTGCAACAAGCCATGGAAAGGGCCCAAGTGACGGTCTTGGAGGTACCGTAAAGAGAGAGGCACGTCGAGCTAGTTTACAGCGTCCATTACAAGGTCAAATAACTACTCCAAAACAATTATATGAATGGTGCCTGCAAAATCTTTTGAACTGTAATTTCGAGTTTTTAACTCTAGAAGACCACGAAGAAGAAGCACGGTTCCTTCAAATTCGTTTTAAAGATTTGCGTACTATTCCTGGAACTCAAAAGCTGCATTCTATTGAACCTGTAGATAAAAAAAAATTAAAGTCAAGCGATACGCGGCAGATGCAGATTTTTTAATTGAAATCCTTCAGAAATAAATAAATATGCTGTAATAAAGTGTTTAATAATGACAATACATTATGTTGTACTTTTTATTAAAAGTTTAGCAATGGAGAAAAAGAGTTTAAGCAAAGAAAAGTCGAAAAAGTTCCGTTACATTTGATTTGTCCTTCTTTTTGTAATTTGTCACCTTTTTGTATTTTGGTACATTTCATGAAATACATAAACCTTCGCCTGCTTTTTTCTTAATAACTCATGTTGTAATAAAGACTCCACATTGAAATTTGACAGACTTGTACAAAACATAATAAGAATTAACATATATTTTTTTGAAATTTTTAAAAATATTGATTTTCGAGAAATATCCTTTGGAAATTTTAGTCCTTTTTTATTTACATTATCCTTGATCGAAAATTTGAAAAAAAATTTTTTTTGGAATGGCGCATGTTTTAGTCTGTAAAATGAGCCCTTGATTATTAACGTGCAATGAATACTTTTCGAGATATTAAAAATTGTGTTAAGGCATCTGAGTGCATTTTTATTGATTTTTGCCAACTTGGAATGGCCATAATTCTGAAAGTTCGAAGGCTATATGTCTGAAAGTTGGCAAATACTATTGTGCCGATCAAAAGATCATGTGTACAAAATCTTATCAAATTTGGAGGTGATGAGGTCACAAATGTTAATATTTTCGGTTGATTTCATATGTTTTTACCCGTTTATGAAACTTATTACGGAGGTTTTTGAGTTTTTTTAAGACCTGGAGTATACCAAGGTAGCTTATACGGTTTGGCTTTCTTTAAAGGAATATTTAAATTGCAAATTACCAAAACAGTACTTAAAAATTTCTCATAACACGATGATGCTGATTTGCACGAAAATACCTGTCCCCAAACAACATCACTAAGTAAAGTATTTATCACATCAAAATTACATCGGTTAAAATTGAAATTAAAAGATACTGGACATTGAGAATATTTAAAAAAGCAGTACGAATCTATTTCAAATAATAAAGCACTATGGTGTACATTAGGAGGAGAAATTGCCAGCAAACTCTCACATAGACAAAACTTACAATCATCTGGAACAAAAACCAGATCCAAAAAACGGTTTAAGCGGTTAGAAACATAATTAATTTGAACCAAATTTAAACTCAGCATACTATCAATGAAATTGATCTCCTTACATTTATTTATATTACTAGGTAATAACTCCGTACTATCACAAATTTGGGACCAAAAAATTTCGCTAAGGTTGAAATCTCCTAAAACACAGATTCGAGAATTTTCGGCCAATTTCTCATCTAATGCAATGATATTTGAAATATGTGCCTCATACACTTCATCTGCACTTGCAGGTGGAATGTATGACACACAAACATAAAATAAAAAAGTAGGGTTATAGATTGATACAAACAGTTGATCGATTAAACCATCCTTATTATCGATGGCAATTGAGGATGACTTATATTCACGCTTGACTGCAACAAGTACTCCACCACCTCTAGAGTAGCCGGTGGGAATCTCATTTCTATCCTTCCGATACACATTAAAAAGATTAAGATCAAAAAATTCAGCATCAGAAAATTCAGCATTTAACCATGTTTCCACCAACACAATTACATCATATTCACATTGAGAAGAAAAATCATGAACCATTTTGGACTTTGTACGCATTCCTGATAAATTCTGGTAGTAGATTTTAAAGCCAGATTTTCCACAAACTACTTCTGCCTTTCCGGCATTGGTTTTCTTGGAAAATTTAAAAAAGGACGCACTTTAATATCGGTTGGCCATATTTCAGCATTCACAACTTCATTAAAAAAGCATGGAGATATGCCGAGTTTGAAATTAACTCGTCTAAGTTCATTTAAATCGATATCCTTTTTTACTAATTTAAAACATTCCATATGTTGTTTACTTATTTTAGTATGTTTTTCAACATATTGAATTATTTGTTCCGTTGAAACAGTAGGCTTAAACGAAGATATATGAATCCACTTTTTTTGTATAACAACATCGAGCTCATCAGAAGTGTTAACCCCAACTACTACAGGCCCCTTCTTACGTCTACGCTTCTGTACGTTCACCCAGCCAGATGTTTTTTGTAATGGTTGCATGTTGTCATCAAACATATTAGCATCGTTCTCTCTAACATTAGATGCAATTGTTGGAAAAGATGATATAGACGAAGCAGCAGACAAAAATTGAGTATTTTCTACATTTGATACAGCATTAACAGCTATCACACTTGCATTCACATCAGCAACAACAACATCATTATCAGTTTCATTAGCAATATGCAAATTAGTGTTATTGTTTTTTTTAGATTTTTGTTGAATTTTTGGCAGTTTAGCTAATTCTTTATTTTTTGCAAAGTCAACGAACTGTTGTTTTAACTCTCGCAGATCTTGATTTAAAGTTGAGTCAATCGTATGTTTAAGCTCTCTTATTTCATCATGTAAAGAAGAGATGTGAGACAGCAAGTTAAATGTAACACTCAAACAATTATTGCAATTAAAAACAATATTTTTGTTATTGTTAAACACTTCACATAATTTAACGCCAATCTTAGCACAAATTAAGTGATATTTTGCTCTACATAGATGACAAGCAACGAAGTCTTTCTTTAACGCGTCAAAACACTTCGCGCAGTGAGTATTTAACGGAGCATCCATAGAACATGACTGGATTGTTAAACAGTCAGATAACAACTTATTATACGGTTACGCTTATGGTTGATAGCTTTTTTATGTTCAAGTAAGCAGCGATTCTCCTCGACATGGATAAAATTAGCTTACGACAAGTCTCTACCAGAAAATTGTACCATGTTTTTTCAATATTTTTCCATACTTCCTGTTTTTAGTGCAGAGAAGAAAGTTGTCGATATAGTTCACCCCAACAATTCTCTATGGAATTATGGTCAGGGAACTGATTTTCCCATTCAATAACGTTCAAATTATGTTACCGAAATTACGCAGCCACTAATTTTGATGAATTCTTGTGGTCATTAACTTGTGGAAATTTCCATTCTAGTGTATATATTCCTCAGCATATGATAGTATAACTGTTTCTAACAACTCTTTGCATACAAATCTAGCAACTTCATTTTCAATAAGATGTCTCTGACCTACTCCCTCGCCAGAAAAAGAGCTCCAAACCATGACATTTACTTCTGCATGTTCAAGATTTTTTTTTTGTAAATCTTCTATATATAATTCCTTTCCTTTCGGTGAATATTTGTTTCCACATCATTATCAAATAAAATTATATTTCACCACTTTTTTCGCCTTGACCTCCGCACCATGTTTTATGAGTCATGGCATAGTTCTTCGTCTTCTTCGAATTAGCCTGTATGAGTAATGGAACTTTTCGATCTATTCTACGCGGTATTTTTGCAGTCACCAATCTTTGTCGGACCGTTCGGGATGAAAAAAAACTTTCCCAATTTCATTAAAGTTGCTTTAGAGAATTTAAAAGTCTCGTTAAGCTAAACTTACTATGCGATTAATTGTTCCTGGAGAAGCTTTTTTAATAGCTTCGCGTCTTTCAATATTTATTTTTGGTTTTGAGGCATTTGTAAGGAAATTTTCTAACCGTCCCAACGATACAGCAATAAATTTATGAAGATTTCCTTGCTCTCGCCGCGGATAAAGTACACTTCTTTCTTCACTGCAGTGATGTCCACAACTTATCCTAAATGCACATTTATTCCCAATTAATATAATTTAACCTACATAATTAGTTATCACAACTATTTCACTGTCTCAGTCAAACTGCATACAAAGCTAAAAACTTCCCCGCATTTTTTACTACAAGCATTTTTGGAATTCCCCTTCTTAATTTGAAAACAGTGAAGCCGGATGTAAAAGATTATAATGTTCGTTAGGAACTATTTTTTACAATTTCTGTTAAATTAAAAAAAATAAAAATACCGTACATCTACTTCTCTGTCCATTCAATGTTGCGTTGGATGAAACAACACTTTCTTTTTCGCTTTTTTCCTTAATTTCATCACTCAAACGCTGCAGTAAAATAGCAAATTACTTGCCGTTGATTGTTTTTCCTTTTTGAAGATAAAAAATTAAAGTTATTCCACGCGCATCCCAAATAGCAGACGCCATAATCTTGCCTGCAGAAGGAACTACCTTCGCATTCTTTGGACACAATTCTCCCATTTCAGTTCACTGTTTTGACCGTTCCTTTGTCTGAGGTGTGCAGTGGTTGACCCATGCCTCATCCATGGTTATAAGTCGATGCAAAAGCTGACTTAATTGCGGTGAAACCTCTCGAAACACTCTATAGAAACATCTTCACGACGCAGTTTTTTTAAATTTTTTAAATTTCCACCTTCAGTCGAAGATCAGCCAATACTATTTTGTGGATTTTCTGAACCATGGCCACTTCAAGTGGTTCCTAATGGCAGGTCATACGGCCTCGTTTTAACTCTACTACCGAATATTTCATAGTCATAAACGACTCCTGCAGAGTAGAATCTTTCAATAATATTCTGAGACTGAGATCTTTTAATATTCCACGGATTTTATCGACGATTATTTTTAGTAGCGATCTCTTTTGGGTGACATGAACGTTCGTCGTCATGACCACAACGTAATTCACTAAACTACTTGTTAACCATTGAAGTTGATCGTGCAGAGTCCCCATAGTATTTATAAAATCTTTACTTGGTTTTGATGACGGTTTGTTTCGGCATCGGAAATTAACTTTTTCCATTTTTGTAACAATTTTCAGGCTTTCAAAGACAAACTTGCTCAAAATTTTACTGTTGTCTATTAACCACCTTAAGTACCAAATGTTATTCAAATATATGTGCTATTTCGTCCTATGGTTTGAAAACAAGTTTCACATGGACACTTTGTGCGTATTAATGAGGAAAGGCATTGTGGAAGGAATCCCCTGATCCCTCCAAGTTCTTTTAGTTCGTGATCGTAGCGTTTTTTTTTTTTTCAATAAAAACAAGTAAGAAAATTATAGTAGGTTTGGACCGACTATACGATAACCTATACCATGCGTTTAGAGACCCTATCCCTTAGGTCCAACTAATTGGATATAGAAAATAACCATAAACCAAATTTGAGCGTTGTTATTAATTCTTTTGGATGCAGATGTGAAAACGTTCATATCGGATGCTATATTTATAATGGGGACTAGGTCAACTAATGGACCGATGCTGACCATATTTCGTAAAGTCACTTATATTTTTCAGAAACATATACCAACCAAATTTTGAAAAATCTACGCAACATTTTTGTTTTTTGAAAGATTTAAGTGAAGATCGGGAAGAAGCTTTATATGGGGACTATGACTAAGAATTGTCCTATAGGGTTTATTTTTATACTATTGATTAATGGATGCAATAAATATACACAGACCCAATTTGACCGAGACCTCTATGATAACTTGGTCTGAACATAAACCGATTTTCACCAATTTCAATATGGTTCATCCTATGGCCGGTATAAGTACATGTACTAAATTTCATCAAAATATATTTATATTTTAGGCTTAAGCCAACATAAAGCCGAACTTGATCATTTTCTTAGAGACAATCAAATTGATATTTTGCTTGTCTCTGAAACCCACTTGACTCGTAGGAGTCTCTTTTCACTGCGCGGATACACTTTGTATGATACTAAGGATCCAAGAGGTAGATCATGAGGTGTAAAAACTACCCTCAAGCTACTAAGTTTGAAGAACTTGGATATAGCCTAGCGATTTCATCAATATATTCTCCCCCAAGGTTTTCTATATCAGAAAATCAATATACAAGTTTTTTTAATTCACAAGGCCCTCGTTTCATAGTTGCTGGCGATTTTAATACCAAGCATATATTCTGGGGGTCACAGCTTATATCCCCGAAGGGTCGTGTTTTGTTCAACACAATTTCTATAATGGGTATGGATGTGGTCTCAAGCGGAGAACCAACGTACCGGCCAACAGATGGGCAAAAAATACCCGATTTGATCAATTTCGGATTAACGAAGAACATCGCAAAAGAACTTGTGCATGTAGAATCTTCATTGGAACTTTCGTCTGACCACACACCCGTTATTGTTACTATATCGAACCCCCAAAAAATTGTGTCCCCATCTGGTGATTTAACGCTTTCAAGCAATATTGATTGGCTAAAATACAAAAAGTTTCTTAGTACCCATTGCACAGAAAGCCTTCCGCTAAGAACACCAGATGATATTGAACTCTTGATTGTCAACTTCGAATAAAATCTCAAACTAGCTGCTCAACTTGCTACTAAACCTCCTCGTCACATCAGGCCATATAGAACTACTTCTGTAGATGTTGGAAGGCTGTTAGGTGAAAAAGGAAGAATTCGAAGAGAGTGGCAACTGCACAGATATCCTCAACATAAGCAACAATTGAAGGAATGCACGAAAAACCTACGGAAACTGCTTGAAACACAAGGAAATGCTAATTTGAATAGTTATCTTGAAAAACTGGATCCAACAGAAAAAACTGAGCTACAAAAAATCTTAAAAGACTTGTTGTATGTAAGCCTCCTCTAAGAAAGGAAAGTGGAGGATGGGCTAGGAATGACAAAGAGAAGGGAGATCTGTTTGTTGAACATCTAAAAAAAGTTTTTACTCCAAATATAACCCCTAGTTTTATTGACGAGTTGCCACCTCTTACTTCAAAAAGACTATTGCTGATTTAAACCCCCCAAAAAAGCATCGCGGATCCATGGGATCAGTAATAAAATGCTTTTGGAGTTACCCCGAATAGCATTAAGAATAATTCTGTTTATTTTTAATGCTATAACATGCCTTGAACATTTTCCCCCAGAATGGAAAGTTTCACTCGTTACAATGATACCTAAACCAGGTAAAGATCACAAAAAGGTCGATTCGTATAGACCAATAAGTTTACTGTCCAACTTGTCAAAATTATTCGAGAGAATTTTGCTAAACCAACTTACAATATCCGTAGACCAAAATAATGTCATTCCAACACATCAATTTGGTTTCAGATGAAAACACAACAACACTGAGCAAGTTCACAGAGTTGTAAGTGCCATAAGAAGAGCTTTTGAAGAGAAAAAGTACTGCTCTGCAGTTTTATAGACGACTCGCAAGCCTTCGACCGAGTTGTTGTTCGAACAGTTGTTGCCCCCGAACACACATACGCTAATGGAGAGCTATATAATTAATAGAAAATTCTCTATAAGAGGGAAAAGCTTTGTGAGCCCTCCACAGACAATTGATGCCGGTGTACCACAGGGTAGTATCTTGGGCCCGCTTCCGTACATCCTTTACACATCAGACATGCCAACAAATGAAAATAGACTTACGTCGACTTTTGCGGATGATACTGCAACTCTAAGCGTACACGAAAACCCCTCAACAGCATCTCTTCTTTTACAGAGCCATATTGAAGAGCTGGAAGATTGGCTAGATATGTGGAACAAAAGTGTATCCACGTAACTTTTACCCTAAGAAGGGAGACTTGTCCTCAAATTCGAATTAGGAACCAGTCTATACCTCAACATTCCTCTATTAAATATCTCGGTCTACATCTTGATCGCCGACTTACCTGGAAACGTCATATAGACGCTAAATTGACACAAATTAAGTTGAAATTAGTCCAATTCACATGGCGAATTGGCAGGAACTCAAAGTTAAGTCTCGATTGTAAGCTCTTGATTTATAACTCCATTTTCAAACCCATTTGATGCTATGGTATACAGTTATGGGGAACAGCCTCAGCTTCAAATATAGAAAGAATACAAAGATGCCAAAACAAGATTTTGAGAATGATTACAGGCGCACCATGGTACATGAGAAACTCACAATTGCACAGAGACTTCAATGTTTCTCTAGTAAAGTACGAAATCACTAGATATAGTGCAAATTATTTGGAAAAGCTCGAGTCTCACCCGAATCCTCTAGCACGTAACTTAATCAACAATCGTATCCACCAACGCTTAAGAAGGAGGGAGACTGCTGATCTAATTGGATGAAAAATGGATTGATACAATTATTTTTTTTTTTCATCATTAGATTACATATGTATATAGAATAAATGAAATTTTGTCTGGCACCGGCTGGTTTTAATATTTAAGTTTTAGGTTTAAGATTTGAATAACTTATTGTTAGTTCACAAACCTATGTGAAGATTCAATAAATAAAGATGAGTTACAAAAAAAAAAAAAAAAAATTTTCGACTGTTGTTTGATTACAAGGGTTGCATGGACACACAGTCAGACGGACAGATGGACATCGCTAAATCGACTCAGAAAGTGATTCTGAGTCGATCGGTATAATAAAATATGGGTCTAAGTCAAATATTTTTGGTAATTATAAACATCAGCACCCTAACCACATAGTGGTATAGCCTATAAAAATTCACACTTTATGGCGAAATTGGAAAACTGATTATGAGAAAAAATAATTATACGAGGGCGAATCAATAAGTCCATGAATTTTCAAACTTCCCTCGTAGTTATATGAAATGCAGCACTGCTCCCATCAAGTACCACCTGTTAGTACACTACTGTAAAATTTTGAACAAGTTCCTTAATTTAGTTTGCGTTTTTTTTTTTTTTTAAATGGAAAAAAGTGAATTTCGAGTGCCATTAACGTTATTTTTTGCGAAAAAAAAAACCATCAATCAAACCAAGGAAAAGCTTGATAAATACTATGGGGACTTTGCACCACCGATTTCAATAGTAAATAAGTGGTTTACTGACTTTCGTTGTGGTCGCACAAGTACAAATGATGCTGAATGTTCTGGACGGCCAATTGTGGTCAATACACGCGAAAATGTCGAAAAAATCCACGATATGGTGTTGGCCGATCGAAGAGTAAAAGTGCGTGAGATTGTTGATGCCATAGGCATTTCTTATGGCAGTGTGGTTTCGATTTTAAATGATCAGTTGGGCTTAAGAAAGCTGTCTGCAAGATGGGTGCCGCGTTTGCTTTCAATTGACCATAAACGTAATCGTGTGACAACTTCAAAGGCTTGTTTGGTGTTATTTAACCGCAATTCGTATGAGTTTTTGCGGCGTTTTGTAAACATGGATCCATTACAACACTCCGGAGACCAAGCAGCAATCTAAACAATTGGTTTCTCCGGCTGAACCGGCTCCGAAGAAGGCCAAGTTAAGTTTGTCGGCCAATAAGGTGATGGCAATAGTTTTTTGGGACGCACGCGGGATAATCCACATCGATTACCATCAAAAGGGAAAAACAATAAACGGCGAATATTATGCCAACTTATTGGACCAATTTAACGAGGATTAAAAAAACGACCCCATATGGCCAAGAAAAAAGTTATTTTTCATCAAGATAATGCACGTGTGCAGTCTCAATGGCAATATTCCATGAATTGTGCTTCGAATTCGTACCTCATCCACCATATTCTCCGGATTTAGCCCCCGGTAACTATTTCCTATTTCCAAACCTAAAGAAATGGTTCGGTGGAAACAGATTTAGCTCCAACGATGAAATTATCGATCAAAAATTCCTATTTCATGGACCTCGAAAAATCCTATTTTTTGGAAGGGATACAAAAATTGGAGAAACGTTGGATTAAGTGTATTGAACTAAAAGGAGATTATGTTGAAAAATTTTTTTTTTTTTGCAAAAAAAAGCTGTGTTTCATTCTAAAAGTCACAGACTTATTGATCCGTACGAAACAAAATCCCACATTCGGTATATTGTGTCGGCCAAAACAATGATTTAGAACCTGTTAACGAGGTGAGTTTTCTGGCCCACTGTGTCCTATATGAACATAAGCAAACGTGTATTGGAATGAATGAATGTACATATATCTGATTAATGCTGCTACAGACAATTGTTGTTAAGTTTTTTTTTTTTTTTTTTATTTGTAACACTGCAGTAGTTGTTACTAGTAACGGACTGACTGACTGACTGACAATGTATATTGCCGGAAAACTGACATGTTGACTTATGTCGCATATCTGATAGACATTGGATTGTTGTCTATTTTCTTTGTTTATTTGTTTGTTTGTTTGTTTTCATTATTTTGCTGCTCATCCTGTTGTTATGGTTTCGCACGCAAATTCGTCGCCATTAAAACAATATCCATATTCCGTACAATTGTTTTCATACACACTGACATAAAATGGTCATCAGGTCAAAAACAGTCACTCTACTCCCTCTGACTGACATACAATCTGAGTTGTTTCCTCACACGTGTATTGTGGCTACAGTTCATGTGTCGGCGGTAATGTTTTCAAACTTGAAATCAAAAATACAGCAAAAAAAAAATAACCAAAACGAAAACAAAGTGTCAGTTTCAATTTTATTTGATTTAAACTGATTATCCAGTATGTAAATTCTTCATTTATACACATCAATCAAATTAAGCTGTAAATATTATAACACCTTTATGCCATTTACATCTGCCGTGTCATTTCTGTTATTTTTTTTTTTTGTTTCATTTTTAAAATTGAGGCTTAATGTAACATAAATGATGGAATATTGAATATTATAAATACATAGTGTCAATATTAAATAGTTAATTAGCATTTTAACTGTCTGCAGAAATTCAATGACTGTCATACAATTCAAGAGCAGAGTAAAATGTTTTTCTTAAATTTTAAGGGTAAAGTGAAGGTGATACTCATAGCTCAACATTCACCTTTCTAGTTACTAGACATTTAAGATTCTAATTATAATATTACTATGCTACCTGTAAATACTTTTCGAAATATTTAACATATTCGTTAACTTAGAAATTAAAAATGTGAAAATAAAACAAATTAATTATTCTACTGAATAGTTATTAAAATAAGACAATCGAGAATTTTTCGACCTAGCCCGACTATGCCTTATTTACTTGACTGTTATTTTAAATCTTTTTTAATGATAATTGTTGTTATTTGGCCAATTTATCAATAGGGCAAATCCATAAAAATGTCAACTTTGATGAAAAAAATTTTTTTTCATTTATATGAAGTTTAAAAATATGTTAAAATATGTTCCAAGTTACATAATTTAATTTCTTACAAGTATTCTAGATTAAAAAATAATTAAAAAATTTATTTGTTTGATAAATTTTCATTTAATACATATTTAAGAAGCTTTAGTCATTCCGTCACAGTCATTCCGTCACGTCAAATGACAGTTAATAACTTCAACACTATCATAGCTAAGTAGCTCTGAATTATAATTTTATATTGCTTATATACCATATGTAAAATATTCATTAGTTTAAAAACTGACTAGCTTCTTAATTGACAAAAGTTCCTAGGTTTTAATACCAGGACAGAGTCATGGTAGCAAAAATGTCATTCCGTCACACAATAAGAAATTTTAAATCTCTTACTCATTAACAATAATTTTCAAACCGAATAATGAATTTTCAATTGAAAATAGCTTTGTGAAATAGCCTTAACTTCAATTTTTCAACTCAAAATGTCATTCCGTCACATATGGAATTGCCCAATATTGAGTGTATTATTTTCTTAAGCTAATAAGGCCTAAAGTTTTATGTAATTAATTTCAATTTTATTACAATTTTGCTCGACGTTTCGCCGATTATATGTCGACTTCTTCTGGAGCTCGTCTATTTATTAATAAAAATATGAAAACAATTTATTAATACAACAATTTATCACCAAAATATTAAAAACTTACAATGTTGACGTTATTACATTAAAAATAAAATTTTTTTTACATTTAATAAATAACAAAAAACATAAAAACACGAACATAATAATAAACACAACTTAATTTAATATCACAGTTTATTTAATGGCAACTCTATAGCTTGCATTTATATTGTTTGTGTCTTCTTTCAAATTTAGTGTTCTCATTAGCTGCTGTTGAATTCGTAAACTTTCTTTTGTATACCTTTTCTTTTCATTATTTTCCTTGTTCAGTATTTTTACTTTTTCAAAGTCAGCTGTGTGACCTGTTTTTAAAATATGTTGTGCCAATGCTGTCGACTCTTTCGCTTTCGTTATGTCTGTTTTATGTTCTAACATGCTTGTGGCTAGTGTTCTCTTTTTTGTGCCTATAAAATCATATCACATTTCTGATTGTCATCTCCCTTGCACGTTATCTCATACACAACGTTGCTTTGTTGTTGTTTCTCAACTGGTGTTTTTACGTTAGTAAATATTGCGCATTTTAATGTTTTTTTTATAAATTCATAATTTGTAACTCAACGTTTACTGATTAACATTTTACCTTAAAAAAGCAGTTCTATATATTTTTTTTAAATATCGCATTAAATTTGAATACATCATCCACTAGTTTGTATTCGAATGGACTATCAAGCTTTTCTATCAGACTTCCTCACGAGTATGAGGTGGAATCTTCGTATCACTAACTTATCCGAGACGTTAGAAAGGCAACATTGATTAAATAACACTTTACTAATAAGCTATGGGCATGAAATTTTCATAGCAATTTTGGAATTATTGACTCCTTTTTACCCTGATAACATAAAATAAAAAATTAAATTAAATTGCCAAAAAATCTCGTCGGTATTTAAATATCTATAATATTAATAGGCAAGGCGATTTCTTGTGTCAGTTTTAATCCTATTTTGACCACACATGCCTCATTTGAAAGGTATTTCTTTTTAGCTGTCCACCAGATTTACAGATTTTTAAATTTTAAATTTTTTTGGCGTAAGCATTTAAAGTTGGTACTAACACATACATAAAATTATACAATGCTATGTGTGTGTTTATTAAATTTTTTAATGTGTTTGTAATAAAAATTTGTTTTTTTGTGTTGATTTGTGAATTGGCTATAATTGATAAGCTTACCTTTACGGTAAGTGCAATTCCTAGAATTTGCACTCGAATTTCAAGGGCTGGAATCTGCTAGTACTCCTTAAAATTTTTTAAATGAAATACCTCATTTTACTAAGCAGAGGTATTTTTTAAACAAATTACACTTTTTTAGAAAAATTACTTCTTTTAGAAATGGAACGTTTTTAAGGAAAGGTACTTCTTTAAAAAAAGGTACCTTCTTAGGAAAATTTACTTTTTTAAGAAGATGTACTTTTTTAAGAAAAGTTCTTTTATAAAAATGTACTACTTTTCTAAAAAGAAACTTTTTTAAGAAAATGTACTTTTTTAAGAAAATGTATTTTTTTAAGAAAATGTACTTTTTTATAAAAAAGTGTTTTTAAAAAGAAACGTTTTTAAGAAAAAATACTTTTTTAAGAAAAGATACTTTTTTAAGAAAAAATGGTACTTTAAAATAGGTACTTTAAAAAAATTATTTTAAAAAAATGGTACTTTTTTAAAAAAAGCTACTTTTTTTAAGAAAATGTACTTTTTAAAAAAAGTACATTTTTAAGAAAACGTACTTTTTTAAAAAAGTGCTTTTTTAAGAAAAGGTACTGTTTTAAGAAAAGTCACTTTTTTAAACAACGTATTTTTTTTAAGAAAATGTATTTTTTTAAGAAACTACACTTTGTAAAAGAGGGTTTTTTAAGAAGGGCACTTTTTACTCATAAGAAAATTTTTTTTAAATATACTTTTCTTAAGAAAAGGTACTATTTTCACAAAAGGGAATTCATTAAAAAATTTACTTTTTTAAGGAAAATTAAATTTTTAAGAAAATTTACTTTTAAAGAAAGGTATTTTTTTGCAAAAAGGTATTTTTTAATATATAATATAATATTTGTAATAATTTTAATATATATAAAATGTAGTTTTTTTTTAAAAGATACTTCTTTAACGAAAGGTACTCTTTTAAGAAAATGTAAAATAAGAAAATGTATCTTTTTTAGAACATTTAGATTTCTATGAAATTGTACTTTTTAAAAAAATATCGCAGCCGCATCTATTTATTTATACTTAATTTTATTTATACAAAACGAATGCATTTATTTAATTGTATGTCAGAGGATTAACCGTTTATTTTGTTAAATCTTTATAAGTAAAGCTAAAATATCTTATTTTCAACAAAATTAATCATCTATGATCGCTTTACCGAAAAAGTAGCATCAAAAGTTAAGCGGTGATTTTTTCCTTTAGAAACCTTAAATAAAGTAAGATGTGACTAGGTTTGGACATTAATAGTCTGACTTGAACCGTCCACTACAAATCTAAAAAAAAATAGATAAAAGTATTAACCAGCTTGGACGTTGATCATCTGGATAGGATAAATCTATTTTTTTAAGAAAATATACTTTTTTAATAAAATGCAATTTTTTTAAGAAAATATACTTTTTCAGGATTTTTTTTTAACAATAGGTACTTTTTTCAAAAGATACTTTTTTAAGAACAGATACTTTTTTAAAAAAAAGCAATTATACTCTTTTAAGAAAAGAAACTTTTCTTTTCTTTTAAGAAAAGGTACTTCTTTAGCAAAAGGTACTAATTTAAAAAAGGGACCTTTTTAACAGCACGTACTTTTTCAAGAAAATTCAGTTTTTTATTAGTTGTTACTTTCTTGTGGTACTTCTTGTGGAAAGATGCTTTTTCAATAAAATGTGCTTTTGAAAGAAAATTTACTTTTTTAAGAAAAGGCAATTTTTAAAGTCAACCTACTTTTTAAAGAAAAAGTACTTTTTGAAGAAAAACTCCTTTTTGAAGAAAAAGTCCTTTATAAAAAAGGTATTCTTTAAAGAAAAGGTACTCTTTAAATAAAAAATACTCTTTAAAGAAAATGTAAAATAGGTACTTTTTAAAGAAAAGTTAATTTAAAAAAAAAGTTAATTTTTAAAGAAATGTACTTATTTAACATAAAAGTACGATTTTAGAAAAAGCACTTTTTGAGAAAAGCCACTATTTGATAATACGTCACATTTTTAAGAAAATTTGCTTTACTACCCAAAGGCACTTTAAATAAAAGGCAATTTTATAAGAAACACACATTTTTAAAAATACCTCTTATTTTTTAGTTATATTACTTTTTACAGGTATAAGGTTTAAGTTTTATAAATTAAATAATAATCATGCGCCGTTCCAAAACCAGTTAGTTAATAATATAGAGCAACAGCCATTCGAGGGGGTGAGAATTTCCACGTCAGGGTGAAAGTTCTAGGACATTATAATAAAACCTCCAAAATCATTAGCGTTTTCAGCTATAATTCAAGTACCCTTAATGTTTTCTCATTTCATTCTTCAGCAAAATTGTAGCTAAGGCTAAAGAATTCGTATTTTCATAATTCTTTTTTGAAGATATGAATAATGTTGGACTATTTATTTCATATACACGTTATATCATAATATTTGAAAAATTTTGGAAAAAAATGTCAATTAAAAATTTTAATAAATAAGTCCGTGACAGCGAATTTCCGGAGGCGTTGCTGTTTTGTGGTGCACATCATAGCTCATTAGCAGATCATGTGAAATAAAACAAGTAAGAAAATTATAGCCGGTCTAGACCGACTATACGATACCCTATACCATGCCCTATCACTTAGGCCCAACTAAGTGGACATAGAAAATAAGCAAAAACCAAATTTGAGTCTGATTTTTATTAATTTTTTTGGCTGAAGATATGAATAAGTTCATATCGGATGCTATATCTATATGGGGACTAGGTCCAAAAATGGACCGATCCTGATTATATTTACTAAAGTCTCTTGTATTTTGCAAAAATATATACAAACAAAATTTGAGAAGAATCAGTGCAATATTTTTGTTTTTAATAGATTTAAGTGAAGATCGGGAAGCAGCTCTATATGGGGTCAAAGGGAGCATTTTTGGACTACTCATTAGTGGATGTAATGAAGGCGTACAAACCCAATTTGAGTAAGATCTATATGACAATTTGGATCTTATGGCAATTTATGTCGATTTCATATGGGTAATTTGTATGGGGGCTAGGTCTGAACATGGACCGATTCTCACCAATTTCAATAGCGTTCATCCCATGGCCGATAAAAGCTTATATACCAAATTTCATCAAAATATATTCATATTTGCGACCTGCAGTTTGATTACAAGCTTTACATGGACACACAGACGGACGGACGGACGGACGGACGGACATTGTTAAATCAACTCAGAAAGTGATTCTGATTCGATCGGTATAATTAAAGATGGGTCTAGGTCAAATATTTTTGGTTGTTACAAACAGCAGCACAAAGTCATTATACCCAAACCACATAGTGGTATAGGGTATAAAAATCTAAATGCGTTTAAAAGATGACATATTTTTTCAGCATTTTGAAGTGAAAAACACGATTTTTGCTATAAAATTTCGGGAATTTGTTGTTAAAAAATGGGTTACCTGAAGATTTATGTGTAGATATATTATGTAAAATTTCAAAAGAATTGGTCAAGTAGATTTTGAGGTCATATGAGGTCGCTGGAAATGCTGTATCTTCTTAAGTTTTGCTCCGATTTACTTGAAATTTTGATGCAATACTTTCGACATGTTGAACATTTCAGAAAAGAGAAATACAAAAAAGGTTTTAAAACCTTATTTTTAGAGCATCATACGTTTATTATATTTCTGTGCTACACGCGATTGGAACCGAAGGTTTTTCATTGGTCTTATGCAGTAAATTGAGTGTTGAAAGCTGAAAAGCTAAGCAAACGAACAGCAATATAATGGAAAAAATATTAAAGGTCGTAAAAAAAGTTGGCATGAGAACGTTGTCCTGGAGGTATTACTATACAGGGCCGAGTACTTTCAGCATGACTTGGAATTTTTCACCCCCCAGATGATGACCCCGAAAATGTTCCTCAGTGTAATAATCCATATAAAAGCTAGAGAAAAACACGTTGAGAAGTAAGTATCTCGGGGCTAGTTTATATGAGACTATTTCCGCATAACATGTTCGAGTCATTTCTGCTTTACTTTTTATCCATAAAAAAATATCGTAAACTTAAAAACCGCTCGTTATAGATGTCAAAACTTAAAAGAGAAATTTCAAAAAATTAATTATTTTTTAATGATTTTTATATTCTAGAGACATTGTTAAAAATCTCTAACATTTTGTACGTGTTACAAAAGATTTCAATAAAAATTCTCCACAGTCGCTGATATTCATAGGATTTATAATCAAGGGATCCATATATGAAATTTCTAACTGTATTGTCAAATTAAAAGCAATGATATGAATGATAAAAACTACTCTAAATTTATACAGAAAAATAACTTAAAAAATCTTAGCAATATTGATTTTATCGTTGGTATTCGTTTAAATATTTTATGTCAAATGAAAATTCCATCTTTGTTATATTGCTTAGAACTCTCGCAATGACCATAGTTGTATGAAAAAAATTTACAATAGAATGCATTCACAGTTGTACCACTGCATGAGTATAGCCCACGTGTGCAATATGTCAGATAAGAAGTCAACTGTACATTTTTATTTAACACTTTTTATTGTGGGTTAAAATATCTTGGGACAATTGATAATTAAGAAGAATACATAAATAATTCAAACTCGAAAGGAGTATTATTGCAAAGAAAGGAAAATTAAAGTATACTAGAATATTCCAGTGTTCGAAATTCGAGTGCAATTTCTAGGCACCTTTATTTTTCAACTTAGCCAATTCACAAACCAACACTGTGGTTTGTCATTATTGGGAATGAAGATGACAAACCTATTAACAAACACATTAACAAATTTAATAAACACACACATAGCATATGTGTAATTTTATGTATGTGTTAGTAGCAACTTTAAATGCAATGTACTCAAAATAAAGGAAAAAATTTAAAAATCTCTAAATCTGAAAAACAGCTAAAAAGAAATACCTTTTAAATAATATACATTTGGTCGGGATAAAACGGTAGAACAAAACATCGGCCACAAGAAATCGCCTAGCCTATTTATATTATAGATTAGATCAAAAAAATATAGATAGATAGATAACAAAATTGGTTAAAAGTTCTTTTAATTTATATTCGCGAGCAATAAGCAGGTAATTGCACCAAAGATAAATCCCGATGGATTATTTTGAGACCAGGAGCACTGAAGGGTTAAATAAAAAGAAAAATTAACCCAATTATATTTGTTACATTCTAAAAAGTGGTTTCATTGAGTTAATTAGAAAAACTCGTTTTCTTTATTTAGAAATACCTTAAACACAAAAGCTGGCCTTGACATATATATATATGGGTTATCGTTCTAGGATTTATCTGAAATTTTAGGAACGAAGATATGCATATTTGATTATAATATTTTAAGTAACGCTTTTAAAAATTCAACAGTATTTGCAAAATACTTGATTTTTTGAATAAATTGTCTTTTATTAGCTTGGAGTCATATATGACCCCAATTCCAAAAGGGTTAATGGGGTCATATTACTTTTCTCCGAACCCCTTGGCTATTAGGATAAAGTATAACATTTAAAAGAAGAAAATTGATGAATTTTTGATACAAATTATTTACAAAGAGTACATTTACAGAATATTTTACAAAAATCCCATTTTTCTCGATATCCGCAAAAATAAAATTCTTGTAAAAAAAATTCTGGCACAGGGATTTAAAAAATTCACACAGTTAATCTGTAACACGTATTCAACAAAGCCTTAAGGTGCTATATCCATTTTTTAAATTTTGTTTAAGAACATTTTTTAAAACTTGAAAAAGCAGTTTTCAAAGTTCTCGGTCTCAATAGGTTAGCAACGTGGTAATAAAACAATACTTCACATCTGAATACCTATAAGTGTAGAGATCAAAAAAAAAAAATTATGGCTTTAATCAATTTCTCAAAGTTGAAAAAAATGCTATCAAATTTCATTACCTAGTTTTTTTTTTGGCACAAAAGTAGTCTGGGGCATTTGCTATTTCTTGCGAATTTTTATTCGATTTTGAATTTTTACAGCCGTTTGAAAAGTTATTTTAATACTGATGCCGATTATTATAACAACTTGTCGGAAGACTCAAACTATAGAACGAAATTTTCGTAAAATCTCAAAAAAAAGTCATATTTTCCCTATATAAACACACTTGAAATTTTCAATCCGTTTCCGGTGCGACTTTTCTTTATCCGATTGTCCCCAAACTTCACATTTATTAGTTTTATATTGAAATGTAACAAACTCGACCCCGCCTATCCCCAAAATCGCAATTTGAAAAATGTCCATATAACGTAGGACAACTCTACTGTCAATAGTGGATGTATGCCACTCGTTGTACTTGCATTTCGAAAGCCAAAAATGTTCTTGTGAGCCATAACGAATATGAGCCAATTCCACTAAAAGTTTTACAATTCCCAATTCGCCTGGCCTATGCAAAGCCATCAACAAATCTCAATGCCAGCCAATGCAAGACTGCTCCAGAATTGGTAAGCCAAACGTCTTCTTTTTAAACGCCGAAAGTGAAGAAACACAAAATATTGTCCACACGATATGATATAAAATTATATGATATAAAATTTAATTTATTAAATCGAAAATAAAATCTGAATTAAAAATAACATATTGTGTTTGTAAAGATTAAGTGACCTCACTAAATCGGACATTTTTTGGAACAATATAATTTTCTGTCTTCTCTTAGTTTAAATATTTTTTTAATTTTAAGTTACTGTTAAATTTACTTACTCGCTATATGTTCTTTAGTAGTTTTAAAAAAACTAAACATCATAAAGAGTTTTGGAAAGTCTTAAAATGGAAATTCATAAAAATACGAAACACGAATATGAACTACCAACACCATGCTTACTTCTATCCCAACTCATTCATATTTATGTCGTGAATAAAAACAAGAGTTAACTTGACCATCTGTATGGTGGGCGAAGTTGGCTTTAACATGTTTATATTTTATGGCAAATATGCACAACTGTCTGATGTTTTGACCAAATAAAATGTGGAGAATTTAGATATGCCGCATATACTTATTAAAAAAACACTTTTTTTTCTTCATTTGTGGAATGAAATTTAGCCCACTGCAATTAAAGTTAGAAAGAAGCCATAAAAATATCTAAAAATTTACAATATATTTCCTTAAAAGAAGATATTTTAAAAATTATCACCACAAAAAGAACTACGAATTTTATTACCACACAGTGTAATTATCAACTAACTTTTGTTTTAATCGTTTGTGTTTGTCAACCGTATGTCTGTAGGCCTTAGCGACGTTTTCCGTATCTCTCTTATAATTAAGAGCTTTGTCCTTGGGAACATTTATTATGAGAAGCATTTCCAGCATAAATCTTTTCCTATAATTATTTTCCTCTTGTAAAATTTTTAAAACATTTTTCGTTTTTTTTAACTTTTTTGGGGAAAATTGGCGAAATTATTGCACAAATCGACGAATCTTTAACTTTCCCATATTTAAAATAGACCAAAATATACAGCGCTGAAAATTATGAGGGGTACCCATATGCGAGCTTCATCGATTTCATTCAATTTAAGTTATAAAATTTGAAAGAACAAATATAAAAAACGAATTTTTTGACTTAAATTGAATGAAATCGATATAGATCTTATATGGGTATGGGCCATAGTACTAGAATCGCGATGAACCCATGGAGATTTTTTCGGCACCCTACAGTTTGATCGAACATTTTTGCATTTTCCTGATCCCAAAATGATTTTATGTAAAGTATTTTGCATCTCGTCTATTGTTATGCCGTTCTAAATTAATGTCAAAACGGTACGTATTTTTTAGCACTACTTCAAAATCTCCAATTTTACTTTTTCAAAAATTTTGTTCAAGAAATTTACCGAAATCAACGAATGGGACTTTAAGATCTTATTAACAAAATATATGTGATTAAAAATGCCAAATATTGTACATATCATGTTCTTTATTTGGCGAGGGCAGCGTTTTTAGTTCAGCGGATTTGAAGAAAAATGTGGTTTTTCATACTTTTTCAACTTTTAGGCGACATCTTTTTGGTGTTTTTCATATTTCAAATATATTTTGTCAAAATATACCCTTTGATATAAGTTCTCAATCTTCTAAATTAAGGTTAAATTGAAACACTATAAACTGTCCCTCTTTAAGGTCAAAAGTCAAGGAGATAAGGAGATATTGTAAATATAATTTACTCTAGATTATGGCTTATTAATTAATTTAATTGAAACAAATTATTAATATCAAAATTTTTGTGAAAAAATTATTTTTTTTTTTGATAATTTTTACATATAAATGCATATTTGAACTTTGAACTCAATGCGCGTCCAGAAAGCATTGTCCGATTTGGCTCAAATTTTGCGCGCTAAAGTTTTAGATCCAGTGTCACAATAATCCGACCCACCCGCACACCTCAAAATTCGACCAAACATTTTTTCAAACCGCTGTCACCCTAATATATATATATATCATTATTTCGATATGGAAACAGGAGGTAGAGCTCAGTTTGCAGTTGCGACCTGATAGACGGATAGAAGGAGCATGCTCATTCCTAAGCGACTCTATTTGGCTCGACTGTTATAAGAAGTCAGGACAGTTTTACAATTATCAACTAAACACAAGTAAGAAAGTTATAGTCGGTCTAGACCGACGATACGATACTCTATACCATGGGTTAGAGACCCAATCTCTTCGGGCCAACTAATTGGATATAGAAACTAAGCATCAACAAATTTGAGTGGCATTATTAATTTTTTTGGCTGCATATATAAAAAAGTTTATATCGGATGCTATGTTTATATGGGGACTAGGTCGAAAAATGGACTGATCCTGACAATATCTGGTAAAGTCACTTATTTTTTTTTTTAATATATGGGGGATTTCATGTCAAGTGCACCATCTTTTGCAACCGATGCATTCCGATAGGGATGAAATTTGCGCCAAGATGAGTCCTATTGGATAGTAGTTTAGACACAATTTTTCAACAAGATCGGTCAAGATCTCTCTGAGTTAGAGGGGATCAAAATTTGACATTTTGGCCAACCTGGTGTTTTTTCTCTTCCATGTAAATTATTACCTATTGTTCTTAGAAAATTTTCTCCCAAATAGTTTAGATAGCTATTTCTTCAATATTTCGGAAAAAAATACTTTAAAAAAAAAAATTTTTTTTAGACTTTTTTTTGCTAAATTAAAGCATTTTTTGCCTTTTTTTCAAAAAGGGCATTTTGTTTTTTTTTTTCATAAGAAAGCTTAGGATTTTTCCTTTAAGAGCTTTTTGGTCGCTTAGTGGGATGCGAGTGGGATATCTATCAAAATAAATGTTTTGTAACTCAAGACAACGGTTTTTCAATTTTTCACAAATGCACTATTTTGAATTTTTTCCTATTTGTGTGGAAAACCTTACAAATAAAACTTATACTGAGAAACTAGACAAATTAACCTTTCCGAATTTATGTAACATACCTAACTAAAATTTCATACCCTCGATACTGTAATACCCAGAATATGTTAACCTCAGGAAAAAATCACTTTTTTTCTATAGAAATGTTGAAAAATTATTATTTTTTATTTATTTGTAATAATAATTAAATTAATATATAATAATAATAATACTAAAAATAAAAAGATAAATAATTTAATAAAATTTAATCTTAATTACATTAGATCCATTTAGTATATCATAACTATTTTTATACTTAATTTATTGTAGCTTATGAAGTATTTAAGTCTTGTAAATTTTTAAATACCCAGTCTTTCATCCAGCTTTTTTGTCGCTTTTATTTACTGCGTTTTTTTTGTCAATCTTTTCTTGGCGTTACTAGGTTCAGCTGTTGATTTCGCTGCTGGTTTATTTGTTGTCTTTGGAAAAAAATCGCATTGAATAGAGGCAGAGAACTTTTTCAACTTGAGTCTTCCATCGACGAACGGTATAACGGCATGATATTGAGCGGTGCAATCAATTGTTACCGCAGCATCGAATCTGCTCTTCAGTGTTTTCAATGTTTCGTGATGATCCTCTTTGCTACTAAAAACTATTTTAGTTTCTTTACAATAATTCTTTGCCCAATGGAATAAAGCAGTCGCATCTAAGATGCGATCTTGATGAGAGCACTGGCGGCTATACTTTTCTTTTAAGGTTTGCTCCAATACCAGTAGGATGAAAATGCCACTCAGCTGGCATTCCAAAATCTTTTTCATGAGCCATAAGATTTGCGAAGCTACTTTTGTTTTTAAAATGTTGACGAGCTACGTCCGAAACGTAGTATACCTTCTTTACTGTAAATTTAGATTTTAGATATTTTAGTATTATCTTCTGGTACTCATGAACTGCAACGGTATCATGTTTTAAATCGTCGGATATGATTGCCATACATAAATAACTACTGTGAATATAGTTGCTTGGTCGTTATTGAAGTGGAATGCTTGTATGGCATCCTGAAGAACATATTTATAGTTTTCTGCGAAATCATATGAAATAACGAATTCACCAGACTTCAAATGTATCTTCAAATCCTTGAAGAATGACCATTGCTCTTTGACTAAAAAGTCATGGTTTCTCAAGTTTAGCAATCCTGTACACATTTCTTCCACAAAATCATCCATATTTAAAATGATCGTTTTCAATGTGCATCTGTCAGTCTGAATCCAAGAATCAAATTTGACCTCCTCTATATATTCTCGATCTAAAGAGTTGATTAAATTTTCTTTGATGAATGTGGTTTTCGGGCAATTGGTACATTCACCTAAGTGGCAAGAAGTTGTTGCATTAGGACACATAGTCAATTTAAGGCAATCGCGGTAATCGTGTAAATCTTCTGCCGAATCATCTGTTAAATACTTTAAGTTGATTTCCTTCAACATCAGTTTAACATTTTCATGGTAAATGCAAACGGATACTGTGTGAGTTCCGCTGCTTTCTGCCAAAACGCATTGTTTTGGCCTCATTTGGGCCAATTCTAACATCCTAGTGTTCAGATTGAAATGTTGCAAATAACTCTTTCAGGTTACAGATAACCATTCTCTTCTGTTATGTATGAAGGTATAATTGGTCTAGTTTCTCAGTATAAGTTTTATTTGTAAGGTTTTCCACACAAATAGGAAAAAATTCAAAATAGAGCATTTGTGAAAAATTGAAAAACCGTTGAGTTAAAAAACATTTGTTTTGATAGATATCCCACTCCCATCCCACTAAGCGACCAAAAACCTCTTAAAGGAAAAATCCAAAGCTTTCTTATGAAAAAAAAAAAAAATGCCCTTTTTGAAATAAAAGGCAAAAAATGCTTTAATTTAGCAAAAAAAAGTCTAAAGTTTTTTTTCTTTTTTTTAAGTATTTTTTTTTTCCGAAATATTGAAGAAATAGCTATCTAAACTATTTGGGAGAAAATTTTCTAAGAACAATAGGTAATAAGTTACATGGAAGAGAAAAAACACCTGTTTGGCCAAAATGTCAAATTTTGATCCCCTCCAACTCAGAGAGATCTTGACCGATCTTGTTGAAAAATTGTGTCTAAGCTACTACCCAATAGGACTAACCTTGGTGCAAATTTCATCCCGATCGGAAGACATCGGTTTCAAAAGTTGGTGCACTTGACATGAAACCCCCAATATACAAAACAAATTTAAGAAACATCTGTGCAATATTTTTGTTTTTTGATAGATTTAAGTGAAGATCGGGAAGTAGCTCTATATGGGGCCTATGACTAAGAATTATCCTATAGAGATTATTTTTGGACTACTGATTAATGGATATAATAAACACATACAAACCCAATTTTACTGGGATCTATATGACAATTTGGATCTTATGACAATTTATGTCGATTTCATAGGGGTCATTTGTATGGGGACTAGGCCTGAACATGAACCGAATTTCACTATTTCAATAGCGTTCATCCTATGGCCGATAAAATCTTATATACCAAATTTCATCAAAATATTGGCGACCTGTAGTTTGATTACAAGGTTTAGGAAATCGCTAAACCGACTCAGAAAGTGATTCTGAGTCGATCGGTATAATTAAGGATGGGTCTAGGTCAAATATTTTTGCTAGTTACAAACATCAACACAAAGTCATTATACCCAAACCACATAGTGGTATAGGGTATAATCATGATATAGAGTTCAAAAGCTTATCCAAGTCGAAACGTTTTTATGCGAAAAAGAATCAAAAAATCAGGTATATTTTATACATATAATATTTAAACGCTCTGACAAATTTTCTGTACTAAAAATAACATGAGTATAATCGCAAACGAACAGGACAGGAGAAGTTAACAAAAATCCTTTTTAACCTAATTATTAATTTCTTAAAAAACACTTATATAATAAAAGATAATGATTTAAGAAAGGGAACTTTTAGCAAAAAATTTTCTTTTTAAGACAATGTACTTTTCAAATAAAAGATAGTTTTCCAAGAAAAGGTACTGATTTAAAAAAGGTACTTATTTAAGAAACTATACATATTTAGGAAAAGGTACTTTTATAGAAAGTAGTACTTACACAGTACAACATTTTTCAGCTCATTGAATTGGGACTCAATTCTGAAAATTGCAACTGAAAGTAGCCCCAAAAATAAGAACTTCTGCATCATTTGTTTTGTCAAGTTGGCTGCCATTATAATTTAATGGCCATACGAATTTTTTTGCTCAAGGTGGATTTTTATCACTTTTTGTATATTTTAACACGGTTATAACTCGGTAACCATACGGAATAACTCTTCTGTGTCTGAAACAAAGTTGTAGATATTAAACAGGAGAAAAAAAGACGATACAAACCTACCCGAAAAAAGTGCATCTAGTGCCTTAAAAATCGAAAAAATGCCCATTTCCCCCCATTTTCACTTTTTTTGCTAAATAACTGGATTTCAAATCCACAAATCTGTGGTTTTCTGGAATAACCGCGTATGTCCATTTTTGTCAGTTTTGAGTTAACAAAGCCAAATATATTAATTTTTATCGCCCTTTACATGTGTTAAATTGTTTAAAAAAAATATTGACCATTTCCGAGTTTTTTCTTTAAATAGAGACGTCACTTAAATGTTTATTAAATTAATTTGCAGCACTAACGACGTGTGACAACCTACATTTGATCGCTGACAAATTATTTTCTCAGAAAACGACACATAGCGACATACGTTGTTATTAATGAAAAAAATGCAAACTAATTTTGGATTAGTTTTCAGTTTATAACCACTTATAAAGACTTGTGTGTTTATTTCTGTTATTTTTTGTCACTATTATTCTTGATACGTTGTTATATTCTAATCCTAAGTCCCTTTAACTTTTTTATGACGAACAAAAAAATCCATTTTTCAAGCAACAACAACTTATGTTTACATGGGTGGTAGCATTGGTAGTTTTCTTTTTCAAAGAAAACAACGTTTGTCGACATAAATTATTTTACCTGCACACACTTTAAGTGTAATTTACATATTGTTTTTTTCGTCCTTCTCTAGGATCTATTCCTCCGAAGATTTTTAACTCAAAATTTTATATAAAGTATTTATTGCCCATATCTACAGAACTGCTAAATAAAAAGCTCTAAAAGTTTTATATCGAGCCCATAATTTCAAATATAATGTTTTTTGGCTCACCTGAACAATTTGATTTTACGACATACGCAGTTATTCTAGAAAACCACAGAAATATGCTATTGTTTTTTTTTTTTTTTTGTTTACAAACTTTATTTAGCATGAAAATAAAAATTCCGATTCATATTACGGCCACTCTTACACAGAAAATATGAGATGTTTATTTGTTATCTATGCATGGAAAAAAAATTTAGAACATTTTCAATTATTGTCAATATCCACCCTCGTTGAAGATAACGCTTGTGGTTCTGATGAATTTGTTTTCTTCGTAGGTTGTTCATATTCATGGTGCGAGTCTGCATCATCATACGAGTTAGACATAATATTCAAGGGCATGTTTTCTTTAGTGTGTCGACTAATTTCAGTGTCATCTTCATCTTCATCTTCGGTGCTTTCATCTTCAAGCTGCATAATTTTAGAACTCCACCAACAAACCTCCGCAGACAATGCATCTAATTTTTTGCCATTGAATCTCTTTGGGCATTTTTGCGATTCTGAAGCACTTTTTTCAGATAGGTTTGTTCCGCTTTCTTTCTTCTATTCAATATCTACAACTTTGTTTCAGACACAAAAGGGATATTCCAGTTATTTAGCAAAAAAGGTGAAAATGGGGGAAAAATTGGTATTTTTGCGATTTTTAAGGCACCCGATGCACTTTTTTCGGGTAGATTTGTTGCGCTTTTCTTTCTTCTATTCAATATCTACAACTTTGTTTCAGACGCAAAAGATATATTCCGTACGGTTACCGAGTTAAAACCGTGTTAAAATATACAAAAAGTGATAAAAAATCCACCTTGAGCAAAAAAATTCGTATGGCCATTAAATTATAATGGCAGCCAACTTGACAAAACAAATGATGCAGAAGTTCTTATTTTTGGGGCTACTTTCAGGTGCAATTGTCAGAATTGAGTCCCAAAATCATCTGTTGTTCTGTGTTATTTAATAAAAGTTAATTTTTGAAGAAAAGTTATTTTTTATTTAAGCAAAATTTTTTTCAAGAAAAGGTACTTTTTCAAGAAAATTTACCTTTTCAAGAAATGGTACTTGCTTAAAAAAAAGGTTCCTTTTAGAAACAGGTTCCTTTTATGAAAAAGTAGAAGACAATTTTTAAGATAACGAACTTTTTCGAAAAACGTCCTTTTTAAGAAGCAGTCCTTTTTAAGAAATGTAAGCAAAGGTACTATTTTAAAACAAGAAAATGTACCTTTTCAAGAAAAGGAACTTGCGTAAAAAAAGGTTCCGTTTTGAAACAGGTTCCTTTCATGAAAGCTAGTTTTTAAGAAAAACTACTTTTTAACAGAAAACAATTTTTAAGATAACGAACTTTTTCGAAAAACAGCCTTTTTAAGAGCAGTCCTTTTTAAGAAATATAAGCAAAGGTACTATTTTAAAAAAGGTACATAGGAACCACAAAAAGAAGTTTGAACACAAGAGTAGCAGAACACGAAACTGATATTAGAAAAAATAAACAAACAACAGCTCTAGCACAGCATTGTTTAGAAAAGGGACACACTGCAGATCTTGATAATGTTAACATTTTAGACAAAGAAAGACGAGAGAATAAACGATATACTTTAGAAAGTTTGCGAATACAACAAAAACAACAACGTGCAATGAATAAAAAGGATGACATAGACAACATTAACGCAAATTATACCATCGCAATAATTTAGTTTAGTTTCTAACTCCAACTGTGATACTTAGTTTATAGATTTTACTGTGATATTTAATTTTTATCTTTGCATTTATTATTTTTAATTTATTTTTTGTGTTTTTATGTCGTGGTGTATAAGAAATTATATGTTTTTGAAAATTAAATGTAAAGATTGACCAAAGATTATTTGTAAGTAAAATTGTTTTTAATACTAATTTACCATGTTGTTGTACTAACTATTGTTCCTTTTGTACATTCTTATATTAACGTTGCCAGATTTAATAAATATTATCCCTGATGAAGCTGGAAAATACCAGAGAAACGTTGGATAAAAAATGAAATAAATTAATCTTTTATTTACATTTAAGGAAATACATGACCTTGAAAGCCCAAATTAGAATATTCTAATACAAATCCCAAAAAAAAAAAAAGGTACGTTTTAAAGAAAATATACTTTTTAAAGAAAATATACTTTTTTAAGAAAATGTGTTTTATTTAAGAATGGGTACTTCTTAAGTAATCAGGAAAAGGTACTTTTTTAAGAGAAGGTACTCACTCTTCCAAGAAAATTTACTTTTTTCCAGAAAATTTAACTTTTTAAAAAATAGCATTTTTTTAGGAAAATATACAATTTTAAAATAAGGTGATTTTTTAAGAAAAGTAACCATTTTAAGACAAGATACTTTTTCAAGAAAAGCCCTTTTTCAGATAAGGCAATTTTTTATGAAAAGCTAATTTTTAAAAAAAGAAAGACTTTTTCAAGAAACGGATCTTTATTTTAAGAAAATCTACTTTTTGAGAAGGTACCGTTTTAAGAAAATATAAATTTTAAAGAAGAGTTGCTTTATTCAGAAAAAGTAATTTAATAAATAAAAATTCTCGGGCTCGAGGTCCGTTTTAAATAAAAAAAACGGAAAGCGAGCTCGAGAATGTTTATTTATTCACATTTGAAAGGTCGAACAACTACAATCTTTAAACAAAAGAAAAAGTAATTTAAAACATAAATACTTTTTTAAAAAAAATTTACTTTTTTCAGAAATATAATTTGCTAAGAAAGGAACGATTTTAAGAGAAGTCAATTTTTCAACTAAAAAATCTCTTTTAAAAAAGTTTGTTTTTAGAAAAAGTACTTTATTTTAATAAAATTTTAATAAAATTTTCTTTGTTAAGAAATGTACTGTTAAGAAGTGATACTTTTTAAAAAAATGTTCTTTTTAGAAAAGGTACTTTTATAAGAAAATATACTTCATGAAGAAAATTTACTTTTTTTTAATTTTTTTTTTTTTTTTTTTGAGAAAATGTACTTTTTTAAAAAATGAACTTTTGCAGGAAAAGGAAATGGTAATTTTTTTAAGAAAAGAATTTTTTTAAGAAAGGATACTTTTTAAGAAAATAATTTTTTAAGAAAAGGTACTTTAAAAAAGTACTTTTTTAAGATAGGACACTTTAAAAAAGTACTTTACTTTAAAAAAGTACTTTTTTAAGCAAAAACACTTTAAAAAGTACTTTTTTAAGAAAGGGTACTTTTTAAGAAAATTTACTTTTTTAAGAAAATATACTTTTTTAAGCAAAGATACTTTTTAAAGAAAAGGTACTTTTTAAAGAAAACGTACTTTTTAAAGAAAATGTACATTTTTAAAAAAACATACTTTTTTAAGAAACGGGACTTTTTCAGAAAATGTTCTTTTTTAAGAAAATATACTTTTCTAAGAAAAGGTACTTTTACAATAAAAGGTACTTTTACAAAAAGATACTTTTACAAGAAAAGGTACTTTTACAAGATAATTTATTTTTAAGAAAAGGTAAATTTTTAAGAAAATTTACTTTTTTAAGAAATTGTACTTGTACAAGAAAAGGTACTTATTTAGGAAATGGTACTTTCTAAGAAAAGCTAGCTTTTAAGAAAAGGTATTATTTTAAGAAAATGCTTTTTATTCGCAGAAGGTGCTTTAAAAGATAGTACTTTTTTAAGAAAGTTTTCTTTTTAAGAAAAAGTATCTTTTTTAAGAGTATATACTTTTTAAGAAAAGGTATTTTTTTAAAAATATATGCTTTTCTAGGAAAAGGGATTTCATCAAGAAAATGTACTTTTTAAAGAAAATGGACATTTACAAGAAAATTAATTTTTAAGAAAAGGTACTTTTTTAAGAAAATTTTTATTTTTGAGAAAAGGTTCTTTTTCAAGAAAATGCATTAATTTTGGATATGGTACTTTTTAAGAAAATGTAGTTTTTGAGAAAAGGTGCTTTTTTTAAAAATAGGTACTTCTCCAATGAAAGGCGCTCGTCGAAGAAAAGTAACTTTTTTTAAAAGTAAAGGGTGATTTTTTAGCTATTATCTTTTTGGCAACACTGGTTTAAACAGCTGACGCACGTTTCGTGTTTTGTTTCATTGTCAAACATCTTCAGTTTGGTCTATAATTTAACCATGAATCGTCTTACAAACGAACACCGCTTGCAAGTTATTGAATTTTATTATCAAAATGCGTGCTCTGTTAAGAAAGTTCATCGCACGCTTCTTCCATTTTATGGTCAGTTTAATCGACCCACTGAAGCGGCTATTCGGGCTATTGTGAATTGCAGAATTGTCGATTTTGGAGTGAATATCAGCCAGAAGCATTGGAAGAGCTATCCAGAAAAAGTCACAGTTTGGTGCGGTTTATGGGCTGGTGGCATCATTGGACCGTACTTCTTCAAAGATGATGCGAATCACAACGTAACTGTGAATTGTGAGCGTTACCGAGAGATGATATCCAACTTTTTTTGCCCAAAATGCAAGAGCTTGACTTGCATGACATGTGGATTCAACAAGACGGTGCCACATGCCACACATCACGCGCAACAATGGACTTATTGAAGGTGAGTTCGGTGAACATTTTATTTCACGTTCGGGACCGGTCAATTGGCCGCCTAAATCGTGCGATTTAACGCCTTTAGACTATTTTTTGTGGGGCTATGTTAAAGCTCATGTCTATACAGACAATCCCGCTTCAATTGACGCATTGGAAGACAACATTGAAGCATTTATTCGTGAGATACCGGCCGAAATGTTGGAAAGAGTATGCCAAAATTGGACTAAGCGGATGGACCATTTGAGGCGCAGTCACGGTCAACATTTGCATGAAATAATCTTCAAACATTAAATTATATTGACCGTACTATCGATTCAAATAAAGATTTCATGCATTTTTCTGAATTTTATGCGTTTTTTTTTTGGAAAACTTTCCTATAGCTCTTAAAAAATCACCCTTTACTATTGAAAAAGGTGTATTTATTAAGAAAAGATTTTTTTTTAACAAAATGTACTTTTTGAAGAACAGACACTTTTTTCAGTAAATCACATTTTTTAAGAAAGGCTCCTTTTCAAGTATATATACTTTTCCATTAAAATTTACTTTTTATAAGAAAAGGGACATTGAAAAAATAAACATTTTTAAGAAAATTCAAAATTTTTTTTTTTTTGAAGAAAAGGCAGTTTTTCAGAAAAGCTATTTTTAAAGAAAAGTTATGTGTAGTTGTTATATTAAACTGGAAATTACGAGTGAAAATTTTATTTTGAAATTAAATAATAATTATACGGCATATCGGAGGGAAAACAAAGCTAGAGAGAAATAGTATCTCGAGATTGCTTTATACGAGATTATCGCAACAAAAGATTTTCGAGTAATGTAGTTTTTTTTTGTATTACTTTTACTTAGTTAACTTGTTACTTATTAAACAAAATGCTGCTTTTTTGATACAAAATTTAATTTTACATCTTTTTCTTTCACAGCTGCCACTATAATGACTTTGCGTGGTGCTAGTTATGTATCGTATCGCATCTACGATTGGAAAGATCGTGTCCACTCGTCGACTACACGTATCAGCCTCATGTTTCGTACACAATTCGATGATTCGGCCCTTTTTTATGCCAGCGGTGAATCACTAAAACATCAGTATATTGCTGCCTCTATTAAAAATCAATCGATTTATGTTGAAATGGATTTCGGTGACAATGTCATGTCAACCATACTCACTGATGACCTGACACGCAGTTATTGGCACAATTTAACCATTTACCATGAACAGAACACTGTTCGCATCATACTTGACCAACAGATGAAAATTCTAGAAATACCAGCAACAACAAGTAGAAATTTACTATTTGATCCGGAAATTTATTTTGGCGGTGGTCCAGATTTACATAAAAAGAAAGGTCTAGCATCGCATAATAATTTTGTTGGCTCACTGAAGTACGTGTACTACAATGATGTGTCCATTTTGTATGAATTGCATCGTGGAAATCCTAAAGTTCACTATCATGGTAAGTGTACTAGTGTGTGAGTGTGTGAGTGTGTAAGTGCATAAGTCCACTGTTTGTGATTGCAATAAGTGTATTTTTTATTTTGTGTTCCGAGTAGTTGTGTACATGTGTGCTGCATGAGAATTTTCGTATTAACAAAACGATGTCCATATGAATTTATATTGTGCATGTGCTTGATATACGAGTACATATACAAAGCTGGGGCAGTACGAGTATACTACCAAAATACTTAATTATTGTAAGAAGAAAAAAAAACGAATTTTATGTTTCTGTAAATGAAAGCATGTGTACAAACGCTCATTGTTTCTTTTTTTTTTTTTTGCTTTTAATGTCAATACATGTAATTACACAAAAATAAAAAAAGAAATCCTCCTTAAAGTTTTATCAAGTGGAACAATGATATCAGAAACATGCATATATACGCATTACTTAAGCTTTAATAATGTTATTGTTTTCCAAAAATCTTTTAACAAATTATTTCTTATTATATCAAAAATCAGTTTAAATAACGTTCTAAAAAGGTTTTTTGTACGTTATAAATTTATTATGTTAAAATTCGTAGCTGAGGATGTCTCGAGCCTGAAATGGCTTTTTGATACAAGTTGACATAAAATACAATTATAATATTAAACTCAAGTAATATAATCCAAAGAAAAAAGGTTTATATACACAATACTAATTAACGACAATATTGAAAGTATAGAAAATAAAACTATTAAAGAAGCATTTCAACTTTCTGTAAAATATTATCTTCTAAACTTTTTTTTAAAATTGATAACTGATTGATTGCTTTTAGGGCCTCTGGTAGATTGTTAAATTCTATTCTTTTAATATATTAAAATCTTTGCTTGGTTGTCTTCAGTCGACATCTTGAAATCCAAAGATTTGCACTACTCCTTATAAATCTACTTTGAGTAATATTTAGCTGAAGTGCTCGGCGTCCAATATTGGTTACAGATTTGTAAACTTAGTACACACCGAAAACAGATTCGTGTTTGCATCTACCATCATATAATTCTATTGTGATTACTGAATTATATAACATACATTACCGCACTATGGTAAAAGTAATTGACATTATACATTAATTATGTTGTATGAACTGTTATAGTCAGTTTACACAATTGATTCTTAATTTTAATTATTGATTGTTACAACCATTAATTTGGAGTTTATGAAATAAAAAAGTCAAAAATTATTATTACAATTTAGTACTTATTTTCGAATAATTTATTTATTTTTGAATAATACATTTTACATTAAACAAAATAAAACATTGCATTATTTTATGACCAGTATTTTTGATAATATCTGTGATATTAGTCGTTAAGTTTAGAACTGTCATTTTTTTATATTTAATTTGATTATTTATTTTTTATTAATTTATTTAATCTTATTAAATTTGGGTCGTGATGTCCAGTTTTTTATCTTTAAATTTATTAAATAATAATAACCTGATAATCTAAATTTAAATTAATCAAATTAATAATAAACAAGTAAGAAAATTATAGTCGGTTTAGACCGACTATACGATACCCTATACCATAGCTTAGAGAACCAGTCTCTTCGGTCCAACTAATTGGGTATAGAAAATAAACCAAATTTGAGTGGCATTGTTATTAATTTTTTGGCTGCAGATATGAAAAAGTTCATATCGGAAGCTATATTTATATGAGGACTAGTTCGAAAAATGGACCGATCCTGACCATATTTGGCAAAGTCACTTATATTTTGAAAAGATTTATACAAACCAAATTTGAGAAAAATCTGTGCAAAGTTTTTGTTTTTTGATAGATTTAAGTGAAAATCTGGAGCAGCTTTATATGGGGGCTATGACAAAGAATTGCCATATGGGGTTGATTTATGGACAACTTATAAATGGATGTAATAAACACACAAAAACCAAATTTGACCGAGATCTATAGGATAATTTGGATCTTATGGCAATTTCAGTCGATTTCATAGCGGTCATTTGTATGGAGTGTAGGTTCTGATCATGGACCGAATTTCACCAATTTTAATCCATCCTATGGCCAAATTTCATTAAAATATATTCATATTTGCGACCTGTAGTTTGACTACAAGGTTTACATAACACAGACGGACGGACGCACAGACGGACAGACGAACGGACGGACAAAGCTAAATCGACTCAGATAGTGATTTTGAGTCGATCGATATAATAAAAGATGGGTATAGGTCAATTATTTTTGGTAGTTACAAACAGCAGCACAAAGTCATTATACCCAAACAACATAGTGGTATAGGTTATAAAAATTGTGTACACTCCCGATAAAGTTGAAAAAACGTCAGCGAAACGTAGAGTGAAGATGAGATAAATTTTGATTTAATTTTTTTTATTTAAAACTTATATAAGCTGGCCATCATAGCCCAAAAGATATAGCAACTTAAATAAAACATATCTCACATGATAAAAAAAAACATTATATCTGTGGTCACTAGGCCGGCCCTTCATTATATGGAGAAAAAAATGTGTTCAAACTTTCGGTCGCACCCCCTACAAATATGCGAATAGCAAAAAATTGAGAAATACAAAGTTTTGGGCCAATCAAAAAACATTTAGAGGTGGCTCAACGCGATTGAAAATTTATTTATATGTTTATATGGGGAAAATAAGACTTTTTTCAGATTTTACGAAAATTTCGTTCTATTGTTTAATTTTTCCGACAAATTGTTATATAATTCAGGATCGGTATAAAATTATATTTCCAAAAAGCTATAAAACTTCAAAATCGAATAAAAACTCACCAAGAAAAAGCAAATGCCCCGGACCACTGTTGTGCCGAAAAAAACTATGTAGGTCATGAAATTTGATGGCATTTTTTTCAATTTTAAGAAATTAATTAAAGCCAAAATTTTGTTTCAGTCTCTATACCTGTAAGTACTCAGATATGAAGTATTGTTTTATTACCACCTTGTTAACCTATTAAAACATTGAGACCGAAAATGGAAACTTTTTTTTGATAAAATTTCGTAAACTCCTTTTTCAAGTTCTGAAAAATTTTCTTAAACAAAATTTAAAAAAATGGATCTAGCTCCTTAAAGTTTCATTAAATGTATGATAGAGATTAACTTTGTGAATTTTTAGGTAAATCACTATGCCAGAATTTTTTTGGTTAGGATTTTATTTTTGCGGATTTCGAGAAAAATGTGATTTTTGTAAAATATTCTGTAAATGTACTATTTCTAAATACTTTGTATCAAAAATTCATCACTTGTCTACATTTAAATGTTATATTTTATCTTAATAGCCCAGAGATTCAGAAAAAAATAATATGACCCAATTATCCCTTTTGGAATTGGGGTCACATATGACCCCAAACTAATAAAAGACAATTTATTCAAAAAATTATAATATTCTGTTGAATTTTTAGATGCGATGCTTAAAATATAATAACCAAATGTGTGGAACTTGAGTTGCTAAAATTTGAGATAAATCCGAGAACGTTAACCCATTATTTGCCAAGACCGGCTTTGGATTTTAAGATATTTTTTAAATAAAAATTACCGAAAACGAGTTTTTTTATTAAACTCGATGAAACTACTATTTCGAATTTAAGAAAAATAATTCAGTGCTCCTGGGATCAAAGTAATCCATTGTGATATATCCTTGGTGCAATTATCTGCTTATGCCTCGCGTATATAAATTAAATCAAATTTTAACCAATTATAAAATCATCTAAAAATTGAAAGCACTCACAGTCTGATTTTTTGAAGTTATATACTTCAATCCAAAATAAATCAGTTCTATCTCGATTTTTCCATCCAATTAGCTTTCAATTGTTAAGATAATTTCCGTACTCTTCAATTTTGTTTTATTTTTCCTTTTTGTTAATAAATTGTCATTTATTAGCTTAAGGTCATATGTGACCCCCATTCCATAAGGGTTAATCTGGTCATAATATTTTTTTCCGAAACCCTAGGATATTAAAATAAAATATAACATTTAAAAGTAGAAAAGTGTTGAATTTTTGATACAAAGTATTTAGAAAGAGTACATTTACAGAATATTTTACAAAAATCCCATTTTTCTCGAAATCCGCAAAAATAAAATCCTTGTAAAAAAAATTCCGGCATAGGGTTTTCTTAAAAATTCACACAGTTAATCTGTAACATGTATTTTATAAAACCTTAAAGTGCTAGATCTATTTTTTTAAATTTTGTTTCAGAACATTTTTTAAAACTTGAAAAAGGAGTTTTCAAAATTTTATGAAAAAAAATTTCCAATTCTCGGTCTCAATATTTAATAGGTTAACAAGGTGGTAATGAAACAATACTTCATATCTTAGTACCTACAGGTATAGAGACTAAAACAAAATGTTGGCTTTAATCAATTTCTCAAAGTTGAAAAAATGCCATCAAATTTCATGACCTAGTTTTTTTTTTTTTTGCACAAAATTGTCTGGGGCATTTGCTATTTCTTGATGAGTTTTTAATTCGATTTTGAAGTTTTATAGGTTTTTGAAAAAATAATTAAATACTGATCTATATCATATAACAACTTGTCGGAAAAATTAAACTATAAAACGAAATTTTCGTAAAATCTGCAACAAAAAAAAGTCATATTTACCCCATATAAACACACTTGAAACTTGCAATCGATTTCCGGCGCGACTTTTCTTTATCCGATTGTCCCCAAACTTCACATTTATTAGTTTTATAGGAAAAAATATGGACCCCGCCTCCCCCAAAATCGCAATTTGAAAAATGTTCATATAACGTAGGACCACTCTAATGTACATATAACCCCTATCAGACCAACTAGAATCACTGCATAGATTTTTCTCAAATGTGGTTTATATAAGTTTTTTAGAAAATTAAGCAACTTTACTAAATATGATCATGATTGGTTCATTTTTGGACCTTGCCTCCATATAAAAATAACATCAGATATGAAGTTTTCCATACCTGTAGATCAGAAACTAATAACAATAGCACTAAAATTTGGTTTTTACTTATTTTCTATATCCAGTTATTCCCCAGCAAAGTTGGATCCACGACCCTCTTTCGAAATGCATGGTCTGGGGTATTGTATAATTGGTCTAGGCCGACTATAATTATACCCCATACCATTACGTGGTAAGAGTATAAAGACTTTGTGCTGATGTTTGTAACTACCAAAAATATGTACGTCCGTCCATTTGTCCGTCGTTGTGTCTATGTAAACTTTGTGATCAAACAACGGGTCGCAAATAAGAATATATTTTGATGAAATTTAGTATATAAGCTTCTATCAGGGATGGACGCTATTGAAATTGGCGAAAATCGGTTCATGTTCAGACCTATCCCCCATACAAATGACACTTGTGAAATCGACTTAATATCAAAATTATCATATAGATCTCGGTGAAATTGGGTTTGTGTATATTTATTACATCCATTTATCAGCAGGCCAAAGATAAACCCTATGGGACAATTCTTAGTCATAGCCCCCATATAAAGCTGCTTCCCGATTTTCATTTAAGTCTGTCCAAAAACAAAAATATTGTACCGATTTTTCTCAAATTTGGCTTGTTTATGTTTTTGCAAAAATTAAATGACTTTACCAAATATGGTCAAGATCGGTCCATTTTTCGATATAGTCCCCATAGGATGCGATATGAACTTTTTCATAACCGAAGGCCAAAAAATTAATTACAATGCCACTCAAATTTGGGGTATGCTTAATATCTATATCTAATTAGTTGGACCTAAGAGATGCGGTCTCTAAACACATGGTATAGGGTATGGTATAGTCGGTCTAGACGCATGGTATAGGGTATCGTATAGTCGGTCTAGACCGACTATAATTTTCTTACTTGTTTTACTTGTTTTCGTTGATTTAATAAATTACTGTATTATTTTAAATCAACATTTTAATAATGCGGATTACCCTGAATTTATTGCTACATTTTCTTTCATATTAAAGGATTTAATTTATTTATACGTTTTCTTATTCTTCATTTGTTATTGTAGGTGTTCTTGAGGCAGAATTTCAAGAAAATGAAGTACATGTCATTCCAATAACATATCCGTTTCCAACATCACACATTTGGTGGCCCATAAATCACGCCGACGAATTTAATATTAAGTTCGATTTCCGCAGTAGTCGTACAGCAGCCATATTGGCGTACAGTGATGTGACAACACAAGCCGGAAATGGCTTTTGGGAGGTAAGTAAGAATTTTGTGCACACATATGCTTAACCAACACACACACACACACTCCCACTCAAACACACATATGACTTCTTGGAATATGAATGCATTTCTAAGAAAATGTGTTACTTAAATAAATAAATACCGAAAATGTAAAGGATGTTCGTGTGTGTGGAAGTGTGTGTATGTGGTTGACGGTGCAGATATGATAAGAATATATATAATATATTATGTGTATATTATATTAAATATTATACGTTGACTGCATACAATTCTTTAGATTTATAATGTTTCCAATATGCAGGATATTCCATTTATACATTCATACAATCAATCATAGCAAATTATTTATTTTGCTCTAGTAATAAGTGATAATCATATCAATCAAAAACAAAATTTACATAAGAAATTTCAACAAAAGAAAAAATACATTGAAATTTGTATGATTCTGGTGCAAATTTATTGTCAGTAAAATATAAATATAAAAAAATACAGATGTGATTTTGTGAAACAACTCGACATTTTATCATAAATACAAAACCTTTTCTAACTAAATAAACTAATGCCCGTTTTCTCAATAGGCGATTATTTTTTATCCCAACGAGAAACTGCCGATTAAAAAAATTTGGTTTTCTCAATGTCTGATTTGCTTCTATTTTGTCGCAGAGCTAACCGGCGCTCATCTGCCAATTATTTATTTATCGTACAGATAAATTATTCTCCCAAATTTCATATTAATTTTGAGAGGCATTGCCAACGGAAAATAATTCTCCCAACTTTCATACGTATTTTGAGAGGCATTGCCAACTGAAAATATTGTTTTCGTCGGTACATTGAGAAAGCCAAAATTGTTAACCGGCAGTTTATCGGTCCAATAAATTTATGTCCTGGTTAAGTAACAGGCAGTTTGATGATACATTGAGAAAACCGGCATAAGTCTTCAAATAACTTTCAAGATTCCTTTGAATAATTTTCTTACTAACAAGCAATTTCTGAATTATATTATCAGAGCCCTGAGCTACTCTTTTAAAGGTCTTTTTTAGAGTCAACTATAGTACGTTTGCTGGTATTGATTAAAATATAACATTTTGATATGTTCATTGTTTGTCAGATTATATTGTTTGTGTAATTTATTAACATGAACAAATATCTGCAAATATTAATAAATTGTACATACAATTATACTCTATGCTACTTCTTTATACGGCTCTATTTCGTTTGGGCTGATGTTTGTAACCACCAATCGATTTTATTATACAAATCGTCTGAGAATTACTGACTGCATCGTTTTCAAGATGTACGTCCATGTATATGTATATGGTTCAATAAATCGATGTTCGACTACTTAACTTGTGGTACGAAAATGGAGAAATCAAAATCGATAAAAGCAATTAGAAAATTTGACTTTTACCTTTTACTTGATGCTGGATACAAAAATATTTTAATGCAACATTCTAAAAAGCTCTTTTTTATAACCTCCACACCACTGTGCAGATGGTAAATATCAGTTTGTTATTCCATGTGTAGCTCACTGAAAAATTCATTTGCTATGGGGTCGCAAAGTATATATTATTCCCGCTCCTTATAACAGCTCAAGTCAGCGATGTCCGTCTCTCCGTCTGCCTGTTAAAATCCCGCTTATTCACAAAATAAACTATTTAGTTGGTTATTGTTCTTAATGTGTTCCTTTTTTCACCAAATTGGTGTTTAAAATTGATAAAAAAAAATGGGCCACTATTGTACCAAGATATGCCTGATATATTTAGACACCTCTAAAAACAGCCAAAAATTCAGTATTTCTGTTGTAATAATTTAGTATTTGGTTTATCAAATTGTTTATTTTTTTTTTTCAAATATTTTGTTTATACTAGCAGACTTCAGCCCTTGAAATTCGAGTGCAAATTTTAGGAAAATTTGTTTTTGCATTCAATAAAGACCCGAAATATATGCTAATCAATTATAGCCAATTCACAAATCAACACAAGAAAACAAACTCATTTATATTACAAACACATTAACGAATTTAATAAACGCACACATGGCATTTTATAATTTTATACATGTGTTAGTTGCAACTTTAAATGAAATTTACTCAAAATAAAGTAAAAAATTTAAAAATCTTAAATAAAATAAATTCTAAAAAATGGCTAAAAATAAATACCTTTCAAATAATATACGTTTGGTCAAAATCGGGATAACATGGTAGAACAAAACATCGGTCACAAGAAATCGCCTAGCATATTAATATTATAGATTTGTTGCAAATAGTGAAAAAGATTAAGTTTCACTTTAATCTTCAACTTATATACATTACAAATTTACATATACAGATTTAAAATTTTTTTAATTTAAATTTTTTTCTATTACCAGTAAATAAAAGTTAAGTAAATCTAAAATAAAGAATTATTCACTGCTTTAAAAAACCTCCAAAGATCCGAATATAATGCTGTTATCAAATAAGACAACTTTCAAATTGAGACAATATTAAATAGAAGTATAATATATAATATTGGAAATTAAAAGCGTATATCGGGAAATCTAAAAAAATTCTAAAATAAAATTATATAAAAAATTACTATTGGAAAAAGAATAACACTGTTTAACAAATTAACACTTTTTTAAACAAGAAGTGTAATTAGTTTGAATGCGTTGTCCGTTTTGCTGTGATAAGTCGGGAGTTTTTCTTACAGAACAAGAAAAATTTATTAAGAAAAATTATGAATTCCATTTAAATTTTTTTCATTAAAAAAAAAAATCGATATATAATTTTTTTTCGAGTTTTTCTTTCATGACAAGAAAAATATATTAAGAACAAGTAAGATTGTTAAATTCGGCTGTGCCTAATCTTTGATACCCTCCACCTCGGTTTGATTCTTGATAATAAATGTAAATGAAAAAGTAAACAATTTGTTAAACTTAATACCAAATTATTTCAGCAAATTCTTTGGGTTGGTTTTCGTCTTCTCTCTTATTTCGGATTTATTTCGGTGTTTGCTTTTTGGTCATCGTGGTTGCTGATCGGCATGCATTTTGGTTATATACCTATATGCATGCGTTTCCGGTTATATGACATAACTTCTCGTTTAATTTAGTTTTTGCTAATTAAATAGCTCGCCCGAACCTCCATTGCAAAGGTAATGGTTGTGTAGGGTGGCTATATGCATTAAATCGTGCTAATTGGAGATGGCTGTATAGTTTCTTTTAACTGGCGAAATATTTTTTCATTGCGGTCATGTAGGTCGGATGGAGTAACAAATAATAACCAAAAAAAAAAAGCTCTCTCAACTTTTTTATTAAAACATTGCCATATTTGGAAAACATAGATAATAAATTTATAATAATAAATATTCAAATTAGGGATGCCAAACGCAAAAAACCAAACGTCCCAACCATTTTAAATAAAATAATTTGTTATCTTTATTTTCTGAAAAACTTAAAATTTTTATCAAAAAAAAATTGTGAAAATTTCTATATAAATAACATTCTCATCAAATTGCGTTTATTTATGTAACAGTTTTTATGTTCGCAATTCTTAAATATCATTTGACGTTTTGTAAAATTCATTGAATTTAAATAAATGATTTCTGTAGTGTGATTCTGTAAATTTCAACGATCCGACAATCGCAAAATATATCGACAGCTATTGTTGTTTGCACTAAGGATTAAGTGATTCACTAAGTACATACATCTTAACGACAGTCGACAAATCTATTTTTCTATTTATTTAAATTGTAAACGAGTGGCATCTCTGTCAAAATAAGCGAAAAACACAAAGAAGAATAGAAAAAAAACAAATTACTTCGTGTTTGACAGGATGATTTTATGTTGATGTTTATTATCTTTATTTTTTTACTAATATTTCTGTTTATTTATTTGAAAATGAAATAATGAATTAAATATGCTATTTAATTTTTTTATTTATATAAAAAAATTTTTTTAATTAAAGCAAAATATTTTCACTATTTTATGATTTTTATTTGTGTATGACGACATTTCAACCTAAAAATTTAAGTCAATATTTTTTTTAAATGTAAAAATTTTTTAAATGTAAACATAGGTATTTGGTGTTTTTTTTTTTGGAATTTCAATTCGTGTTTAACGAATAAAATTTATATATTAAAGATGCAATTGATGTCTTCAAAATTTAAAATTATAATTTCCGACGTTTTGATATGAATTTCTGAAATTCAATTAATATTTTCTAATTTATAATTGGAAATTTTTAATTCTAGTTTTTAGAATTGATATTTTCTTAAATTTGAATGGAAAATTTAAAAGTGCAATTTTGTATTTATGTGAATAATAATGCTTTAGTAATTATAAACAGTTTTTAAAAATTAGATGTAATCGCAATCAGATATTTTGTAGGTAAAGCAGAATAATAATTATATATAATTATGTAGAACTGTTTTGAAAGCAAAAAACTCTTTGATGAACTCGGTAACTCTATTTTGTAAAGACAACAAAAAGTTAATATGCCAAACTTATGTTCATATTTGTAAAAGAATAATGAAAAAACGTATGAAATGAAAGACCAGCCCGTGTATACTCTTAACATTGTTCTGTATGATATCTATCTGAAAATATTGACATTCATGTTAAAATAGAAATAACTATTGCAAAGCTAATTAGAACAAACAAAAATTGTGGCGCCATCTACTGTGGCATAGTCACGCTGAGCAAAATGAAGTGACACTCTGTTAATGCAAAAGAAATGTATTTTCCCCACAACAAAATATTGCAGAATTTTATGTAAATAAAATAATATGCCGACTTATTTCTAACATGCAGTTGTTATGGATATACATATATAGAATATATATTATTTGTATTATTTATTATGTTCATGTATGTATATGTAAATATTACACACAAAAAATACAACATCAAACGTTATTTTTGTGTTTTTCTCTTTAAATAAATTTATACATAAAATTTTTTTTTGCTAAATTTGCATTGTTGTTTTTTTTATTAACAACTAGGTATTTTAGCATTATTTGCTTTAGATGCTGGTGAATTTTTACTCCCTTTACATATATTAACTCGTAGTGTCTGCTTGTCGAAAAAATTTTGGATCGATTTTAACCCCTTTCCCGTGACCCATTCGATCTGAAATTTTGCAGGCAGGCTCGTGGTAATAACAGAAATGATCTAACAAATTTTCTTAGTGATGCCAAAACAACGGAAACTTTTAAAATTTTCTACCAGAGTTAATAAAAAAATGTACAAGGGTAAGTTTTTATTATATTATTACCACAATGACCACAAAAACAACAAGTCCAGCTATGACAACAACAGAACATTTAGAATAACAACAAGAACAATATAGAAACATCATATTTTCCATTTTTTTTTACTGTTTCAGAGATTTCCCTGGACCTGTTCCACCGATTTTAATGATTTTTGAAACAGAAATCTTCCCATGAATTTGGTGAATCACTGTCACTAAAAATGATCACTGTAACTTCACTATTGAGGGCGTGACCGTGACAAGAACAACATAGAAAATTATATTTTTTCAAGACTTTTTTTAGTTCTTCATTCAAATCTCGGGCGCTAATTGACCGATTTGGACGATTTTAAATAGCAATCTTTTCAGGATGTTAGTGAATCATTTTTTATGTCAACGAGCTGCCCGATTGATGCCGTCATCGTGATTTCCATAGACGGACAGACGGACAGGCGGACAGACGGACATCGCTATATCAACTCCGGTTGTTATAAGGATCACAAATATATATATTTTATGGGGTCCAAAATTTTTTTTTCTAATTATTACAAACGGAATGACAAACTTATATATACCCTCTGCTGGAGTGGAGGGTATAAAAATTATAAATTCCATTTAAATTTTTTTCATAAAAAAAAATTGATTTTTAAATTTTTTTCGATTTCTAAAATTTGTTTAATAAAAAATTTTTTTTAATTAAAAATTTAAAAAAAAATTACAAAAAAAGTTTGGATAAAAATTATTTTTTTTTAAACTAATTTAAATTTTGGTGACCTGTCGGTGTTTTTTTGTTTTGGTGGTTTAAAATATAATACATTTTGAGAGTTTAAATTCCCTATGAAGAAAGTATTTGAAAACACTGGGTACGTTATAAGAAATGTTCTTTAATTAATGTGTTCTTCCGATTTTAATAATTAGAAAAAAAATCTGGACCCCAGTTAATATAGCGATGTCTGTCTGTCCGTCTATGGAAATCACGATCACACCTTCAATAGATCAGGTGGATTGGTCTTTTGTAGTGGAAATGATTCAGTTACATCCTGCAGAGGTTGTTGTTTTAAATCAAAAAATTCGGTTAAATAAGTTCCGAGATTTCAATGAAAATTTAAAATATACTCTTGAAATATATGATTTTTCTATGTTGTTCTTGTTATTGTTGTTATTCTAAAATGTTTGTCTTGAGTGTGTTAGCTATAATTGTTGTTGTTGCTGCGATCGTTGTGTTTGTGCTTTATGAGTGTCTATGTCGTTATACTCGTATCCAGAGGTGCAAGAAGTAAGTGGCAAAATTCGTCTCAATAATAGTATAAAAAATTCTTAGAAAATATATTTAAATTAAAGCATTGAAGCATTCTGAAGCATTTAATGGCTCAACCAACTTAAAACTGTCATAGACGAATATCGGTTTTATAATTGTAACAGAGTTTAGTCGATTTTTTTTCTCGTTTTCAGGTAGAAGTTAATTGTTTCTATGAAACAAACCGTCATTGTCTTTATAAAAAAAAAAAAAACAATATATAGGAAATTATAATAAATACTAGGCAAACAAGAAATAAATGATATTAGAACTTATAGTTTAATTATCGACAAGTATGTTAAAATGATAACCCTACGCAACAGTGATTGCAATATTGAGTTTAAGACATACATGGGTGGAGGGTATCAAATATACGCCTCAGCCGAATTTATTTTACTTTTAGCTTTAAAAGATTTTTATCAATTAGAAGATGCTAACGTAGCAGAGCAAAGCGGACCACGTATCGAGACTCAGCGACATTTATTTCGTCTTATATAGAAAACTAAACGTTTAGATTAAAAAAAGAAGCATGACAATAGTTTTTAAAAAATATCTATTCAGAAAAATTGATTTATCAAGACTTCTGAGCACTAGTTTAAATATACTTCTTAGGATCCATAAAATTTTAGTCCAATGCCAAGCACATGTTAATCTCACTGACTATGATCCAAATTTTCGCAACATCCAAATCCAAGAATGCCAACACACATTATATATTATTTATCCAAAAATCGAAAGTGTTTTTTTTTTCTACTTCAAAGGTACAATATATCGAAATCATGCAAACTGAAACAATAAATCGAACTAGTGTAGCTTAGCACTCGAAGTTCGAGTGCAAATTCTAGGAAATATTATTTTTTCATTCAATTTTCGCCTTCCAATGTTTTTTTAATCTATATATATAAAAAATTTATGAATATTTAAATGAGCCAAAAGGTATTTTAATCAATTTTAGCAATTCACAATTCAATACAGAGCGTCTGATATATAATTCAAATCATTCGCATTAACAGGGTGTAACGAATTATTATTAATATTTTATTTTATTTAATTTAATATATTTTTAAGACAGATTAAACATAAATTTTATCATTTTCAGATTCTCCTCCATATGAACTACAACTATGCCCATTTTTACACTCCTCCGTGCCCGCATGTTGCTTAAAAAGGGAACTAAAGATTTACCTTTACGTATTAATATATGTAACAGGGAAAGTTAAAAGGGACCTATGGGTCGAAAAATCAATTTTTATAAATTAGCTTCAAAATAGATACTTTTGATAAAAAAAAAAGTAGAAATGAATTCGATGTGACAAACTTTTCTGCAATTGATCTAATTTGCTTGAAACTCATCACTCAGGGGTTTCGGCGTCGCTGATTACGAATCTGGTATTAGATTTTAAAAATCCAAAATGGCGGATCCAATATGGCGGATTATTTTTTTTTTTTTAATTGATCAGATATATTTCTATATTTATATATTTATATGAACTTAAAGGATTTTTAAAATTCAAAAAGGCGGATTAGTTTTTATTAAATTTAGGGGATAGCTTTTGAAAATTTAAGATGGATGATTATAATAGATGTATATACGATGTTTTTAATGAAACGAACAGCAGATTTAAAACTTTACTATTTATTTCAAAAATCAAAAAAACACAATACCTTAAAAAAATTAACTATAACTAATTCTGCTTCTTACATATTCTTTTCTTCAATTTCACTTTTGATTCTAAAATTGGCGTTTCTTCTTTTCATTGCTACATCTACCAATTTCTCATCTTTATTTTTTTTTTTCAACCAAAATTTGTTTTGGTTGTGGTGCTACATCGTCGGCTTTTTTGATGTCAGAAACTAAGTTTCGAATATTTTTAAACAGATACAACTGTCTTACCAAAGATAAACCCTGTGGTGTTATAATGTTTGGAACTAAATCATTTACAGGGTGTAATACGAGTTCAAATCTAGTTGTTTTATCGCTGTCTGCAAACTGTTTCGCTACTATAGCTTCCAAGGAAATAACGATATGATGAAACTTCGTGATTCCAAGCATTGGTTTGTAAAATTTTTTTAAATAGCTATCCCAACCACTAAAAGTTTGATTGTACTGCCTAGTCTTTGATTTAAACTTGTTTCAATTAAAAAGGAGATTAAAATCTAACCGTAGTTAGAATTTTGTTGCATGCTTTGTATTTCGATCCCAACTATTTTATTGATGAATTTTAATCATTTATGCTTTGAAAGTCTTAAATTCGACTATTATTATTAAATCACATAAGTACAATTTTGTTAGAGTGCAAATTATATGAACTGTTTTCTTAACACAACTACTCTTTACTATTATTTTGCGCCCAACGTGTGGTGGGTTTGAATGTGGTAAGTTTGAGCGTGGTGTTTTTGAGTGTGGTGAGTTTGAGTGTGCTGGATTTGAGTGTAGGGAGTTTGAGTGTGCTGGGTTTGAGTGTGGTGAGTTTGCGTGTGGTGAGTTTGAGTGTGGTGAGTAACATCATACCACATATAACAGGAATGTAAGAAGCGACTATTAACATCTTTATACCAAATTTCATTTATAACGCTGTAAAATTAGCCGAGATAAAGCATTCCTAAAGTTGGAGTTTTATGGGCGGGGCCACGCCCCGATGTTTAACGCCAACCACGTTTAAGAAAAATGTTGGAAACAAATTTATGTATAAATATACCAAAATTTGTTAACATTGCTAATATAAGTACCGAGATAAAAAGTATTTCATTATTTGTGGGCGGTGCCACGCCTACACAAAAAAATTGACATAATATTGCATTGTCATCCAGCTCTGAGCAATGCTGAAAATTTCAAGTCTCTAGCTTATCGGGATATTACTTTAAAATCAATTCCAAGATTCCACCGGAATATACAAACAGACAAGAAAGCGACCTAATAAAAACGTTTTAAAATAGTGCGCCATATTAGATCCGGCATTTTGAATTTTTAAAATATAATACCAGATTTGTAATCAGCGACCCAGAAAACCTCCGAGTAACGAGTTTCAAGCCATAAAAGCGTTCAGGCGCATCAAAATCAACTTTTGAAAAGTCGTTTTTCTCCAAAACTTATTTTCGGACCATAGGTCCCTTTTAACTTTCCGTGTCACATATAGATAATCGATTTAAATTGCAAAAAGTCGATTAGTCAAAAAGTCGACTTTTTGTATTTGACAATACTGGAATAGTCAAAAGCCGACTTTCTGTTGCAATCTTTTTCAAAATTTTGTTAACCTATATCTACTATGGCCATTGGATATCATTCCAAAAATAAACTTTGAACTTGAACCTTTTTTCAATCTTCAATCAATCGAATAATAGAATACAAACGAAATATTTTACAAAAATTAATTTTGTTCTGAATAATATTACGAATACAAAATTATCCAAAAATTTTACGTATTAAGACCTCGCAACCATAAAGCTAGTAAGTCTACAATTCGGATGATGTCTTACAAAGAGGGGGAAAAATGTAACCATTTTTTAAACAAAGTTTAGTATCCGAGATTTCAGCGATCTTATGTTATTCGCCAAAATTTTACATATTTCAATCTGGAAAGCCTAAAAATAATTAGTTCACAATTTGGATGGGGTGTCTGTTGAAGAGAGTCTTCTAGATATAAGCGATCAAATGTTCCCCGCCAACAATTTTTAATTTTTGATCTGGCAACGCTAAAAATAGTAAGCGCACAATTTGGATGGTGCACAAAGATGAGCAAATTTTCAACTATTTTGCTATATGAATGTTAAGTTTTCGAGAGATAAGCAACTTTATATTCCCCTCCAAAACTAATATATAGAGGTATGAGTGATAATTGTAGCTATAAGTCACAAAGCGTTACCCATAAAATCAGCAATTCAGTGATAAGCATAGGTGTATATAAATATAACAGCTTCCCGGTATTTTATTAACAATAAGCTTCAGCTAAGAATCATGCTCATATTTATTTCGTTTATACTCACTTCTATGTTCATAACTGACCTAAGCCAGAATGGTTGGAGCATTTCCTAAGCTTACAGCTTAGGGTATCGAAATGTTATTCCATACCGACCTTAAATTTTTTACATGTTTATCATGAGTTGAGTTTATATTTTGTATGTTAAAAACAAATGTAAACCAATTGTATAAAATGTCACTTTTACATGAATTTGTTTAATTGCTATAGGATTTTTTCTTTTTTTGCAAAATATTTTATTTGAAATTTATTGCAGTTTGTGTAAAACATATTTATTTATTTTTGTCGTTTATTTTTATACATAAGTATAAATGTACATATGTAACAGGAAGGGAAATTTCAATATTCGATATGCTCCTCAAACTTGACCAAAAGAGTATTTATTTGACAAAAAGGTATTTTGGTTTTTGGGATTTCTTATTTATTAAGAAATATATATGGGGACTATGAATTAAAATTGTCTTAAGCAGTTTATATTTGGACTGTTGGTTTATGGATCAAAAAAAGAGATAACTGGATCTAAATGCAATTCAAATAGAATCATGATTTTTAGATCTAAATATAAATCGATTATCTACAGCGATTGCCCTTATACCGATTAAAAATTGCGTATATCAAATATGTAGCTGTAAGATCTCGTGCAGACTAGGTATGGGATAGTGCACTACTTTTCAGTTTCGAAACGCTAGCCCACCTAACATCGAGATCTAAGAGGGGGCAAAAGGAAGAAATTTACAAAAAAAAACTCCATACCGGTCACATGGTCACTTTTAGAGGGGTAAAATGTGGGACTTACACCCTTTAATTTTTCCCTTATCTCCAATCCTTAAGAAGACTCCGATACTAAGTTTAAACTTTTATGAAATTGTAAAAAATTTGACCTACAGCCCCTAAGATGCCCCTAAATAGGTCAAATGTATGACCGACTACCATTAGTTGCCCAACCGCCAACAGTTTTTAGAAGATGCATACCCTCTCTCCCTTACCATTGAGGGGTATCCCATACAAAATTTACATTAAAGACTAGAAATACATAGAAGAATGTCTATATGTTGGTTCCTTCAGTTCCCATAAGGAGCAGAGGGCCTCAACAAAATTTCGCCATTCGTTAGTACTTTTTGCAAGGCCTTTATTTCATTCCAGGTTTTGCCTACTCTCGAATCTTCTAAGTCTAATTGTCTTTCCCAAGTGTGTGCTGGCAGTCCTCCTCTTCTACTGCCTTGTCGGTTCCAGTCTATAGCATTACGGGTGACATCATCTGGAGATCTTCTCAATGCATGGCCAATTCAGCGCCATTTCCTGTTTAATACTTCGATTTGTATTTGGCTTTGATAAGCGCATTCCCAGAGTTATGTGTTCGATATCCTGTTGGGCCAGAAAATTCCTAATATGCTTTTCAGGCATTTGTTGACGTAGACTTACAAGGTGTTCACATCTTTGGTAGCCATTTTTCACGTTTCGCACTGATAGAGCAGAACAGGTTTCACACATTAATTGAAGATGTTGATTTTTGTGTGGGTGGAGATGACTGGTGAATGCTTGCCGGGCTTTTATAATGCGAATTAATATATCCTCATAAGATCCTCCGGTCGTTGTTTTAATACTATCCAAGTAGCAAACAAGTAAGAAAATTATAGTCGGTCTAGACCGACTATACGATACCCTATACCATGCGTTTAGAAACCCTATCTCTTAGGCCCAACTAACTGGACATAGAAAATAAGCAAAAACCAAATTTGAGTGGGATTTTTATAATTTTTTTTGGCTGCAGATATGAAAAAGTTCATATCGGATGCTATATCTATATAGGGACTAGGTCCAAAAATGGACCGATCGTGATCATGTTTGGTAAAGTCTCTTGTATTTTGCAAAAATATATACAAACAAAATTTGAGAAGAATCAGTGCAATATTTTTGTTTTTTAATAGATTTAACTGAAGATCGGGAAGCAGCTCTATATGGGGTCAAAGGGATCATTTTTGGACTACTCATTAGTGGATGTAATGAACGCATACAAACCCAATTTGAGTAAGATCTATATGACAATTTGGATCTTATGGCAATTTATGTCGATTTCATATGGGTAATTTGTATGGGGGCTAGGTCTGAACATGGACCGATTCTCACCAATTTCAATAGCGTTCATCCCATGGCCGGTAAAAGCTTATATACCAAATTTCATCAAAATAGATTCATATTTGCAACCTGCAGTTTGATTACAAAGTTTACATGGACACACAGACGGACGGACGGACGGACGGACATTGTTAAATCAACTCAGAAAGTGATTCTGATTCGATCGGTATAATTAAAGATGGGTCTAGGTCAAATATTTTTGGTTGCTACAAACAGCAGCACAAAGTCATTATACCCAAACCACATAGTGGTGTATAGGGTATAAAAATGTCAACATCCTGGATTTGGATGTTTTGGATGGAGAATGGGCTGTTGCATGTGAAGTTTATTTGCAGCTCCTGTCTCCATCTAAAATATCAGAGTAACTATGTGTTATAAGGCATACGTCGTCGGCATAGCCAAGATAGTCCCCATGTCATGCCTCTGTTGTTGGCCGCTGCACTTCAGATAACGATGTCCAACTTTATAAAGTAACGGTGATAATATGCAGCCCTATCGAACACCCGAATCAATTTTTTTCTAGGAACACCTTTATAGGTCAGTGCTTTCCAAATACCATCGTGTCAAATTGTGTCAAAAGACCAGGTAAAGGGGCGATCTCCATTCGATTAACTGCTTAATTATTATGCGGAGGCTATCTAATTAAAACTTTTGAGATCTTAAACCAGCCAGTTCACCACGAAACTCTTTGTCAAGGGTGTCGGAAAGTCTTCTATTGATAATGTTAGCGATTATCTTCTTTGCCGTGCTTAGAAGTGTAATTTCTCTTCAGTTTCTGAATTCCGTGAGATCACCTTTCTTCGATAAGTTGACGCTCAAGCCCTCCTTCAATTCGTCGGAAAGCTCACTATTGTCCCATTATTTTTACCATACTCTGGAGCAGGAAGGCACTTGTTTTGGGTCTGCTTTTAACAGCTCAGGATTGATTTTGTCAGGTCCTGGAGCCTTGTGGTTTTTAGGACGCGTATAGCTTCAACTATTTCTGCAATTGTAGGGATGGTTACTAGTTTATTGGTCCTCTCGGTATGGGTAGTGCATTTGCATATTGGATGGGGTATGTGCATGTGTATACATCGTTACGGCAAATCACGTTCCTATAGTACTCCATTAGTTTTACGCCAGCAAAGTCGTTCACAACATATAATTTACGCAGTATTTCTAGTGTTCGCTGGAAGTCTTCGCGCGGGAGAAAAGTTGAGCGATATTCTGTTATAGTCACTTATGATGGTAACGAGCAACTCTCGGAAGTGCCAAAAATATCATAAAGGAAATGGGAGCATATTGCGGAAGCCGTTTATGTGCTTCATGCGATTTGAAAGACTTGGATCCAACTTTACAGAGGCAAAATTTGTAGATTGTACATATGCAAAAGTTCATATTGGATGGCATATTTACATGGGAACTAGTTCAAAAAATGGATCGATCCTGATCATATTTGGCAGCTTTCCATGGACTACTGCTTAGTAGATGTAATAAATACACTTAAACAGGAGTTGACCAAGATGTACATGATAATTTGGATCTTATGACTATTTAATCGATCTCATAGGGGTCATTTGTAAAGGAACTTGGTCTGAACATACCCCGATTTTAAACAATTTCAATAGCGTTCGTCCTGTGTTTGATAAAAGCGTACATACTAAATTTCGTCAAAATATATTTTAACGACCTGCAGTTTGATTGCAAGGATTATATGGACATACAAAAGGACGGACAGATGGACGGGCAGAAGGATGGACAGACATCTTTAAATCTATCGAAAGTGATTCTGAGTCGATCGGTATAGATTGGTCTAGGTAAATTATTTTCGGTAGATACAAATATCAGCAAAACCTCATATAGGGTATAGCGTATAATATTAATAGACAAGGCGTTTTCTTGTGACATCTTCTACACTCTCAGTTACCAACCGATTTTGACAAACAAAAATATACATTTGAAAGGTATTTCATTAAAGATGTGCACCATCTTTAAAGATGTGCACCATCTGGCACATTTTTTGGAGTAATAATCATTTAAAGTTGCTACTAACACATACATTAAACACATATAATTGGCTAAAATTGATAACCATACCTTTAGGCTTTTATAAAATTATTTATTAATAAACCCATTTATATATCTTCTGTGTGTTCAACAAATATTTATAGTGAAATTTAATTTTATTTTAAAATTCACCATTTCATGAATTTTATTTAAATATTAATAAAGAAAAATTTAATGAAAAAATAAAATTTTCTAGCAGAGCATAATTAACTATGTTTCTGTCTGAGTGGTTTAGGTTTGTTTTAAATTTTGAAACTCTTGACCCTTTCAGTGTTTTTGTCGAATACATTCGACATCAAAGTAGGCATTGATTGAAATGAAAATGTTAACGGCATATTTAAATTTTGCATTGCTTAGCTTATTTTTATGATTAAGAACATGTATATAGCCTACCTGCTAGGTGAGAAATCTCAGGTAAAAATTATATTTTGTCCGGCTTTATCGCTATAAAAAGCTAAAAATTTTAAGATTTTTAAAATTAATTTTGACACGGAGAGGGTTAATGAAATAAAAATATTGCTACACAGTTTGTGAGCATTTTTTGACACAATTTCAATGAAATCTGTTGAAATTACTTAAAAATATATAACAAAGGACAATGTTTTTGCGTAGTGTTATTTTTTTATTATTAAAATGTTTTATTGCAAATGCAGACATGCCTGGACGTGTCCAACGTAAGGTTAAAAACAGAGGTTTTTTAAAACCTGACATTTATGCTTGTAAGACGTCAACCGACTTATACAACCCATCTGACGCTTTATAGACGCTTTTTTCAGCCATAACAAAATTGTTGAAATTAGTGAAAATCGATACACGTTCAGATAGGCCAAAATTACTCTAAGATTAAGGTTCTTATTACAAGCGCTTCCTGCCAAAAGAATATGTCGACCAATTTTGACAATTTAGTGATATTTTGCCAGTATCTTCACCTAAGAAATGAAATCTTATCATTAACCTTCTCTTCCAAAGTGGGGGAAAATTAATAAGTTGTAAACGATGTTCATACGGTGGCAAAGTTTCGTTGACATTCCTACCTAAACCACGTTATGCAAATAATAGGAATTGTTTCTGCACAGATTCTATGTTATCAATATAAGAAACATAATTAGGGGACCACACTACAGATGCATATTCTAAAACTGGCATAACAAGACTAAAAAATATATTCTTAGTGACATAAGGGTCATCAAACTCCCTAGGCCACCTTTTCTGTGATCAAGTAAAACACCTAAAGCAGTAAATGACAAAACATTTTCTAGCCTAGAACATCCAATATAGTAATCACAATGTATTTATTTCGACCTACAAAAAGAAAGTTTTATACAGTTCTTCAGATTAAGAGACATTCCATTATTAGCACATCATTCAGCAAGTCTATCAAGGTCTACAATCAGAAACACTTTCAAAGGATAAAAACAAATTTACATCATCTGCGTGCATAAGAACTTTAGAGAACTAAACAATAGAAGGAAGATCATTTAGATATAAAACAAATAGAATAGGTCCAAGACGACTTCCTTGGGGAACCGCAGATGTTACTAAAATTTTCTTCGATATTTGTTTATTAAACACTAGATGTAACCCGGTGTGCTTCGCTACTCCCTCCCCCCGTATCGTAATGATAGGGCTCACGCAAAATTCCAAGGCTCTGGCTCTTACAGTAACTCAGATATATTACATTTAATATAAGGCTTGTATGGGAATGCCACGCGCATTTGTCCAATCCCGCCCATTTTTTTGTCTGACTACTCACGTTAATAATAGATGACCTGAGACAAATTTGCAAAGCTCTCTCTATCATAGTACTTAATATCTCTGTGGTTTTCTAGAATAACCGCGTATGTCATAAAATCAAAATGTTCAGGGGAGCCAAAAAAACGTTATATTTGAAACTACGATCTCGATATAAAGTTTTTAGAGCTTTTTATTTAACAGTCCTGTAGATATGGGCAATAAATACTTTATATAAAATTTTGAGTCAAAAATCTTCAGGGGAATAGACCCTAGAGAAGGACGAAAAAAACAATATGTAAATAACACTTAAAGTGTGTGCAGATAAAACAACTTATGTCGACAAACGTCATTTTCTTTGAAAAATAAAACTACCAATGCAACCACCCATGTAGCCATAAGTTGCTCTTGCTTGAAAAATGGATTTTTTGTTCGTCAACAATAAGTTAACGGGACTTAGGATGAGAATATAACAACGTATCAAGAATAATAGTGACAAAAAATAAAAGAAATAAACACACAAGTTTTTGTAAGTGATTATAAACTGAAAAATAATCCAAAATTATTTAGCATTTTTTTTCGTTAATAACAAAGTATGTCGCTATATGTCGTTTTTTGAGAAAATAATTTGTCAGCGATCAAACGTAGGTTGATATACGTCACTAGTGCTGCGAATTAATTTAATAAACATTTAAGTTACGTCGTTATTTAAAGAAAAAACTCAGAAATGGTTAATAATAAAAAAAAAATTAACACATGTAAAGAGCGTTAAAAATTAATATATTTGGCATCGTTAACTCAAAACTGACAAAAATAGACATACGCGGTTATTCCAGAAAACCACAGGTATATGATATTAAAAATTTACTTTGTATTGGAGGTGTCACGCCCACGAAAATTATTTTAAAAAAAACACAGCCTGTAGCACTTTTCGTATCCGCAGTAAGACTCTTTGAAAATTTCAGGAAGATCAGATAAGTAGTTACGGAGATTACCTTCTACAAACATACAAACACACATTACCTCTTTATTATGCTAGTATAGATTATTAGTATAGATATACAATGTTTTTTGTTTTTGCATTCGGTACAACAATTATCAGATTTTCCGGCGTTCCTAACCTTTAGGTACATGAGAAGAACATGGTTTTTCCCAATTAGATTTGATAACACTTAACTATTGGCCTTGAGCTTAAAATATCATTTGGCAATTTTTCTTTTTAGCGATTTTTGATTATGCCCATTTTTGATTTTGACGATTTTTGTTTTTCGGGCGATTTTTATTTTTTTATTTTTCGCGATTTTTGGGTTTGGCGATTTTTGATTTTGGAGATATATTTTCCACGACAAATCACATTGATACCTAATGTAATTGTCAAAAGACTGTCGCTTTCATAGTACTTAATTCTTTTCATATAGGAGATGCCACGCCCACTAATCCCATCCCGCCCAATTTTTATTGGAGTACTCACATTAATATCTGATGGACTTGTGCAAAATGTCGAGTCTTTCATTTTTATAGTACACCAGTTATATGATATTAGATATCTACATTGCATGGGTGGTGCTACGCCCACTGCTTCGATCACGCCCATTTTTCGTCTCACTAATCACATGAATAACTTATGGGCTCACACAAAGTCCCAAGACTCTCCCTATAACAGTACTTCATGTCATTTTATATTTAATTTGTATGACGGGTGCCACGCTTATTGGTCCGATACTGCCCATTTTTGTCGACTATTCACATTAATAATAGGTGACATCAGACAAATTTAAAAAGCTCTCTCTATCACAGTACTCGAGATATATAATATATAATACCACGCCCACTTATCCGATCCCGCCCATTTTCGGCGTACCTACTTATGTTAACAATAGGTGACCTCTCCCTATCATAGTACTCAATATATATGATACTAGATGTAACCCGGTGTGCTTCGCTACACCCTCCCCCAAGTCCCAAGGCTCTCACTAATACAGTAATTCAGATATATCACATTTAATATTAAGTTTGTGTGGGGGTACCACTCGCATTTGTCTAATCCCGCCCATTTTTTGTCTGACTATTCACGTTAATAATAAATGACCTGAGACAAATTTGCAAAGCTTTCTCTACCATAGTGCTTAATAAATATGATATTAAAAATGCACCTTGTATGGGAGGTGCCACGCCCACTAAAAATATTTAAAAAAATTAAAGCCTGTAGCACTCCCATATCTTTAGTAGACTATGTGAAAATTTCAGGAAGATCAGATGAGTAGTTACGGAGAGTACCTCCTACAAACAAACAAATATTACCTCTTTATTATGTCAGTATAGATTATTAGTATAGATTTTTTTATTTCAACAATTATCAAATTTTTCGGCGTTCCTACCCTGGAGCAAGGTACATGTAGCTGCCCATGAGAAGAAGATGGATTATCCATATTAGATCTGGCAACAATTAACTGTTGGCCTTGAACTTAGAATATCATTTGACAATTTTTCTTTTTAGCGATTTTTGATTTTGCCCATTTTTGATTTTGAAGATTTTTGTTTTTGGCCGATTTTTATTTTTCGCAATTTTCGATTTTGGCAAATTTTTGATTTTGGCGATATATTTTCCACGACAAATCACATTGATAACTAATGTACTTGTCAAAAGACTGTTGCTTCCGTAGTACTTCATTTTATTTATATAGGAGGTGCCACGCCCATTAATCCCATCCCGCCCAATTTTTATTGGACTACTCATATTAATATCTGATGGACTCATGTAAAATGTCGAGTCTTTTCCTTATATAGTACACAAGTTATATGATATTAGATATCTACTTTGCATGGGCGGTGCTATACCCACTGCTTCGATCACGCCCATTTTTTTTGTTCGACTAATCATACAAAGAACCTATGGGCTCACGCAAAGCCACAAAGCTCTCTCTTTTACAGTACTCCAGATAAATGATATTAAATAGTTACTTTGCATGGGGAGTGCCACGCCCATTGGTGTGAACCCGCCAATTTTTTGTCCGACTACACATACTAAGATTTGATGGTGTGTGCAAAGTGTCAAAGCTTCCTTTTTTTTTTTGTACACCAGTTATATGATATCATATATTTACTTTGTACGGGCGGTGCCACGCCCACTGCTCCGATCACACCCAATCGCATGCATAACTTATGGGTTCTCACATACTCCCAAGACTCTCATTATAACAGTACTCCAGATATATGGCATTTTATATTTAATTTGTATGGTAGGTGCCACGCCTATTGGTCCGATACTGTCCATTTTTTGTTCGACTACTCACATTAATAATAGGTGACATCAGACAAATTTGAAAAGCTCTCTCTATCACAGTACTCGAGATATATAATATTGAATTATTACTTGTATGGTAGCTACCACGCCCACTTATCCGATCCCGCCCATTTCCGGCGTAGCTACTAATATTAACAATAGGTGACCTCACACAAATTTGCAAAGCTCTCCCTATCATAGTACTCAATATATGTATATCATATTAAAAATTTACTTTGTGTGGGAGGTGCCACGCCCACTAACAATATTTGAAAAATTATAGCCTATAGCACTTCCCATATCCGCAGTAAGAATCTGTGAAAATTTCAGGAATAACAGATGGATAGTTACGGAGATTACCTCCTACAAACAAACAAACAAACACACATTACCTCTTTATAATATTAGTATAGATAACGCGCTGATTTCGATCCTTCAAATAAGACAATATCAAAGAGTTTAAGTGGAAAGACAATAATAAATCGTGACTAAGAATATTGAAAGCTTTACTAAAATCAGTATAAATTACATCAGTTATGGTCCAAAAACATGACTGGTTAATTCCATTAAATAAGTTGTTACCGACCTATCTTTAACAAAACCATGATGGTAAGGTGAAATGAAGTTACCTACCATATGAATGAGTCTATTTGTAACTTCGGGATTGCACTTAATTTTGCAATTACTCTATTATTCTCAACAGAACGTCGACTACCGTTCCTGTGCAGAGGAATGATGAAACTCTCTTTCCAAAAATCAGGAAAGTAACCTGTATTCAGTGAATAATTGAAAAACTTCGTTGGAGGAATATGTAATTGATCGGCACACGATTTAAGAATAGATGATGGCATGCCATCAGGCCCATGAGAGTTGGAAAATTTAAGATTCTGTAAACCTTTAAGAACTTCATCTTCTATTATCATAAAATAAGACACAATGTTAAAAACGTTAATATTATAGGGATAAACAGACAACGTAACACAACCAGGAGAGTAAGTTTTCTGGAAAAAATTAGCAAATAAATCCGATATTTCAAGCACGTACGACGATTCAACACCCTCAGACATCATGGATGATGGAAATCCACTAAACTTTCTTTAGAGTTAACAAAATTGTAAAAACTTTTTGGATTAGCTCGGAAGCTCACTTTCATCTTTACTAAATAGTCCAAGTAACACCTACGATATATATATTTCTAGCCACATATAGTTCATATAGTATATTGAGGAACCGTTCTCCTTATATTTTCTAAACAATCTACTCTTAATATTTCATACCCTTCTTAGCTCATTTGTGAACCAAACAGAACCAGAGATTGTAGGTTTATTATACCTAATAGGGACCGCAATAGAAAACCCAGAAAAAAATACAACAATTCAGGCCATTATCAACATCCGGCCATGCGGTCATATCAATACTCTCTTTCAGCAATTTAAAATTGGTTTTACTAACATTAAATCGTTTGAAAGAATCTTTTCTGTTATAACTTATCGCAGTATAATCAGAAATAAGAATACGTATAAGTAGTGTCGGGTGATACGTGCCCTGAGGAGAAACGAATGGTAAAGATCCGGATAAAGAAATGTTTGAGCAGTTCGAGAAAACAAGGTCCAAAAATCTATTGTTTATATTAGGAATGTTATTAAACTGAACAAGACATAAATCAAACAAAATATTAAAACAAGTGTTAATATCATTTGATACTGATTTGTTATGTTTATTTATTTAATCAATGCAATGCTCATTTCTTGAAATTTGTGACCTTTTTTATTCTAAAATTCATTAACACTAATTTTTACTTTTCAATTTCTCTTTCATTTTAATCAAACAACAACTGTTTAATTAATAAAAACTAAAACCAACAACAACATCTAAATCAATGATGCTTTTTCACCGAACTTAACAATTTAATTATAAACATTCGGTGGATTTTCTTATGCTTTAAAATGCTTCTCAAACGAAACACTATTCACACAATCGGGTCATATCACAACATATGGTTTGGTTTATTTGACACACACCCAAAAAAAAAAACGACAACAACAACTACCGCAATTAAAACGGAAATGCAATCCTAAAACGGAAATTGAAAATACGCCAAAACTATTTAACAACAATAATCAAAACAAAAAAAAAAAACAACAAAAAACACCAAACTTAAACTGTACGTACACATGCCGAATATATGACGGACAAATTGAAATGGATTATTGTACTTATTTGGTCATTTGTATACTGTGTACTGTGTAATTTAATGGCATCAACAAATAGATACGTTTATCTGCGGATAAATTAAGTTTCGATTTGATACCCGATGTTTTACAAAACGCTACCATTTCAACAATGGTGAAAATCAATCGCGCCACCTCCTGGCATTCAGTTGAATTGGACTATAAAGATGGAGAAATTAAATTCACAGTCGATTATCAACATCAGCGCAATGAAATGTATGGTTTAACTTTTAACATCGGTGACAAATTGATTATTGGCAGCAGTCTAAAATCAGCTGCCCTTGGTCTGGTGGGTTGCATACGAGACATTGAAATCAATGGTCACTTAATCGAACCCCGGCATGTGGTCAAAACTGAACGTGTGGTTGGTGAAGTGGCATTGGACAATTGCCAATATATAGATCCCTGCAAACGGCCAAATACCTGTGAACATGATGGCAAATGTTTCGTTAAGGATGACCGTGTGACATGTGATTGTATACCAACTGGTTATATTGGTAAAAATTGCCATTTCACCAAGTATCGTAAGACGTGCGAAGAATTAGCTTTGTTGGGTTACACGAAATCCGATGTTTATCTTATTGATATTGATGGCAACGGTGTCTTTCCTCCGGCTCATGTCAAATGTGATTTTCAAAGTTTAGAGAATGCCACCAAGACAATAGTCGAACATAATCTTCCCAGTCAGGTGGATGTACGTTCATCACATGATTCCGATTTCAGTTTTACCATACGTTATCGTGAGTTCTCTCCGGAGATGTTGCAGGAATTGATATCGCATTCTCTGTATTGTACGCAGTACATAAAATATGATTGTTATCGAGCACAGTTGGAATTGCATTCGGCCACTTGGTTTACGTCGTCGTTCAAAAACTATACGGTTGACTTTCTGGGCAAAGTAAAAAGGTGAGTTAAAATTATTTTAAAAAATTTCCATTCAGTGCACACCGAAACATGTGAATAATAAATAAATTTAATAACAAATTTAAAATAATAAATAAAAAAAAAATCATTAACAATCAAAACTAGCAATTCCAATATAATAAATTTACATATTTTTTAATTTTTCTTTTTTTTTTAACTTTCAACACATTTTTCCTTCGCTCATAAATGTTTAAAATTACTCTAGATAACACTAGAGATAAATAAAAGAACAACCAACATAAAACAACATATTTGAAATATTTTCCAAGAGAAAAACATAAAATATATATATATATAAATGTACAGAGATCGCATCATTAGTCTTCCGAAATTGACCATAAAAACATAAACAAGGAAAAATATTAAGGACTTTTTGTTCAGTCAACAAAATACTTTAATGTAGTCAGGCCAAGTGCAAGCGTGGTTAAAGGCATACTAAGACTTTTGGAGTTTTTGATAAATTCCCTGAAATATTAGGAAAAATATTTTTTCGATACAAAATCAGAGGCCACAAAAAATTGGCATCATCAAATATGCGTTAAACGTGCATTGCACTCGTGTGTAAATAAACCAGATTCTATATGGACTGTTGTATATTTTCTATTTGTTGTAATGTTGCTTTGTTTGCTGGATGGATGTTATTTTTTTTTTCTTTTGTATGTAATCAAATACATTCTTCATTTTTTTTCCAATTTCCCTTTTGTAGTATTGTACATGAAACCCATTTTTGTTTGCTGCTGTGATTCTTTGTTTCGTTTTTTTTTTCTCTTTTTCCTTCTTCTTTCAAATCTAAATCTAAACAATTTATTGGCTACCATTTTTATTTTTTTTTGTTTGTTTTTTAAACCACCACTTAGAACACTTTCTATCAATCTCGTCAAACTTAAAATAGATTGTATCGAAACAAACAAAAACAAAGTTGTCCATAAAAAAAGAAAGTCTAAAGCCAATACAAATCGTTACAAGCTCATAAATCTTTCGGTTTGTTATTCAAAAGCACATTAAATTCTACTCAAATTGATGCTGAACCGTATTTTTATGGCCATTTGTATGAAGTCTCATTGTAACATGGCTTACATATTAATTTGTTTATCATATAGCAGCCAAACTAAATGCAATCGAAATTTAGACTCAGCTTCAATTTTAAAGTTCTCGGATATAATAAATAAAGATTTTTTTATACTATGCTACTCTACTCAATGGTTCGAGTATTATGAGTTCGTGCTTATATTTGTAACTACTAAGATTTCTGACTTGATGTCTGGTTGTTATTAAACCGTTTGGTTATGATTTTCTATGAGAATTTACTCAACAACAGTGTGCTGATTATTTCTCCTTTCAGTTTTGATGCTTAAACACCACACTGTTTTGTAATATTTCTGACTTTGGCGGCTCAAGAACGGAGAACCGAAAACAAAAAATATTTTCTTGCTCTTTATAACAGCGGAGCTTCATTTAGTCATGGCCGTCTGTCCGTCTGTCTGTGGAAATCACGATCACACCCTCAATATCTCAGCTAAACTCTTCTTTTTTGCATAAAATCGTTTAGTAGCAACCCGCAGGAGTTGCTATTTAAAATCATCGAAATCGATCCAAGGGCTCACGATATATGTATGGAAATAGAAAAAAAAAGCTTTTGACAATATCTTAAAATCCACAGCTGGCCTTGGGAAATAATGGGTTAAGGTCCTCGGATTTTTTCTATATTTTAGGTACGGAAGATATATACATTTGTTTCTAAAATCTATAATATTAATAGGCTAGGCGATTTCTTGTTACCGATGTTTTGATCTACCGTTTTATCCCGATTTTGACCAAACGTATATTATTTGAAAGGTATTTCTTTTTAGCTGTTCACCAGATTTACAGATTTCTAAATTTTTTCCTTTGTTTTGAGTAAACTGCATTTAAACACATACATAAAGTTTGTTTGTATCTTAATTCACTATATAATAAACCAAAAAAGTGTTGGTTTGTGAATTGGCTAAGTTGAGAAATAAAGATGCCTAGAAATTGCACTCGAATTTTGAGCGCTGGAATCTACTAGTTTTAAGTAACTCTTTTAAAAATTCAACAGTATTTGCAAAACATTTGATTTTTTTTTACTTTATCGTCCTAAACTAGTTGCGGTCATTTGTGGCGCCAAGTCCAAATGGGTTAATGACGTCAAATTATTTTTTTCCTTAACCCATAGTTATAACGGTAAAACAAAACATTTAAAAGTAGAAAACTGATTAATTTTTGATACAAAGTATGTAGAAAGATTACATTTACAGAATATTTCACAAAAATCAAATTTTTGTCGAAATCCACAAAAAATTAATCCTTGTAAAAAACATTTTTGCAGAGGAATTTACTTAAAACTTCACGCAGGTAACATATATTTAACGAAATCTTAATGTGATAGATACTTTTTTAGGTTTTGTTTAAGAAATTTTTTTAAAAAAATACCCATTTTCGGCCACATTGCGCAATAGGTTAACAGCGTGTCGATAAAACAATACTTCATATCTGAGTTCGTATAAGTATAGAAACCAAAAAAAATTATGGCTTTAATCAATTTCTTAAAATTGAAAAAAGTGCCTTAAAATTTCATGACCTAGTGTTTTTGTGCACAAAAGTGGTCTGGGCATTTGATATTTCTGGCGAGTTTTTATTTGATTTTAAGTTATATAACTTTTTCAAAAGATAATTAAATACTAAAATCGATTTGTATAACAAGTTGTCGAAAAACTTAAACTGTAGAACGAAATTTTCGTAAATATGAAAAAGTCATATTTTCCCCATATAAACACATTTGAAATTTTCAATCAATTTCCGGCACGACTTTTGTAAATCCCATTGTCCCCAAACTTTACATTTATTAATTTTATAGAGAAAGGAAACAAAACTGGACCCCGACACTCCCTAAAGTCGCATTTTAATTTTTAAGGACCACTCTATTGTACATGTTGAAATTCTTCTTTTTGTTGTAGTCATTGTAGTTGTGGTATTTGCTTCATGAGGGTGTATGTATGGTTATACTGCACGTATCACATTAGCCTATGGAAGTATTGCCATATATTTTTTATCTTTATAATGATATAATAAAAAAAAATATCAATATGAAAGAAAAAATATAATCACTAAAAAAGGAATTTTTTTTAAAAAGTGTCTTTCCTTCAAAAGTACCTTTTCTCCAAGAGTATTTTTTTTTATAGTACCTTTTCTTAAAAAATTATCTTTTATAAAAATGGCATTCTTTCAAAAGAAGCACCTTTTGAACAAGAAACTTTTTTTAAAAAGTTAATTTTTAAAAAGTGCCTTTTTTGAAAAAGTATCCTTTTTGGAAAAGCACCCTTTTCTTAAAAAATTATCTTGTTATCTACTAACGAAATACATTTTCGTAATTTCAAACGCGCTAACCAATATATTTTAAGGGAAGAATATAACAAAATAGACTGGAGCTGTATATATAATATGTTATCGGTTCATGATCAATTAGCATTTTTGGAATATAACGTTTCAGATCTATACAACATAATTGTGCCAATACAAACAAAGACAATAAGCAGCAAACAAAAACCTTGGTTTACTACACAGATTAAACGTCTTATAGAAGATCGCGATTATGCATACTCTCGTTGGAAGCGCTACAAAACAGTTGACTTGAATAACAGTTATCGAGCAGCCAGAAAGACCGTAACTAAAGCCATTAGACAAGCTAAGTCAACATATTACGCCGATAAGTTTGCGAATTCAGTCAACACACGTAAAACTTGGAGAACAATAAGAGAAATTGGAATAGTGAAACCAAAAACCAATGAAGAAACCTCAATTTCAGATCCAAATGCCATCAATGAAAATTTTATTAATATACCGATGCAACAGGCGAATCACTCTTACTACAGTAACTTGCAGGATGAACTCCTACCAGAAAATCAATTCAGTTTCGATTGTGTTAGTCAGTATGATGTACTCATGAGCTGCTCGTCCATCAAATCTAACGCAACAGGTGTTGACGGTATTCATCCCACTTTTTTAAAAATGCTCCTTCCATATATCTTACCGGTGATAACCCACATATTCAATAAAATAATCATGACGAGCACCTACCCCTACAGATGGAAACAGGCAAAAGTTCTTCCAATACCAAAATCGTCCTCCGAGTATCGACCAATTGCCATATTACCGTACCTGTCAAAGGCATTTGAAAAACTGCTACATAAACAAATAACTAATAATATCAATGATAATAATCTTCTTACTTGTAAACAATCCGGTTTTCGTGCCAAGCATAGTTGTATTACAGCTCTTACTGATGTAGCTGAAGATCTTAGAAAAGAACTAGATGATGGCTGTATGGCAATGCTAGTCTTATTAGACCACTCAAAGGCTTTTGACACAGTTGATCACACTATTCTGATTCAAAAACTAGAGAAGATCATGCACTTTTCCCCAACGTCTTCCAAATTGATTTATTCATATCTTCATGGTCGAGTACAGTATGTAGAAATCAACTCATCAATAACTTCAAATTTCCTTCCCATCTCTAGAGGTGTACCGCAAGGTTCCATTCTTGGACCTCTTCTCTTTTCCATTTATGCAACTGATTTGACAGACCAGCTGATGCACTGCAATATTAGAATGTATGCCGACGATGTTCAATTGTACATAAGCAGTAAAAAGGAGCAATTTGAAGAATGTACGCGAAAATTAAATGATGATTTAGAACGTGTTTCTTTTTGGGCATCTGTAAATGGCCTAAGTCTAAATCCAAAAAAAACAAAATGCATTTTACTACGTAAGCGAACGCAGAAAGTTGTCGAAATACCCAACATTTATATCAATAACCAAAAAATAGAAATAGTCAATAAAGCCAAAAATCTAGGAGTAATTTTTAATAATACATTAACCTGGTCGGATCATGTTACAAACGCGTGTGGAAAAACCTTCTCGATGCTACGAACTCTATGGCCAACTCAACATTGCACCCCTTTTAAAATCAGATTGCTGCTCGCGAAAACGTATTTAATACCTATTTTAATGTATGCTTGTGAAATTTTTTCAAGTTGTGATGCAAATAGCAAATCGAGACTAAACATAACGTATAATAATATTACAAGGTACGTTTTTGGCCTTAAGTTTTATGGTAACTATGAACATATTACCCCCTATGCAAAGAAAATTTTTGGTGTCCAGCTTGATGACCTGATGAAGATTAGAACTCTAATTTTTTTACACAAAATTATAAACACTCGTGAGCCTCACCATCTGTATAATCGAATCACTTTCAGCCGACACAGTAGAAATAATACCATAATTCAAATAAGACATCATACGCTAATATCAAATTGGCAATTTTACATTAACGCAATTCGTCTTTGGAATATTATCCCACCAATTATTAGGGCAACCAGCAACGCGTTACACTTTAAGAAAAGAATTTTTGAGTATTACTCTTAATATTTTTTACTTCAAAATTAAATCACACATTAATAAATTTTTTATTTTTTGTTTTTATTAATTGTTATTTAATAACTTTCCAACGTTTAATAACTGTTACATTGTATAACTCTATCTATCATGATATTTATAACATATGTTTAAAATTATCTTAAAGCATTATTTTATTTTTATTTTTCTCTATGTTTTTATTTTTATACTTCAAAATAACTTACATTTAACAATGTCTGTACTTCTACTACTTTAAAACTCATGTTTTGCTGTAGATGTTACCAAAATGAAATAAATAAATAAATAAATAAATAAATAAATAAATAAATAAAAGTACACTTTTTTTAAAGTACCCTTTTAAAAAAGTATCTTTTTCTAAAAACGCATCTATTCTTCCAAGTACTTATTTCGAAAACTAGCTTTTCTTAAAAAATTTAATTTGTTCTAATAAACTACTCTTTTTAGAAAACTTACTTGTTATAAGTACCCTTCTTTAAAACAATAACTTCTTTGAAAAAGTATCTTTTTTAAAATTCATTGCTTAATAAATGTATCGACAACAGTTTTAAAGTAGTAGCCGTACCCAACATTGGTTGTAATATAGAGTTTTAGTCTCAGGTGGACGGCATCAAAAACTCGGCACAGCCGAACTTAGTACTCATACTTGTTTTATATATTACTAGCACTCAAAATTCGAGTGCAATTTCTAGGAAGCTTTATTTTTCAACATAGCCAATTCAAAAACAAACACTTTTATGGGTTATTATTATTGTGAATGAAGATAAGAAACTCATTAACCTTCCTATACCCGCGCTAATTTTTGTAACACATATACCCACGCGCTGTCTGACAGACCCAAAGCTTGAACCCCTGTTCCCTACTTTTTCGAAATAAAACTTTAACAAATAAATATTTCTTATAAAATTTGAAGATATAATAAAAAAAATTAAGCTATGCATTTAATTTATTTTCATTAATTATTTCATTAAAAATAAACTTTTACAAGCTTAAAAACACTTCTTGTGCAATACATAAATCACATGTTGACTTAGTTTTTAGCCTTAAAATTAAAATCAGGACATCAGGTCGGTATCACAGACCGATTTGTAACTGAATACACAACACCTACGTATCGTACAAATACGTGGCATGTACTGAAATAAAGCTTGTTAAAAATCCAGCAGCTAACAGAAAACTTAATTTTCTAGCGTTTCTGGAAAAACAGATATGTATAAAAGTGTTTTGTCGGTTCACAGACCAACGCGCGAGTATAGGAAGGTTAACCAACACATTAACAAATTTAATAAAACACACATAGGATATGTATAATTTTATGTATGTGTTACTAGCAACTTTAAATACAATTTACTCAAAATAAAGGAAAAAATTTAAAAATCTGTAAATCTGCAAAACGGCTAAAAAGAAACCTTTCAAATAATATACGTTTGGTCAAAATCGGGATAAAACGGTAGAACAAAATATCGGTCACAAGAAATCACCTAGCCTATTAATATTATAGGTATTAATTATAATTTACATCTTGTTGGAAAGGTTTTGAAATTATGTAGTTTTGGCATATTGATGTGTAAACATCTATGCGCTCAGGGGGGTAAAAATCTATTTCACAATACAGTCACAAAAACAGCGTAAGGGAAAATCGGTGTGAGGTATATGTAAGTGTGTTAGTGCAAAGATTATGATTTAAATTTATTTAGCTGTTTCATCAACCAACAGAAAGCGCCATGAATGTATAGCAAACAACTTCAACCATCAAGTATAACAACCATACCAGTTGCTTGCTATACATAGATGGCACTTACTGTTTGATTTTAGTTGATGTGTAAATAGATGTTTACACATCACATAGTTTTTTTTTATTATAAAATTGGAAAACAATACATATTAAAACTGTAGTTCAAATAAAATCATAAACATTGTTCTAAAGAAATTTATGAAAATGTTGTGCGATCTATTGAATAATTGGGCAAGTAAATATTGCAGCATGGAATGTGATATTTAAAACAAGATACTAACCATGAAAATTTGTTGAAACAATCTGAAATTCTTTTGTTTTCAGTTTCAAATTATTCAAAATGCTACAATTTTTGTGCGGTTTTTTAACTCTTTGACGACCGATCTTAACTCGGTGGAAAATTTGTCTTTTAAAGTGAATTTTATTGAATAACTGTATGTTTCATTATTTTTAAACTCTTTCTTTTAACTCAGTCTCTCTGTCTGTCGTGGGGCAACCCCATTCCCCCTTATCCAATTGATCTGAAACTTGGCCCAAAGTCTTGTTGTGACTACAGATTAATTCTGAGGAACTCGTGCGCAGTCTCGCGTGGTCATGCAAAGTCACGGAGTGATCTAAATGTCATTTCCGCTCACCCGATCGATCTGGAACTAGGTCCAGACACTTGCTGTGAAAAAAGATTACTTTGATTTAGTCACGCACAGTCACGCATGATCGCGCACAGTCACGGAGTGATCTAAATGTCATTTACCCTCATCCGATCGATCTGTAAATAAAGATCAACTTCGACATAGTCACGCACAGTCACGGAGAGATTAAAACCCCACTTCCCCACATCCGATGGATCTGAAACTTTGTCCATAGACTTGTTGTGGCCAAAATTTAATTTTAAGATAGTCACACACAGTCACGCACCGTCACGGAGATATTCAAAACTCATATGCATATGGAAAGATAAAAACTTTGTTTTTATGGATTAGATTATTGTTAATTTAAATAAAAAAATATAAAACATCACATGTTGGATTTATTACTTTTGACATAATCCTTTCGAGTGGTGTGATTTTTCAATAGGAAGTCACTTTGCTTGATTTCTTGATTTCATAGATGGTGACTGCCATTTAAACGAACCAATCAACCTTTGGCAACCAACGAGACATGTATGAAAAAAACAATTTTATTTCTGCCAACAGGGCAGTGTACTCCATAATATATCAAAATTTTGTTCTCATAAGTCCACCAAATATGTCTTTCACAAATGATTTAAAAATAATATTATTTTTGATGTGCAAACATCTAACAGCGCAGGGGGTAATTTTCTATTTCACAATACAATCACAAAAACAACGTAACGAGTGAGACGTAAGACAAAATGGGTGTGACTTTTGAGTGTATTGGTGAAAAATTTATGATATGTATGTAAAAATTGAAAATGAAAAATGAAAAACGAAAAATAAAAAATGAAAAATAAAAATAAAAAATGAAAAAGTAAAAACGAAAAATGAAAACTAAAAAATTAAAAAAAAACGAAAAATGAAAAATAAAAAATTGAAAATAAAAGATGAAAAATAAAAAATAAAAAATTAAAAAAGAAAAATAAAAATGAAAAATAAAAAATAAAAAATCAAAAATGAAAAATAACAACGAAAAATTAGAAATGAAAAATATAATATGAAAAATGAAAAATAAAAAATTAAATATAAAAAATGAAAAATGAAAAACGAAAAACGAAATATGAAAAATTAAAAATAAAAAATGAAAAATGAAAAACAAAAAATGAAATATATAAAATGAAAAATAAAAAATATAAAATGAAAAACGAAAAATGAAAAATGGAAAATATAAAATTAAAAATGAAAAACGAGAAATTAAAAACTAAAAATTAAAATTAAAAAGTGAAAAATGAAAAATAAAAACTGAAAAACAAAATTTATAAAGTAAAAACTAAAAATAAAAAATAGAAAATAAAACAAAAAATGAAAAATAAAATATATAAAATGAAAAATAAAAAATTAAAAATATAAAATGAAAAACGAAAAACGAAAAATGATTAATAAAAAATTACAAATGAAAAATGAAAAACGAAAAATTAAAAATTAAAACTGAAAAATAAAAAGTGAAAAATGAAATATTAAAAATGAAAAATTAAAAATAAAAAATTAAAAACAAAAAATGAAAAATGAAAAATAAAATATATAAAATGAAAAATTGAAAACTAAAAATAAAAAATGAAAAATGAAAAATAAAATATATAAAATGAAAATTAAAAACAAAATATGAAAAATAAAAAATAAAAAATTTTAAATGAAAAACGAAAAATTAAAAATAAAAAGTAAAAAATGAAAAATAAAAAATTATATATGAAAAATTAAATATGAAAGATAAAAAATTAAAAATGAAAAATGTAAGATTAAAAACGAAAAATTTTAAATTAACCGGTTGAAATAATAAATAATAAGAAATATTTTTATATTAGCAGAGCCACTTCAGTTGATTGCTACAAGTGATACATACACAGATGACACTTTCTTTTGATTTTAAAAAAGTGCCATGAAAAATCCCCGATCCCCTGTGATCGGACTCACATGACTTTTTTACTATGCGGGCATCCTATATCCTCTGAGACCACTACTTGCTATAATCTCTAGCAACTGAGTTTTAAAAAAATTGTTTGAAAAATGTGTAAAATATAACAACAAAAAATGGGACATGTATCAACCAATGGTCGTCAAAGGATTAATAACATCAAAATGTACACTATTTATGTATGTCTTTTTTTGCATAGAACGCAAATTAGGTTGCATTAACCGAGATAACAAAAAAATCGATTGCTTTAACCGAATTAGTGAAAAATTCAATTGCATTAACTGAATTAAAGAGAAATTCGTTTGGTGGAATCAAATACATGCTTTTCTCACCAAATTAAGGAGCAATTCGCTTGCATGGACTATATTTTAGTTGGGGCATTCGAATTTTTCTTTGAGACATCCTTATCCTAACCGAATTCTTATATGAATGAATCATGTGAATGCAGAAACATCTACAATTTTTATGTTTTATAGAAGAACAATAAAATACGGATATGAAAAACCAAGATAAAATCCGGTCTCTTTTCCCCACTAAATATGAGATCGGTCCGATATGAAAACCAGCACATATTATAACTGCTATTTTCAGCACATTTGAAAACTGCCATAAGTCCATCGATCAAGTATTCATTATACCCTGACACGTTGTTTAGTGTTTCTTTTTTGAGCCATAAAAAAAAAACAAAAAAATCTCCGTGAATTTGTAAACGTGGAAATAATTCGCCACCGTTATGTTATTCAATTCTATCATTTGAGGAAATCTTCTCCTTCGTTTACGACTATCAAATATTGTTTAAACGAGGACGTACGAGCTGACAAGACGAACATCGCAATGGTCGACCAAATGATGTGACCATGACAGAAACGATTAAGAAAAGTCACAAACTGGTATTGAAAGATCGTCCGCAGAAGGGGTGTGAGCTAGCTGAAACTATACGAATTTAAAAAAGTGCTATACATCGCATATTGACTGAAAATTTGGAGATCAGAAAGCTGTTCGCATGACGGGTGCGACTTTGCTCGCAGTAGAACAAGGACAGCATCGTGAAGATGTTTCAATAGTTTTGGTGATATTTCACCGCAATAAAGCCGTGCCTTTGCGTCGATTCGTAACCTTAGATGAGACATATGTCCACCACTTCACACCTCGGAAAAAGGAACAATGCAAACAATGGGCTGCAATGTTAGAACCGTGTCCAGAGAAGGTGAAGACAGTTCCATCTGCACGCAAGGGATTATTATTATTGATTATCTTGAGAAAGGATGAACATGTGAAAAAGAGAGTTTTGTTTCATTTAGACATTATTGCGATGATTAAAACCCATGAATTAAAGTTCGATTTACGTCAAATTTAGCTCCCTGGGATTATTTTCTATTTGCAATCTTGGAAAAATGACTCAGTGGTAGGAGATTTGCCAACAATGGAGAGCTGAGTCTACGGTTGAAGCTATTAAATATCGCTGGGAAAAGTGTATCGAGCTAGAGATTATGTTGAGATATAAGGAAAATTTTTGTTGTGTTTTCTTTGTCAGGTTCAGTTGTTCTTGTAGAGCCCTCATATATCATTTCATATAAAATTTCAATTTGCAGCGCATTTGGAGACTGATGTCAGTCAATCGGTCACGTATTCATTATACCCTGATCAAAGAGTGGTATAGGTCATAATAATGTTATTTATGTTAAATAGTTAAAGTACTTTTTTGTGTAGAAATTTTATGCATACTAAATACAAATGTGAATTAAAGAATCTAAGTTAAAAATAAGTTAGGGTACCTACTTTCCATGATA